>BGPR01000067.1:63930-182805 GCA_013235015.1 Araneus ventricosus
CAACGTGGGCAGGAGAGAAGAGCCGAGGAAACAGAAGAACAAAGAAAAGAGAATACGTTTTGGGGGGAACGTAATGTTTACGTTAGCGACAATATATGTAAAAAAATAAATCGGAGGCGGGCATATGAAAATTAGTAATAAAAAGACTAGATTTGTGTGTGAAAGAATATTTACATTTCTTGGAGAAAGTAAGTGACAATATTTGTTGAAAAAAAACGGAGCCGGGCATATGGAAAAATATGGATCCGAAGGCCTCACGTGATCTCACTTCTCTCCGCCCGGGAATATCCCATTATTCAAGATTGCCCGTGCAACGCCGGGTCATGCAGCTAGTAAGGTTATTAAAATTAGAGGAAAACAATTGTACAGCAATCTAATTGATATATTTGAAAAGGTAATTCTTTTGCACTTTCAGATGGCGTAAAAATGATTTTTGTGCTGTAATATTTTTGGAAGTTATTAAGGTAAAACGCCAAAATTTCGCTTAATTTTTAATTAATTAAAATTTCAAAAAAACGACTCCAAGGTGCTCATTTCCACCCTCCAAAGATTGTTCATGAAAAATTTCGTAGCTTTAGATCCAGCGGTATTTCCTGTAGTGCGCCAACACACACACAGACATTCTCTTTTATTATTAGTAGAGATAAAGCATCAATTGGAGTTGAAACTGTAGTATATATCTGCGAGTAAGAATGGGTTTGAGCTTAGTGTATTTCTCGCAATCAGTTCATCCGACTCCGACCCAGATTTCTCTCCTTCACCAAGACCTCAGACTTATGGACTAAGACCTTCCAGAGGTTCAATACCTAGGACCCTAATCAGTCCTCCTACAAGTATATAGATGCAGTGAACTTTTGGGACCTTTGTTAAAATTGTTTTTGCTTCGCGAGTTTTTCTTTTCATATGTAAACATACATTTTTCATCGTTTTTATAATTTCCACATGTTTTTCGTCGATGTTAAAACATATGTAACCCTTTTTTTCCCTCTTTTTTTTGTTCAATAAAGTTTATATGCACACTCATCCAAACTGCAAACCGGAGATTTTTATCTCTAGAGTCGGGGATGTGCCATAGTGTAAAGTAAAGTGTTTCTTCCAGGATCACTTCATCACGGTTGCACTTGGATGAAACTTGGTGCGCATGTTCCTCATCGATTGACTAAAACACTGTAGAGATGAATTAACACGAACCTGGAGTAGGATGAGGCTGAGTCGTTTAACTCATTAATACCTAGCGTCCCTTTTTAGGGACCTTCTTAAAATGCACCAAAAAATTGTAGGAATTATTTTTTCACCATACATTTTACGAAGAGGTGTCTTTAAGTATTTGTTTCCTCTGTATTCAGTTGATGGCAGGTTCGGTTGTTAATGTGCCCTTTTTATTATCAACTCAAACTCGAAAGTATGGTTTGGGATGTCAAGAAGGAAAGGGTACATTTGTTCAATTACTTATCGATTGATTTACTTGCGTTTAACGAATATACCAGTAAATACAATTGTAACAATATGCTTTTCTTCTGGAATTTCACGTTATTTTAGATTTTGAAATATTTTTTTTTGCATTAATGGGATTTTGCCTATGCATTAATAGGACTCTAGGCTGAGGAGGGCATTGAAACGTAAATTTTTCAGGCAGGATTGTTTTTAGTAATTTTCCATTTGATTTTCACGACATGTAATAATTAATATACAAATTATTATTGAAAAAATGCGACTTGGGCAGTAATGAGCTAAATTGCTATGAAATTGGATTCCCATGGTTTTTCCATAATGGTGTTGAAACTTCTATAATGAATCCCTTAGTATTATAGCTATTGTTCAGGTATGTAATGATGTTTGTTCTGAATGATTGGAGTAATTATAACGAAATTTGGTAAGCATATTACTTAGTGTTCAACTAAAAATAATGTAATGGTGAATGAACCATAATTCCTTCTGGCTTGAGTAAAGGTGAGTCATTGAAAGATATTTAACTAACAAACAAATTAGCATGAAATGTTTATGTTTCCTAAAAAGACAGATGCGTATAAATGGCCCTAACCAATGCAAGAAAGATATGAAATGCATTACAATATATCCTTGTCGAACGCGGATTTGCAGAATGCGATTTTGAACATATCCACTTTCTTAATTGTTTCCATTTAATTTGGAAGAATAGAGAATTAGGAAGAACTAGAATTTTATTCACACGCGGTATGCTATAGAGCGTTGGCAGAAATTGTTAAATTGTTTGTTTCGTTAATTGTTGTGTTGAATTGTTTATGAAATCCTACGTATTGCAAAAGCAAATAGAGGCGAAGGATTTTCAGATATGGAAGAAGACAACGAATTAATCGAGATTGACGGCCGTGAAATGAGGAATTGGATTTATATCACCAGCCGACAGTGAAAGCAGCAATAGTGAAGAAGATAAAGCTCCTTCAATTTAGTAAACGAATTGTTAAAAAGGGCACAACAACTGTCTGATTTTGCCATGGAGATTTATCCAAATGAAGAAAGAAGAGGACATTTTATGCGATGAAAAACTACGCTCCTTTCCGCGAAACTTTAAAAGAGTTGTGTCAGTCATTATTCTATGCAAAAATCATCAGTTTTTACTTTCTCGTATAAGAAATATACAAACAGATAGTATTGTAATCGTCAAAAAATTTGAATTCGAGAGTCTGATGGATCTCCCTGAGTCCGAAAAGCACAATTTTTGAATTATGTGTGTCTGTCTGTGAACACGATAACTCGAAAACTATTAGAGCTACAGGGATAAAATTTGGTATATGATTTTTACTCATAATTTGTAGGTTTCTGACAAATTTTGGGCAAAATCCGTACAAGGGAATTCTGTCTGTCCGTGTTCATGTGAACACGATAACTCAAAAACTTAAATAGTTAGATGAATAAAATTTGATGCACGGTTTTATCATCAGGAATGTAGGTCCGTATCAAATTTTGGGCCAAATCCGTCAAAGGGTTGACTGTCTGTATAATCGCATACTTGTGAACACAATAACTCCTTAGCACAATGACTTAAATAAATGAAATTTGGTATGTGGCCTTCTAACCTTAATTGTAGATTTGTGTCCAATTTTTGTTTCAATCGGTTAAAAAAAGGCGTTCAAATTGCATATTCAATTTTTTTACTATGACCCAAGTCCATTTTATACTCATGCGATACTCATGACCTTGGCGCGCGCTGAAGGAAACTCATGGATAGTCGTTGCATTCTGGGTTACAGTAGTTTCAAATTTTTTATCCACTTGAGGGGAGGGCAAATGACACCTTTTTGCGAAGTATACGAGAAAATTTAGAGGAGACCACTCCCGCTGGTTTCAACTGTATTCATTAATCTACGTATAAAGCAGCAAAACAACTCTCAAATGATATTTGTTACGTTTTTCCCTTTTAATGCAGCAATATTATATGTTTAAACTATACATAATTTTTAAACCTAACACATTTATTCCATAGAAAGTTAACGTTGTGGAGCTTTTAATTACTTAACACCCGCGTTCGGCAAGGTATACTATATGATCGAATGATATAATATTTAATTTGTGAGCTATTTTATTAGAATTTGAGCCATATTCCACCAATAAAGTAGTAATTAATAAAACCTATATTATTTCTTACTTGTATCCCACACGATTTTGATAAGGAAAAGACCTGGCAAATAACTTTATTAGTATTTAAAAAAGTATATAAATATTCTATCGTTTAGTTTTATTGTCTGTCTTTTTTTTTATCTCTCTTAGATGTATATTCAACTCTTAAACTGAAGAAATATGGCAAGATTCATACGAACCGTTTACGTGGTTACGATGCCTTTTCTAGACAGAGGGAATGAAAATTTTTATGACTTGGTAGATAAGAGGTTATTCGCATCTAAATAGGAAGTTTTTTGTTAGGTTATTCTTGGCAAATGGCATCTCGTTATTCAAATTTACGTTTACCTATCTGGCGTAATGATTTATTTTCCGTCGCGTGGGAAGGCACATTTTTTTCCTTATCACCAGTTTATTTTTTTACGGAATTCACGACTGTGATTCTGAAGCTACTTCTCACCCTTCGCTTGATACAGTAGTTCGATATACACTGCCAGACAGACATTAGCGTCGTAATTTTTTTGTCCTTTGAAAGCTGCTTAATAATAACTGTAGAAAATATACATGCTTTGAAGTATTTAAAGAAGAAAAATATTTTGTGTAATTTCTTTGTTTAGTGAAAAGAAATCAAAGCTCTGAATTTATTTTGTTTTTTGGTAAGTTCTTGGATTTTTTTATCTAGTTTTTGAAGTTCTCTCAGAGCAATTTTTTTTCTTTTTCAGATATCGAAATATTTTCATTTTATTATGCACTCTATTAACACATTGTTAACCTGCAATTTTATACATAGGCTATCTCATGTCATCGGCTATAATTTCGTAATTTAATGTGGAAGTGAAACAAATTAGCTCGTGATCGATCAACAATGTTGGGCATGAAAATACGAGTTAACTTGTGACCTGTCAACAATGTGTCAACTTGACTTGCTTCAAAAATTGAATTTTGTAATCAATTTTTTAATCACTTCCTGATGTACTAGAGTTTTAAAATTTGTACACTTGCATATTCTCGATGACAATAAATTATTTTGATGTTTTCAGAAAATTGTCAGTCGTTCGATCAGTTAAATTAAATTATGATTCTATACGAGCGGCGCCACCTAGTAGTGAATTTGAGAACTAAATTAATTTTAATAATATGTAACATTTATATTAATTTATTATAAATTAAAGACTAAAAAGTAGAAAATAATAAAAAATCGACTTGTTAGAACATTGATAAAAGTCTGCTTTTAAAAACGTTTTTACTATTTATATAAATGATGTAAGAAAATATCGATGGATAAATCCTAGGTATTTATCTGAGCTTGTATATTAAATTTTTGCACGTCTCCCTTCACTTTGTGGGGATCAAGACTTCTTAAGTTTCGAAGTCCATCTCCATTAGCTTTCGTATAACTAAATTGTATTTTAATCTAAAACATAAAATACTATCGACCTACAAAAAAAAGGTCGCAATTTTTTCACGCATTTGAAAGATAAAATATTTTGATACAGATTTATTAATTGAATGGTTCTCAACCTATGAAGCTCAAATAGACGAGGGGTGTTAGAGGAAGGATATGTATGACACACGGGCAAAAAGAAGGAAGAAAAATAAACTAATTGTTGAAGCCAAGATAAGAAAAGATACGTTCTATAATACAAAATTAAAATGGCGTCCTTGAAAATGCTTAAATTCATTATATAATGCAAAATGCATTTTGATATTAATTATTTAAAAATTTCAAAATTCATTGAAAGGAAGGGGAAAAAGTACTACAAAAATAATCAGTGGCCTAGTGTGTTAAGGCATCGCATGGTTGAGGAATCTGACTCGGAGGAAGAAGTTAATGGTTTCTGTCCTCGCTGTGCTCTCTCCACCAGCATTATTCAAAAACTGGTAGACCGATGTGCGCTTTAGCAGCTCGCTGTAGATTTCCCTCCACCAGAAACGCCAGTTTAGGGCAGTTTTCCTGTAAGATAACCTATCCCCATATGCTGCAGCTAAAGCGAGACTTCTATCTCAGGGGATACCCAAGTGCTCCAAGGTCTCTTTGCCTACAGAAGCTTTCTCACTTCCCGTTTACCATGAGTTATCTCCACACCTATCGAGCAGTAGAACTCCATCAAGACAAAGCAAGCAAACGTACATCTAAATGCAATATCAAATTCTTTAAAAGAATGAAACAAATAACCGGTATCAATCCAATACCTTTAACTCGCATTCCTGCTAAATCACCAGATGTATCACACATGGCAGGGGTGGGGAACCCGCAGTCTTTTTAAGTTTCTTCTGCAGTCTTACCAGTTATTTGCATTGAAGTAATATACTTGTCTGTAATCTATATATTTAAAATAATTTGGTAAAAAAACCTTCACCGAGTCCGCCAGCCTCAAACACTCGACCGATTTCGACAATTTTTTTTCATTTGATAGGTTATGACGTCTAGATATATCATCAAGGGTCGCCTTTCCCCCACCCTCCATTCTCGAACGAAATAAAAAAAACCCAAAACATGTGGAGAAATGTTTTTTCGATTTCGTTCAAAAATAGGGGGCAGGCAACCCTTGATGACATATCTAGACATCATAAACTTTCAATTAAAAAAAAAAATCCCTTTTCGGCATGCTTGAAGGCAAAGGTAGATTCTTTTACGTTAATGTCACAAAACGAATGAAATATTACATATTGATCCATACAGACATAGCCAATGACTTTATTGTTTCTATACATTGCAATATTTACGCTGCGATTCTGTTTTCATGACATTTAATTATTTTACTATATCAAGGTTTTATCATTCCATTTTTCATTCCAAAAAGTTATGATAGATTTTTCGGTCAGTACATTGGTCAATTTTTTTTATATCTCAAGACATAATCATTCAACAGGTAGGAGTCATAAAGAAATAAACAACTCAGCAGTGCAAATATCTCCTAGATAACATTAAGCCAGCCTATCTGAAACAGTAGCAAGAAATTGACATTTGACACTGATGAAGAACTACTCTAGATTTAAAAATCAGTTTATTTAATCTAGGTTACCATATAATTGTGCGAACGTTGCTTTGTCACATGTTAAATCACATGACATGAAACATTTAAATATTACTAGAATGGGCACATTTAGAGAACCCCTGGTTACAGAGAAAATAGTCACTAAATTCTTAACACAGAAGTAAATAAAAATTATTAAACATTGTGAATTCTAAATTTAATACGTGTGTTTAAAGCATAGGATGTTGTTCACTCCAACTACTAGTTTGGCTCCTTTTCTAATTTATAGGAACCCTTTGACGCCGCCATCTTGCATCTCTGTCAGAGTTAAAAGAAGTTGTTTGGTTTTCATGTTTGCAAGTGGTATGAGCATCGGAGCTCGCCTATGTATTTCACATCATGTTTTTTATTAGATATTGAAACGCATATCTACTCTATCACATGAGTAACGCATTGGATTATACATATTCAAGATTGTTTTAGTATTTCACAACGCATTCACTTCATGTGTGACATCGCAGTTACCATGTTCAATTTTATTACTAATGTTCGCAACTGGCTCTTGCATGAGCATATTCAACTTATGCCAACAGGCAGCAGCCATTGAATTTACATCTGTATATATTGGAACAACCTGTATATATGTAAATAAATCATATGTTATAAATAATCAATACAGTCCGCTCAATTCGACGAATAAAACGCAAACAGATATCAATGCAGCCATTTTGACCAGTAAATTTAAATCTCCATCGACAGTTAAAAGCAAATACTCAGACAGAAAACTCCAAAACAATTTTAAAGTTAATTAGATGTTTTTCTACATAAAAAAGGATAAAGAGAACTCTTATATATCCTTTATGGCTATTTTATATTAAATTTATTAAACAAATCTTTGTTCAGCCATGTTTAGTTAAATATCAAAGTAATCTGGCAAATTAACTAATTATCAAATTAACTATTAAAATTAACTGCTTGATGAATTAAAATGAACTATTTACTTAAATAAAATTAAATATTTAATTAATTTTGACGATATCTTCACTAAAACCTTTTTTATGGCTTATAGTATATGCCAACAATCTTAATCTTGTAATTATCTAATATTTATCTTAATTTAAACAAAAATTATTGTGTCTATGTATGTATGCTCCACATCTCCTCCTAAACCACTGGACTGATTTCAACCAGAGTTAGCACACTTTTTATTTAAGACAAGAGAAAGTTCCCCCTCAAATTTTCAAAGCCCAAAAGTAACTTAAAATTTCAGTTAATTAAAAATTAAGCAAGTCGTTTTTCCGCGACATCTTTGGAAAACATTATCTCACGAAACTATTTTTACACCTTCAGTGACAAAAATTTCTTTTCCATACAATTTGTTTCTCTCATTTTAATATTTTTTTAAAAATTAATTTTATACAGAATTCGCAACAAAATTCTTTATTGTTGAAGAACAAGAATAATACGAATATATATATAGTTGCCAGAATACATTCGCAGAATTCTGGACGAATGCTGAAAGAAAATTTTAAAAATAGACGATTAACAATTTATATCAGGACCAACTAATAATTGATTTATTTTCATTCTTTAAATTGATGAATAATTAACTAGTTAATTTAATTGTTTTAAAATATTCATTGAAACCTTTCTTTTACTTTACTAATTGTTAACAAAATTTGAAGTAGCTATATAACAACTAATATTTTTTGGAGAAAACGGCTGTTTTTAAAAATCGCTTGTTTCTCTTGATATTCCCATTTTAATTAAAAACGTTTCAGATAAGAAAAAAAATTGTGTATTATAATTTTTATACAATAGTAGTTTTTACATTAGAAATATTAGACATGAAAGCATTTTAATCCTGAGCAAAGCCAGGTATATCAGCTTGTTGACCGTATAAAAAGTGGGAGTGAATGCGGCTGATGGGAGCTCATAACTTCTAAGTAATTTTAGCTGACAAAAACTTTTAATATTAAAGTTGTTCGTTATGATAAGGTGATAATTCGCCTAAATGAATTTTTTTTTCTATCTTTAGTCGTAACAGAGTAATGGGGAAATGATAAAATGGGGGAGGAGAATGAAAATGGCATTTTAGCTCATAATTTCTAAAAAATTGTAGCGATCAAAAAAGTTTGAATACAAAAGTTCTTTATTATGAAGAGGCAATAATTCGAATATTTTTAGTTATCATTCTATCTTCAATCGTAAAGGAATTATGGGAAAATGAAATTTTCAGTCCTCACCATTTCTACCCCCTTTTAGCTGGTTAGCCCATCTACAAACTCGGTCGATATTTTCACCGACCTTACAACATATCCCTCGCCGGTTAAAATCTAATCAAAATTACTCTAGTTATCGTGTTCACAAGATAACAGTGGCAAAAGCGTTATATGAATACGTCTCTACTAATACTAATACGGAAAAGAACATTTCACCCTCTTTTCTCATAAGGATTAGAGCTGCAAGAATGAAAGCAGGTGGAAGAGACTGCAAATGACGAGAGCTTTCCAACAAGGGGCAACATGCATAGGTTTAAAACGTACTTTAAGTTAGGGGGAAGGGTGGGAAAATCACTTTTCAGCTCATAACTTCTAAGCATTTGTAGCTGTCGAAAAAGTGTAAATACAAAAATTGTTCGTTATGATAAGGCGATAATTCGCCTAATTTGAATTTTCTTTCTATTTTCAATTGTAAAGGATTTATAGAGAAATGAAAATTTCCACCCCCCACCATTTCCACCCCCTTTGAGCTGGATAGCCCATCTACAAACTCGACCGAGATTTTTACTATCCTTAGAACATGTCCCAGGCTGGTTAAAATTAAATCAAAATTACTCCAGTTATCGTGTTCACAAGATAACATGGGAAAAAGCGTTATATAAACTTTTTAACGAAGGGTGGTTTTGAGTTTGAGTTCTAGGGGTCATGATCGATGAAGATCTGCAGAAATTTTCCGAAAGTCGTGCCATGAGAACCATTACAATAGGTAGACTTCCTATAAGGAATCTACCTAAAAATGTTGAAATCCGTCGTTGGTTGGGGCTGTGGGATTTCTACAAAGTTTAATAATTCGGGAAAAATCTTTACCGAGTCCGCCAGCCTCAACCACTAAACCGATTTCGAAAATTCTCTTTTCATTTGAAAGGTTATGGCGTCTAGATATGTCATCAAGGGTCGCCTGCTCCCCACCCACCCAATTTTCGAACGAAATCGGAAAAACATTTCTCCACCATACATTCTCTATATGTTTTTTTTATTTCGTTCGAACATGGGGGTTGTTAGGGGACAGGCGACACTTAATGACATATCTAGACGTTATAAAATTTCAAATGAAAAAAATGTCGAAATCCTTCGGGTGTTTGGGGCTGGGGGATTTCTACAATGTTTAATAATTTGGTAAAAACCTTCACCGAGTCCGCCAGCCTCAACCACTCAACCGATTTCGACAATTTTTTTTTTTTTTTCATTTGAAAGATTAGGACTTCTAGATATGACATCAAGGGTCGCGTATCCCCCACCACCCTCCACTTTCGAGCGAAATCGAGAAACCTTTTCTCCGCCATACATTCTCCCAATGGGGAAAAAAACTTTCAGACAATTCGCAAGCCACAACTACCAGACAGATTTCGACAATTTTTATTTCATATTCAAGATTATTATGTCTAGATATATCATCAAGGGTCGTCTGCCCCCGGACCCTAATTTTTGAGAGATATTGTAAAATAAACGGAATATATTACTGGGAAAAACGAAGAGTTATTTGCAAAATAGTACGGAGGTCATGAGCCTCAAAAAACTGGACATTTCGCCAGTATATTACGTCACTCCTTTAAAATACCTAACCATTCAGAATGCTCTGCTTTATTTTCGCAAGTTTAAAATAATATTTTTCATTTGTATACAATTCTATTGCATCTCATTGCAATTTAATTTAGTTTTAATAGCAGACGATTTTATTAAGACATATATGTAAACATTATCTTTTTTTCAGTTAAAATTTAATTCAAAATAAATAGCAAACGATTTAGTTTCTTTTCTAAATTTATTTTTGTTAGATTGACAACAGAAAAATTTGTTGTTTAAAAACTTTTTTGGAATGCAGTGTTGTTAAATGAGAAATCGAAGTTGTTTTTGGAATGAATGTTTTAATTTTGAGATGGAGTGTCAAACGTATTGTAAGATACCAATTAAGAGGTGATGGAAACTGTTTATTTATGGCGATATCATTCTGTATTTATGGATCTGAAGACTTTCTTGCCGAAATTCGTGAAAAAGTTATACAAAACATTAAAACTAGATGAGGTCTATTGAAAGATTTTACAGTTTTAAAGGAATCTGTTGTCTACAAAGAATATGAAATCTGCTATGGTTTTATGGTCTGTTCCACTGATCTTCATGCAGTATTTAAAACTGAAAAAAGTAGTGGCTGAGAGCCTCGAAGCAGCGAGGTGGCAGGGATAGTGCTGAGCAACCAAAGGGCGGCTAGTATAATAATAATTACAGAACAATTACCTTTAAGATTCTGCTCGTGCGGCCTTTTGCCCAGCTGCCGAAGCTGAATGAGGCCTTTCAGTGCAAGAAGGTTCCCCGCCCCTGGCATATGGACTTAGCACAATTGAAAAATTGAAAAGAGCGATGAACAATCATAGGCCTAAAACATTAAAGGAGTATGCCGAAAGCCGTGGAAAAGGAAGGAAAAAACTGCCTGTCTTAATTTGATAAATATCGTTATTAGGATAAAAACTACCAGTTTTAACCGAAAACTTTTTTTAGTTTCAATTAGCCGTTTTTTTTTCCGGTTATAGCCGTTATTTTTTTAAAATCTATTAACCTGGGAAAAATGCCTGGTCAGAAGATAGGCTCGATTTTAGGTTCGGCTAGAATAAATTTATCAATTTATAAAGCTTTGAATTTCATCATCTTAGGCCAATCACCGGCAATCGTTTCCTTGAGGCGTCTGTTGGTTGGCGGATTACTGAAAGAGTCTTGATGAACAGATAAATATTGGCCAATGGATTAATTTCCTGCAAAAACAATACTAATAAAAATTTTTGTCTGCAAACGGCGTCTGTTTATTGTAGCCAAAAATATTTATCTTTAGTCGGAAGTTCTGTGGCGTCTGAAAGATTAGTATCTACGTTGATACTAATCCGATCCGTTGTTTCCGATGAGAGTTGTCGACTCACGGATAAACGTATTGCTGAAAGAGTCTTTATGAGTAGATTAGATGAATGATTAATGAATTAATTTCTTGTGAAAACAATGTGAATAAAAAATTTTGTCTATTTTACTTGCTTATTGCAATAATTATTCATATATTATTATTACATTAAGTATAAATAAGTACATATTAATAATCATTACATATTACATTAATTAATTATTGTATTAATACTTACTTATTGTATATTATTATTAATAATAAATTCTGTCCACAAACGTTTTTTTTTAAACAGTTGTTTTGAGCGGTTTTAACCTCCAGGTTAAACCGGAGGTGAAAAAAACCCGGTTTAACCGAAAACCGGGTTTTTTTTTTTTACAATAATCTAATAATTGGTCCCAAATACTGAAAAAGTGAGAATCATTAGAATATAGTCAGAGGTAACTGAAGTTGACAGCATGTAAAAGCAACGAATGGTCGCTCCATTGGTGAATTATACATATTCCTATGCATCTCGGAACTATAAAAAGAGCTTCATGAAATCACGCGTCTTTTGTTGAATATCTAGTTACATCACACAGCTGAATAGATGGCTCGTGTTAAAAATTGAATTATGTTCAAATATAGCAATTCTTTTAAATGCATTAGGATCATATTCAGGACTATTGAACTGGGCCTAATGATGCATAGTGCATCATTAGACAGCTCATGTACTGTCGACTTGAGCTGTCACTTACTACGGTCTTATTTGCTAGAAAGAGCAAAGAGGTAATTTTATCTTTCTAAAAAATATCAAAAAAATTCTAGTGAGTAATGTAGTGAGAAAATTTTACTTCTAAAAATAACAGAAAGAAACATATTCTAGTGAGTAATTTTATTGCTTTCAGGAGCAATTTCTGCGTCCGAAGTTGATAAAGGAATACTTCTTTCTTGTTCAGCTACATTGCATTTATTGAAAAGACGATATAACAATGATTTGTTTCTCAAAACCCAACTGTTAGAAATTGCATACATAGCACATCTGTCTGAAGTGTATCGGTTTTGCCATTGTTCTGTAATCTAGACACACTGTTTATGTGTCTCACTTAGAAGTATAAATGAATCAACTTTCGTAACTTAAGGTCGCCAAACACTGTTCATGTCTGATAAAAATATTGCAGCAGAGTTCTTTACTTATATCAAATCCCGCTATAAAATCAGCTGGGTTAGTTGGTACTGTGATTTAACGACTTTTTAATTTGATATATAGTTAATTATCTCCTCTTTAGTAAGAAAACTGAATCTGTAAAAGAAAGAGAAAGATACAACGCAAAAAAATTAGTATTATCAATGACTATAACTAGTGAAGTGATTATTACTTTAAAATAGCAAAGAAACGTTCTTAAAAGTTAAAGTAAAGTATACAGCTGTTGCGTGCATATAATTTAGTTAACATTAATTTTTGAAAAATTCAATATGCTAAAAAGTAAGCTTTATTTATATTTCTGTTCAAAAATTAATTGAATTTTCTGATTTAATGTATGATGAATATTTTACAAAAATTATCGACTGCTGGAAATATAGAGGCTGTTTGCGCTTTTTTTTAACTTTTTCAATGGAACATGTGTTGGCTTCTCGATTGACATTCATAAGACTTCTTTTAATGACTAAAACAAACATTTATTAGAACATTAAAACACAACTATTACATACGTACAACGTAACTCCGTTCAACCATACTCGTACTCGTACTCATCTCGTCTCTTATTTTAAATCAAATTCAAAGTAGTCAACATCTGACTGTTGCCACTTATCTAGTATCATACACTGTTATAACAATAAATAAGTTGAAGTCATGCTTTTGTCAGGCATAAATATTAAATATGCTTACACATGTATGCGGTTCTTTGATTTAAAGTAGTTTTATTTTTTCAGTAATTATTTGCTTTGATTTAAATTATCATCTGATATTAAAAAGGTTTTCTTTAATTACGAAATGGTGTTTTAAATAAGCAATGGATAAAATGGTATGTTTTCGTATTTTCTGAAGATAAAACTTCCTATTCTGTTTTTTAAAAGTGCTGTAAAATCCATGGAAGCAATGTATTTAAAGGCAGAATAAGTGTAATAGTTAACGATAGAAGAAAAACATGGAAAAATTTACAATATACAGATAAAAGAATTCTAAAACCGTATCTAAAAAGGAAGCCAAATTCTGCGAATAATATTTCTAAGGTAAGATATTCAATTTTAAAATAAAAATTAACAATGCAAATAATGTTGTAAAGTTGTTAACTTGGTGAGCTTCAACTGTAACTAAAATAATAAATTGTAATTTTAATCTTAACCCACCAATAAATATAGTTTTCGTTTTTTTTTCTTGGACATTTGACCAAACGTAGAGTTCAATGCAGAATTCTGTTTGAGAGACATTTATCTGCTGAAAAATGCTGCAGCATTCGATAAAACTTGGATATACTAAGTGACAACGATAAAAAAAGTTCCATTTATTACCGCAAAGAAAGAGAAAAAAATTTAAAAAATCTGTTTAAAGAATATAGAGAAACTTTAAGTAGGGCAATTATGGTTGCTTTCGGTTTTGCATAAGATGAAATTTTTTTAAAAAAAAAGGGCGATAAAAAATGTGTAAAAACCAATTCTTTATATTTCTTCCTTAATATTGGCAATAAATCATTATCAAGATAATGATTTATTGCCAATATTTAAGGAAGAAATGTCATCCCTTACCAACACATCAAACAGTAGAAACTGTACCAAGACAATGCAAGAAATCGTACATCTAAATCCACTTTCAGATTCTAAAAAGAAAAAAGTAACCAGTATCAATCCAATAAATTTAACTCACAATCCTGTCAGATCACCTACTTATCACCATCTCGAGGATTGTATTTCAGTTTTATGATCGAATACGCCAAATGGAAAACGAATGACGTTGGATTTCCAAACTTTTCAACCACGGCAGTCCGATTCTCATAGGATATTTGCACATTTAGATAACTGGAAGGCAGTGGCGTCACAAGGATAAGTGGTGCTCGGGATATAATTCCCCCCCAGTCGCCATCAGTGGTTTAGTCATTGTAAATGGCACCAGGGGAATGGTATTTCCTAGGCCCCTTCATCATATTTGACTTTAAAATGCATTACTAATGCTAAAACGCAATAATGCTTTGCCTCCATGGCGCCAGGGGCATCTATAAACCCGCTTGTCAACCCCTGGCTACGCCACAGCTGAAAAGAGCAGTGAACAGTCGTAGACCTAAAACTATTAAGGAGTATGGAAAGCTGTAGAAGCATAGTAGGAAACAAAATACCTGTATTAAACCATTAATGCCTAGCGTCCTTTTTTAGGGACGCTTCTAAAAATGCACCATAAACTCACAGGAATTATTTTTTAAACATAAATTTTACAAAAAAGTATTTTTAAGTATTCGTTTCTTCTGTATTCAGTCGATGACAGCACGTATTAAGCGTTCGGTTCTTAATGTAGCCTTTTTATAGAACCATATTTCTCATAGGACCAACCTAGGCCATAGCCTAGGGCGCAAATATAAAAGAAATTACAATAAAACATTTACAAGTTTCAGTATTATTTTAGAAAGACCATACAAAACACTGTTTTTTTAAGCACATCATACACATTAAATAAACTGTTGGCACATTTACGTTGCTTACCTCTATAGTTGCGGCGAATTAAGTGCTTTAGCCTAGTGTGTAGAAATGTATAAATCCGGCCCTGTCCTTTTATTTTCAATAAGGATAGAAAAAAAATATCTAAAAAAGACAAAACAACAATAATAAAAGGAATTTATCTGGTGCGCGCAAGTGCAGCATCATCCAGGAAAAAATTGCGAAGTACAAAGATATAAATACAAATTAAGGGAAGTGTTAACTGTGATAGAAGTAAAAATACAATAATATTAACAAAAAAAAACGAATGAAAAAGAACGATGAATGGGTTTTCTGTCGGGGAAAGACTACTTTAAGGTCTAAATTTGAATTTTCCTCTGACCCTTGAACCTATTCCGGAACAAATTGGAAAGAAAAACATTCATCCACAAAGAAGAAATTCAAATCAGTCTTTTCCAGAAAAAAAAAAAAAACTTTGTCCATCAGATTCTTTCTTCCTCCTCTTTCTTTTTTATTTGTTTTTTGTTAATATTATTGTATTTTTACCTTTATCACAGTTAAAACTTCCCTTAAGGTATCCGACTACGTTCGGAGCCCTTTTTTTAAAAATAATGATATTTGAAGCAATATTTTTGTATTTTTATATGACATTTATGTTAAAACTTAATAAATCATAGAAAAAAGTTAAATGAATTAAATATATTTTTAAAAATTTGAAAAAACTTAGATTTTTTTGCACTAAATTTGATCTTTTTTCAAACACCCTCGTTCAAAAATAAATGATCAGAATAATAAATCCTTTAGCATATATAATCCTTCAGCTATTGGCTAGGTCCTGAAGCAAAAGTTTTGCAATGTATCTAAAAACATGTAAATTATAAGAGTTTTAGTGTGAAATCATGAATTTTTAAAGAATTTTGGCCTTTTTTCAAACCTAAAAAGGTACATAACTTTTTAATGGAGCATTATTTCACTTATATTTTGGTTCATTACCTAGACAATATAATAAATAATATGTATGCCAAATCTGAGGCGGATATTTTAAGTTGAATTTTAGTTATCGTGTTTGAAAAATGAAACTTTTGCAAAAAATCACATTTCGAGAAAAATGAGTTTAAAGTTTATGTTTTTAATTTACAATGAGAAGAAAAAAGAATTTTTCTTCAATACTCCCCAGTTTTGTAGGCTAATCCTTAGTTTTTGCCAGCTTAGCACATTTTTAAAAATTTTCTAATTGGAAATTTTTTTTTAGTCGTTTTCTTGAGACTTATGTGTCATTATCGTTTTCTATTATTCAGCCACCATCGATAGATTTGAATATTGTTTTTCAGTCAAATAACTTTATAATGCCTATTAGTTGATCTAGAGATACTTTTAGTGATTGATATTGATCATAAGTACAATTTATGTACTTTTCCTATGTTTATTATCAAAAATTACATCATTAACGGAGAATCAAGATACTGCAATGATTCAAAATTAGCTAAATTTGCAACAATATCATAGAAAACAAAGAAAATCATACTGAAAATCTTTCAAAATAATACCTGGTATATGTAAAATAGTATAAAACAAAAATAAACAATAAAATTTAAATATCTTAAGTAAAAACAATGAAAAATGCTTCTTTATCGTATTATTTACCACTCCATTTTCAACTGTCAAGTTCTACTAAAATGTCTCTAATTTCACTTCTGATCATCATAGATGTAAAATAAAAACTGTTTTGAAAACTAAAAACAATAGGCTTTCATATAAGACATTAAAAAAAAATTATGATTTTCGGTCAAAAATGGGTTTTCGAACGTATGCGGATACCTTAATTTGTATTTATATCTTTTTATTTTGAAGTCAGCCTCGAAAGTAGCGTTTTGCAATGTCAAGAAGAAAAGAGTAAATTTGTTCAATTATTTATTGATTAATTTACTTACATTTAACAAATATGTCAGTAAATACAATTGTAAGAATATGCTCTTTTTTTGGAATTGCACATTATTATTGATTTTAAAGGTTTTTTTTGCATTAATAAGATTTTGCCTAAATAGGGACTGTAAGCTTAAAACATAAATTTTACAGGCAGAATTTTTTAAAAATAATTTTCCAGTTGATTTCATGTCATACAATATTAGTATACAAAATATAATTTTTAAAAAATGAGATTAATGGGTTAATTTTACAAATAATATTACTATCATGAAAATGAAGATGTAGAATGACAGCACTAAAATAGGACATTTAAAGCGCAAAATTTGTATGTTAAAATCTAATTAATAATAAATTTAAATCGTTCAAAAAATATCCCTCCGTATACGTTTGGCTCTCTGTCTGACTGCGAAGAGAGAATTTCCCAGTGTTTTATTAACTGTGAATTAATGAAGAGATTTACACCCTGTGGAAGAGAATATATCCTGTCTCGTAAATAGCGAGGTAGATTGTGACCAATATCTTTTTCTAAACTCTTTAAATTCAATTTAAAACGTGCTACGTTGGGCCTGACGCTATCATTTATAAGAACTCGCAAATTAGCCCCAATTTCCTCTAAAATCAGTCTATAGTTACACTTCAAACGCAGTTTGGTATTTTTATATGAATTTATCTTTCAGTAGTTTAATACCACTACAGCTATCTGTAAATTTCGTTTCAGAAATTTACCGGTTTTTTTTAAAGAACTGTTTCTGTTTTTTTGTGTGTGTGTATGTGTGTGCGTATGTGTGTGCTTTCTATTGTATGGTGCATAAAGTTGAAGGCAATTTTTGTAACAATGGATATTCGGAATTGCAACTACATAGTTTTACTTGCAATTGCAATTATTGCACGGACTTTCCTTATTAAACTAAACAATAGTCTGTCTAAAACAAGCGTATATATTTTCGATGTCATGGGGAAATAATAATTTTTCTAACACATATAAACCTCTCAGAAGGGTTTCAACTTATAAGTAAATATTTTTTTCCAATTTATAAATCAAAAACCATTTGTTCTATTGCCTACCTACATTGAATGATTAATTATCAATCATCTTATGATTGGATGCCATAAACAACATAATTAATTTCACCTTTTTCGCGAAAATTCTTTGGGCTCTATTAACCTTCTAATCGTAAAGAATGAGAGGTAAGAGCAGGAACCAAACAATGCAACTCGTGTTTCAGGAAGACAGACGACAATTTGATATACAATAACGTTCCCTTCTCGCTGTTTTCGCAGTGGCAATAAAATGAAACCTTCTCTTTTTGTCTTTTACTGCGCTGTCTCGAATTTCGCATTCCCTGTACGTTACAGCAGTGCTAGACGACAGATTTCTGGATAAGATTCTAGTTCTTATGTTGGGAAGATTTCAACTAAAAAGCTGATTTTTGATTTGAGATATGTAGTATCCGACTAAAGAGGTCAGTAGAATGCTTTTCTTTTCTTTTTTGTCCCCTAGGAAAATTCATCAGATTCTTTCTTATCAAAAAACGCTTCGAATTTCGAAGAAATACGTGTTATTACTTTTTAGATCTGGAAATTATTTCATTTGATATGAAATGTGGTATTGTGAAGAATTCTTATTAAAATTATCTAGGCATAAAAATGTGATAACCTCTAATAGTTTAAGTTTCACAAAAGAAATATTTCTGAGCACTGGCTGACTGATATTAGATGGTTACTTGGGTGTACTGTCTTGGACACTTTTACCCTGTCAAAAGTACAAAACCTCAAAGAAAAAAACCTGGAATTTAGAAACGAAAAACAGTCATAATGGGGACGGGGGATATATGAGATCTAAAGTCGAATGATGCCAAGAACAACTTTCATTCGGAAGTTCAGCCTAGGCACTTTAGAATTTAGAATTGAATTCTGCGTTTCTTTGAAAAGATTGTCTAAAAAATTCTTCAAAAATAATTCTTCATAATTCTTATCAAAATCTACTGTAAATGAAAGTATGCTTGTTCCATATCGTTTATATGTCATGAAGTAAATGTCTAAAAAGATATAAGATAACCAGAAAAAAAAACTAATGTCTTTTTAAACTAAGCAAAGACTTTAGATCTAAAAGCAAATGGATGATAGTAGAATTTCTTTCCTGAAGTTCTGCTAAATTTAGACTTGAGTTCTGCGTTTACCTATGAAATTTCACCAAAAACATTATTTTTATCAAAGTTAAAAAAGTTATTTAAAGCAGTTCAAGCAATAATTCTCAAAGGTTTGAAGAAACTGAGGAACTGGAGAGCGAAAAATAAAACCTTTTAATGGTTTTAACTTGTTAGAAGACAACCCAATGAGAATATCCACCGCGTCTTTATGCTTTTGGATTTTTAACATGATAATATTTATGTGCTGGATATTAGCTGTAAATTGCGATATATTGTTGCACAAAAACTATTTTTGCACCATTTTAAAATTAAAAAAAAATAGCTTTTCACTGATACCAATTTTATTTGCGTAAAATGTTTCGTCTAAATTTAACAAATTAAAAACATTTAAGTATATTCTACAGCAAATTTTTTATAGTTTTACTTACTCTTCGCGCATTGAGACGATATTAAATACATCTTTTTGTGTGTATGTCGTTGCTATATAATTAAGAGTAAAATTTTAAAAATAATATAAAGACTAGTGGCGGCGATTGGGTGGAAAAAGTGAGGGGCAAAAAATTTATAGACATTTCAAAGACAGTGACACCAAAATTTAAAAATTTAGTTAAAAAATTAGTTTTTCGGAACACTATTGCTTTCTGCTAGTTTTAGGCAGCTAAAATGAAATAAAAATTTAATTTTCTCTAAAAAAAAGTAGGGGGCGACCGCCCCCGTCTCTCCCCGACTCGCTGTCACTGGTAAAGACAGACGAATCAGGCCTAAAACATTATCATGCCACGATATTTCGGACTAGAAGTTGGAATCTCATTTAATTTTTTTTAAGAAGCAAAGCAGCGGTTTCCATGAAAAATTATTTATTATTTCAGCTTCAATTTTGTTTTGTATTAAAACAATTTAATTTTAATGTAAAATTGAGCATCTTTTGGATATTCAAGATTTCTATCTTTGCATTAGCGTCTTTTGCATATTTTCACGAAAGCAAAAGGGACTTTTTAATATAAAATTAAAGCAACCGTATTTGAGGAAGCATACATAATTCGCGTTAGGTGTGCTGTTAAACAAAAAAAGAATCTCGACATTTGAAAATTAGCTAATGTATAATTGCGCTCTATTTCTATAAAATTATATATTTTCTGAAAGTTTAAATGTCATCATGCATTATTTATCTCAAAACCAAAAAAAAAAATAATAAATAATAGTGATATATGGGTCATTCTCATGAAAAGGTGCTTTTTGCAGTACCGTGGTGATAAAAATAAGGAAGTGCAAGGAATGTCCTAATATTTTTGTTCATATGTATAATTTAAGTTTTAAGAAAGCTATTCAATACGTTTCTACTAAAATAGTTTTACTATTTAACTCTCATTTTTGAATGAATATAAGACAAAAGACCCCTCCTTGGACGTCCCTACACCTTAAATTCAAAATAATTTTTACTAAAACTCAAGCAATTTTTTTAAAAAATAATTTTTTTTCAGTATTAACTACTTTAAAGTCTCTAGTTAAGGTCCAACCTAACATTTTTAAAAAAATATTTTTACTTAGTAATTAATTTTTACACTTTGTTCCCAGTCAAATACATATCTCTCCTTGGACAAAGAAAATAAATTAAAAAAAATATCATAAATGGCAGCTCATGTCAAATCATCATAAAAGAGTTCATAAGAAGGTCAGACAATTTGTTCTTTAAGGAAAAATTTTCGTTCTATTGCGAATTTATTGAATGCATTCCAATTTATTAGTTCCATTTAGAGCTTGGTAAAGTTCTCAGCGTCCACTCCGTGGACATCATAAATATGTTAAGAAGAATCTAATTTATAATTAAAATACAAAATTTTGATAGGTTTAGTATCGAATTTAATAAAAATAAGTGTACCACTTTAGCCATCTAAAAAACAAAACACTTAAAAATTCAAAACTTAGTTTTTGTCTCCTCCGTGGACATAGCATCTCCACAGAGAGGATGGCATTGTCAATGAAAGAGACAAAATATCAAAAATCATGATGCACTTAGATAAATTAAAATAATATCAATTAAAAGTTCTTTGGTAGATATTTTTTATGAAATTTAGTGATTTTCTTTTGTATTCTTAAAAAATTAAAATTGAAATTATATTTTTGAAAAGAATTAAGGTAAAGAATTTATATAGAATGTTTATAATATTAAAGCTTCAATAATCTATAAAAATATTTTAATAGCAAAATTTATTTTTAGAAAAAAATGGGAATATGGAAAGCAGTCAGTTGCTCAAATTCAGAAGAGAAGAGAGTAGAAGTAACTTAATACGAAACTTATTAGATTGTTTATTAATAAATAAATATATGATATTCCTTAATCTGGTATATAATTGATTACTTTCCTGCAAAATATCGACTTTTATTTATTTGAACTTGTTTGTAAATATTATTTAACTAATGTGCAATCAGTGCCATCATTTAAAAAGTGCTATTTTTTTTTTAAATGTTAAGTTTTCTTGCACTGGTTTTTAATAACTAATTTTATTGTTTAATTATAAGAAATAAACTTGCACAAAATCTGCCCAATAATTAGTAAATTATGCTTTCGTTTAAAATGTAAAATTTCCGTTGACTATCATGTCTCCTTCGTAGACAGGTCAAAAATTTTAAAACTGAAAAAAAAAGAAAAGAAAAAAAAAACCAGTGAAAAATAAAATATAAAACTTGACCACTAATATAAGGTTATTTATTAAGCTTAAATAGAAACATTCATGGAATTTTAAAGATTTTTTTACATACTTTTGTAAAATAAATTTTTTTTAGCTATTTATACCTTTTTCTTGAGAATGACCCGTATTATAATATAAACGAAACTCAATGGGTTGATCTTGGATTTGGATCGCTTTCCTATCTAGCCGTTTTGAAACACAAGCTAATTCCTGCAGAATGTCACCATCTACCATCATTTCGTTACTGGCTTTTTAAAACTTGTTTCACCCGCAAACCCTATTTAGACAGAAATAATTTCCTTCAGTTCTCTTTGAGCCCCACTAAGAAATTTTGAAATGCAATCAAGCCTTGTAATAACGAACCCTGAACGGACCGATCGAGACTTTCGCTATAACAAAGGGTTCAGTACATTCGATTTTTCAAATATTGGCTGCACAAGATTTCTTGTAATTCTTAAATGCATTTCTGCGTTGAACAAATTAATTACACTAAATTGCAATTAGTAATGGTCTATAATAAATTAAAATAAATATTTATTCGTAAAAAATTAAACAGTGAAATTAATAGTATTTACATTTATTTCTTTAAAGTATGAAAATAACAAGTGATTTTTCGTTAAAGCGCTGGAACTAAGCTTGAAAAATGAAAATTTTGGTTCACTGTATCCGAATTTCTTTCTTTTTCAAGATAGCTAAAATCATTTGAAAATACATTAGTGGCGTAGGAGTTCGGATGGGACCATTTGAAAAGTTCGTTATAACCGAGGCATCATTATATCCCGGGTCGTTATACCGGGGTTTGACTGCAAATAAAAATGATGCAATAGTTAATGACGAATAAAAAAATTCATTTTAAAAGCAGCAATCACCGAAATAAAAATAAGAAAAGGTGCATTCTGTTGTTACAGAAATAAAAAAAGTCACCTTTTAAAAACAAGTGAATACTTACAAACAGTACAGAAGTTATTGTTATATTAAATATTCAAAAATTTATTAGATTGATTGCAAAATTTTAAATAAAAATCATTAAAAGGAGCTAGTAAAACACTTTCTCGAATACTTTAGACAGGTCATGTGCTTGATGCTTTATGTATTCAGTTCCGTAGAGTGCAGAAAAATTGAGTATGCATTTTGAGCCTCTTCCCTTTGACTGATTGGATTCAAAATTCGATACCGATCTACAATTTTTGTATCAATATAATATTAAATATTCAAAAATATATTAGATTGATTGCAAAAATTTAAATAAAAATCATTAAAAGGAGCTAGTAAAACACTTTCTCAAATACTTTAATATGGCGCCTTTTGTATTCAGTTCCGTAGAGTGAAGAAAATCGAGTATGCACACATTTTGAGCCTCTTCCTCTTGACTTATTGGATTCAAAATTCGATACTGATCTACAATTTTAGTATTAAGACCCCATACCAAATTTCATTTATCTAGCAGGTTCCATTTTTGAGCTACTGTGTTAATAGTCGATAGAAAAATTCCAAAAATGTTATTTTTTGGACTTATGGAGGACTGAAATGTAAAGATTTATGAAAATCTGCAGGTAAGGTTTTTGACGATTAAAATGTTTCCTCTTTGTATACTTCGTTTATGGAAAGTAAAAAGTATGACTACCGTTGACTCAATGTTTTCTGCTTATTGTTATAGAAGCTACAAGAAGACTAAATGCCATTAAGTATGTGAAATTGGCATATTGATTAAAACGATTGGTACACTTTCTAATAAGAAATGATGATACATCTAAATGAAATAAAATTTTCTTGACATACCAGTTTTTACTTTGTACACCATATAAGGCAGGACTTCTTAAACTTAGGTCCTCGACACTAAATGGAGAGTTTTGGAAACGGCAAAGAATTAAAAAAAAGAAGAACATATCTAAGATTAAAAAATGTAATAAAAGGCCAACATCCAATTACTATCTTAACATATGTGAAAGATTTCAGACTTGTTGTTTTTCTATTGTTTCTAAATTTACATTCCGTAATTCAATGGTTCCCAAATTTTTTTAGATTCTCGGTGCTCTTACCGAATCCGGATTTTCCCTAGGCGCCCTGGGTAAAATTCCAAGTACTTTTTGCAAAATACAGGGTGTCCGAGAATTGTTGGACACATTTCAAAAATTAATAATAATAAAAAACTAATAATGTTACAACTACGATTTTTTAACTTCGAGAGAAAATAAAGAAGATTTTTTTTTTCAGATAAGTGGCGTACCATTACGACGCCGACGTTCTAAATTTAACTACAGCGAGAGATTTCCATTCGTAGTGGCTACCGATCAGCAGAAGCCGATGCGCGTTTTCTGGTTTCCTTTTTTAGTTTTTCTTGAATATCTCGAAAACTATTTAGTTTTCGAATTACAATTTATTTAACAAATTAAAGAGCGTAAAATTCCCTACAAATACATGCTTTTATTTTTCTTCTATCTTTGTTATTTTCACAGATAATAGCTCTCAAAAATTGGAGATTTCCAGTAATTTACGACCACCTAAACCAACGTAACGGCGCGTTACGTATCTGAAAAAAAATCCTTTTAAAGTGCGCTCTAATTTTAAAAAACCGTAGTTGTAACATTAATAGTTTTTTTTATCAATTTTTGAAATGTGTCCAGCGATTCTCCGACAACCTATAGTCAATATTTTTTGTATAGGCCCGGAAAAATAATTAAAAACAATTTAGGTCAATAAAAATTTATTGAACAAATTCTATTAAATATAATAATTAATGAAATGGTCAACCTGTTGATCCTACACATTCGCTCAAATCGTGGAATTAAATTGGACACAGCTACCCTCTTTTTCTTTTCCACATTGATTTTCGCGCGATACTTTGATTTTATGACACCAGCTGCCGAAACCTTAGCTTTGCACAAATAAGAAGCAGCAAATGAATTTAAAATTCTCTGAGCATTAGCACTTAGGAGTGGATATTCATCTTTTACTAACAACTAACAACAAAAGCCCAGTCAGTGGATAATAAAAGCATATATTTTCTCCATTTAATTGCTTACATAACAGAAGGATTAGAATGAGCTACAAATCACTGCTAGCAACCAATATTTGTTGCTCTGGTCTCGATCCCAGGCAGCTGAATTTTTTTAGCATTAGGAATTCCGAAACTGAACAAGCCACTACTACAGAGATTCCGAACCTGTGGTACGCGTATCACTGGGGATACGCGAAGGAGTAGTTGGGGGTACACGAAATTAAAGTTGGTAATGGCGGAAACAAGAAAACACAATGATTTAAACAAGTTACAGAATTTTGTTTCTCCGAATCAATACTTGCTTTTTAATAACTATACCATTTGAATAGTTGATTATTACAGAATGTAATTTTTAGCCATCCTTATAAGTTAAAATGGAATAATTACAATACTGGTTTCATTTGTTTTGGCGTTGAATTAATACTGTTGTAAAAATGGAATAAAATGTAAAACCAAAAATAAGTTCTGAAATGTTAATATTTCGAGTCATTTCACTTTTAAGCTAACCTTAATATTATTTATAAAAACTTCTTTGCAAAGACGGATGGCTTCTGGGGTGGGGTGGATATGATAGTAGGGGGTACGCGAAAACGAAAATAATAATCAAGGGATACGCGAGGGAATATAGGTTGGGAACCCATGCACTACTAGAATCGCAAAAACTGTTACCACAGAAACCACACCCAATTTTATGTTACCGGCAAAGTTTGAAATCCGGCATTCTATATAATGCCTAAGCATTCTTAGGCAAAGTATGAAGTAATTAATATTTTACACATTTCATGGGCATTCTATTCGATGCCAAATGGCAAACCTGCAAAATTTGAAATACACCGACGATTCGATTTTATAAGAAATAAAATTAAGTGCAATTCAAAATAAAATTATTTCTTTTCTTGATGCAATTTTATTTTATTTTATTTAACCCTTTAACTGCTGGTACTTTGTTATATATGTGGTTTATAAACCACACCCGCAGTTAAAGGGTTAACTGCGGGTGAAGAAAGGCATAAACTTTTTTTTTGTATAACTTTCATTTCCCTTTTGGGGAGATCGGGGTACAGTGGACCTAGGGGTACAATGGACCCCCCCCCGTATTATTTATTTTTATTTCTGTTTTTGAATGTTTCTTATTTTGACTCATAGATGGAAAGCCTGAAGTGCTGAAAAATTTTTTAAAACCATGTACCTAACTAGCAATTAAGCCATGTTATTTTTGACTGGTGATTTGTAATATTTAAAAGTAAATATTTTAGTGAAGCATATCTTCTTTTCTGGATTAAAGAGTTGTGATTGGGAAAACTTTGCTTTACGCAATAAAAAGATAATATATTATTATATTTAATGAAGCTAAAATAACTGAATATGAAATTTCTTATTTTTTTATCAATTTATTGTCGCAGTTCTACATTAAAATTCTACAAAACTGGGGTACAATCGACCATCAGTTCTGTATCCCATATGCTTTTAAAATTTATATATTATTTAACGATTAAGAAATTGTTTAATTTTTAGTCAGCAAATTAACCATTTATTCATGTCATCCACATATTTTAAGTGTAATCTGTGTATTATATTTACAAATTTCAAAATTAACTCAAATTGCACACCGAAGAATAGTAAAAAAGATTTTAAGTTATTTATTTGAGATTTTTTTATTTTCATTCTATAAGCATTCAGTAAATTTTTAAATTCTTAAACTTAAAAAAAGTACAGCTATATTAAGCTAAAATTAAATAAAATATTATGATTAAAAAATTAATACACCTATTAGTTTGTATCTGTGGATATTATACATAAATTATGTGTTGCATGAAATAAAATTAATTAAAAAAGAGGTAGTATGGTCACATAAGAACGTTTCCACAGATGATGCAAAGTATAAAATTATTATTTTATCAGTAATCTATTAATTTAGCCTAATTTTGTTATTACAAAGGATATGTTTAACTTAAGACTTCAGTGATAACTTTAGTTTCTATTTATAGTGATACAGAATACAATGATGAGAGAATCATTTCACAGAATAATGCTAATTTTTGTAGTGAAACAAAAGTTATCGATTACATTTTTGTCAAATTTATGACAAAAAAGACAGTGGTACATTTATTGGTTTAGTAACAGGGAAAAAGAGATGAGGATTATGTTCTTGTGAGATTTATGCAGCAAAACCTAACCAAAACATGTTCATTTCCCCCCTATATTATAGATGAATCTCTAGTAAATGTTTAAGAAATTGTAATGAGTCTTCCAGAACCTACATTTTCACAAAAAACTGAAGACTTTCAGGGACACAAAAATCTTTTGGTGTGTAACTTGCCAAATAATTCATCAATATCTTATTATTTGTATGCACTGAAGCCACGAATAAACAAATATGATGCATTCTGTGTTTTGTGCTTTTAAAAAATGTACTGCATAAATATATTATTTAAAATTTACTGATGATCCATAGTACCTCATTCTGTGGACCATTGTACCTCGGCCTTGGGGTCCACTTTGTCACTTGTTACTTAAAAATACATATTAAAAAAGTATCCTTAACATGTAGATAACATGTATGCAGGTTTTCAAACACAAGAAGTCAATACTTTGCGAGTAAACATTCAAAAATTACAAAAGTAGTCCATTGTACCCCGGTCTCCCCTACATATTTTGAATAAAAGATTTTTAATGGCATCCTTTAATTAATTTTTCTAAATAACATTTGTATTTCCTGAGAATGCACGTGTTTTAAATAAAAGCCTTGTCTTGACCTTCTTTTCATAATTGTCTAAATAGCATTTGCTATTATATAGAATGCCTAGGTATTACATACAATGGCTAGGGAAAGTATATAACATATTCAAATAATTCTCATGTTTCATATTTTTCCTAAAAGTTGTTTGACATTGTGTAGAATGCCGGCGTTTCATACATTCCCGTAACATATATACGAATACAAAGTACGTAATATCTAGCTAAGCTTATCCAAACCAATTATTTATTAGTTCGCTTGATGTCGCGATCGATGAAATTGAATTTAAAATGCAAATAAAGTTATGAAAATTATATAATATCTCGTGGCGCTCCTGTGAGGAAATTGAAACTCTCCAGGGTGCCGAGGAGACCACTTCGAGAACCACCACTATCTTAAATTTTACGTCATTAAGCAGAAACTTCTCTCGCTAAAAGTTTATTGTAGTTTCTGATGTCATTGCAAATTACATTAAATCTGAAAAATCGAAAGGCATGTTTCTGCCAACTTTGGCGTGTCAATAACTTTTAGGAAATTATGTAGACTGATATCCTTTAAAAATATTATTAAAAAATATTAACACTTGTAAATATTTGCTGAAAATTGTATTTCTGAATTTTATTTGCTTTAAACTTTAAATGTTATTTATTTATTTTAAATTTCTATTCTTCGTTGTATTATTTATTTTATTTTTGTTGTAAATCATGAACTGTCACTTATACCGTGTCGTGATACTTTTAACAGCAGTTCTAAAGACGCAACAGTTTTTTATGATCGAATTTAGGATGTAACGTTTCCTTATAATTAACTTATAACGGGGAAGGAAGGATTGGAAGTTGACCGAATTTGGCAGAAAACGAAGGTTTAAAAATATGGAAGGCATTTTTTTTCATCTTATGATATTTTCAAGTTCAGAGAGAAAACTAGAACGATAGTTTCCGTTTTTGAGATTTTAAAAGTGACAGGCTAGTAGCCCTGGTTTAGATAGGAACGGATCAAAATGGCGAATTTTTAGTACTTAAGTAAAAAGGTAACATTAAGTTTTTATAAAGTGTAATAATAAGAATCTTCATCATTTACTAGCCGCTTTCGGCGACCAGCTGTTCATCAGCATTATTATTAGCCTTTGGCTATGCTTGCAACTTGACGAAATAAATTGGCGGTTGCAGAAGATGAGGAACTCTGTCAAAGTTCTATTTTGAGATATCCCTCGAAAATGGAGG
Source organism: Araneus ventricosus (assembly GCA_013235015.1). Lineage (NCBI taxonomy): Eukaryota > Metazoa > Arthropoda > Arachnida > Araneae > Araneidae > Araneus > Araneus ventricosus. The sequence continues at coordinate 93,019 of BGPR01000067.1, forward strand.
GTAACATCGATGACATATCTAGGGGGGATAAGCTTTCATATGAAATAAAAAGTGTCAAAATGCATCCAGTGGTTGGGACTTAGTGTAGGTTTTTCGCCCATAGAGAATGAAATAGTGACAGCGAAGCAGTGTTTTTTCGATTTCTCTCGAAAAGGGAGGGTGGTTCGCGGCAGGCAACCATTGATAATATGACATATCTAGAGGTCATGAATTTTCATATGAAATAAAAGTTATCGAAATCGGTTCAGTGGTTGGGGCTTGGGTACCAGTCCTTACTATTTCTCGCTGTGAATTTTTTTTTTTATATATAAGTCGGTTTTTTTTATGTTTTCGACTTCTCAAAATTCTTTCGTTTAATTCTGAATTTTTCTGTGCATTTCTCAAAAAAATGTATAGAAATTAATCCAACTATATACAGAAGTTCCAAATCCCGTGTAAATGTCAGGGATTTTTTTTATTAAAATTGAAAACCAAATAGCTAATTTACTGTGCTTGCTCTCACTTTTATTTAAATTGACGGGCTGTTATTTGTGAAATAAATTATTCTTCAAGTAAATACAGAAAAAGTGGTTTTCAATTTTGAAAAAAAAAAAAAAAAAACCTTTTCATTTGCATGTGATTTAGAACTTCTGTATATAGTTGTATTAATTTCTGTACATTTTTTTGACAAATGTACAGAAAAATTCAGAATTAAATAAACGAATTTCGGCACCATTTTTCGAAATTGTAGCGTTAGGGCTGACGATATGTTCCTTGTTTTTTTCCCGGTGCAGCAAGTAAGTTTTTTTGTCTTTTCTTTCTTCTGCTTTTTATTCTAAAGGCATAATGCAGTATTTGATAATGTAGTAGTTTTTCCTTTTTCTTTCAATCTGGGATATTTCGGGTGAGAGAGAAACAATATTCTTTGACTTGATAGTCGGTTCCTCTACAGAAGAATATTCCAATTTTGAATTTAAGAATCCCAGCAGGGGGTGATCCTTGACAACGTCCATCTGCTGGATTCTTTTCTTATTTTTTGTTTCTATTATTCTCTTGACTTTGTCCTATGATAGTTTTTTCATTTTGTTAGTTAATTTCTGTATTCTTCAAGTAAGTACTAAGAAAGAAGAGAATTAAGTTCCGAAATTAAAAATATATTCCTTATGTAAATTAGTGTGATATTCTGTGTATACAGTTTACCCTAAAATATGCTTTGTTTATAGCTTTATTTCCTTCGTTTATAAGTAATTATGAATATGAACAATTGTATATGAATTCAGTGAATTATTCTCTCATATTGCCTAAAAATGACATTTTAAAGTGAATGCGTTTTGCTGATTTGTTACTGAGAACTAATTACCACGAGTTTGCATCACATAATGCAGTATTTGTCGTACAGCAGTATACTGTTGTATTTGTTATCTGCATCTTGGTGCCTTTTTTCCATCCTTCAAATATAAGCACTTAAAAGTAAATAAGTTCCCTAAAATCAGCAAGTAAAATTTTCCTTGAAGCATGACTAGTTTTTGGGTTTAAAGTAAAACGAACATTAAAACAGATTAATAGAACAATAATAAGCACGTCCAGTTTTTACTTTAATTTTTTTTAAAAAAGTGTGATAAAATAAAATGAAAGTTATAAAAAAGTGAGATAGAGAAAATTAGTCATTTAAGATATTATTTTACAAAAGGGTAGACAGGGACACAGTCGCAGGGAACAGAGACTCGATTTCGTGATTGTAAGATCACGGATTTCGATTCTAACGAAATAAAGCCCGTATTCAATTCGTTGAGCCTCAGACGTCCTCATGTATGTAGAGTACTTGAAAATTTCAAAGCATCAATGGCTTTAAGTGGAAATAGGGTGCATTGTAATGTTTATGTGAATGAATGCCCTGACATTGTCGTGAATGCTACGCAACCTGCTGTTCGTTCGCCTTCTACAAGAATTGGTTGGCAGATTGTGCAATAGTTCTGATCGATTTCCCAGAACAAAAAGGTTTCATTGACATTATTTGGTTGTAAAGTAGTACCTGGAATATTCGAGCTGTCAGGGACTGTAATCACATCGGATTATCGAAAACTCGGTTAATAGAGGCTAAATTTTAAATCATGACTTCTCTTCTTTCGACAAGGTTTTCCAAAATCGCTTATTTTGAAATTATAAAAATAAAGCCGCAAGTACAGCGACGTATTAACATATTAGCAAACTCTTCTATTAGTTATCAACCTACTTGCATGCATTTTTTGAAACACAAATTAGTTTTGATTCGGGGATTTGGGAATGTTACTGATTTCTGCTGTGTCCTTTGCATTTCCCCGATGATTCCTTAAGGGTGTTCTCGAATGAATATTTTGACCCGCTCAACAACGAGAAACTTTCCGACACATGTACAGTGACATTTTTTCACGAACATGCCTGGAATTTCCCCACATCACTAATGAAGTGTTTAAGAATGGAACTGTGTGTTTATTTTCTTCTCTTAATTTCTTGAGTAATTAAAGATCATTTCCAGGTAACAAAATTTTACAAGACTTGGCATAAACTGGCCTTACACCCATCCAGGTAGGCTGGGTCGGTGTGGATTTTTCAAGCCTTCCCATCGGGAAAATCGGCTCCAATGCCAACTTTGATATCCTTTTCTGAATTTTTCTTTTTTGATATCCTTTTACTTGCTGTTGTACGGGGTTTTTTTGCTTATAATATAATTTCCTTTTCTATGTAACTTTGTCTTGTGAGCGTCGAACGATGCATTGTTCTTGGGTGTTCGTGCTTTTCCTCTCGTTTTAACCTTTCCACTTCTTGATTTTACCCTATTTACTATATTTTAAATATTTATTGTTTGCTGTGTTGTGTTGCTGTACGGTGGTGTACAGTATTTTCTGTTCCGTTGGGCACTGTAGAAATGTTTCTGTTTTTACGTGTGTGTGTTTTTTTAAAAATTCTTTTAATATAAATTTTTGGTTGCGGTTCTTGACCTCAGAGTGGGCTTGTTTATTAATTAAATAAGTCTTTTTTTGTTTTTTTATATAAAAAATCATATTGTCTTTCCTTAAATACCACCCATGTTCTGGCGATGTTTGTGGGCCTTTCGATAATGAATAAATTCTGCTCGGAGATGGCCAGGTGCCTGCCGTTCTTCCCCGGGGCTGTAATCTTGGATCTCTCCCCGGCGATCTTTAAGGTTTTACACCCTTTCGGGTAGGCGGGTCGCTGTGGGATAAAATAAAATAAACCAAATAATCCTTTTCTGAATAATTCTGTTACTTTAATAATAAAAAAGGAAACAATTTTTTGGTGCCAGTTCGGTTAACAGAGACCTCAGTTGTTAGAGGCCCGGATAATAGAGGTTCTACTGTCGTTGAGTCCTTGAACCAAAAATAAATTACTATTAACCAGTTTATCCAACTGGTTAATAGTAATTTATTTTTGGTTAAAAAAAACGAAAAATTATTATGAAAATCGAGCCATTACGAAAAATCTGCCTACATTCGGCAGGTTTACTCCATCGGTAAATTAATGAACCAGCAACGGAGTTTCTTATCCTTAGCAGGTCATCTTAAATTGTGGGTCGCAATCCCTAATTGGAGGCCGTGTAAAAAACATTGGGGTCTTTCTCTTTCGGATCTTCAACCTTTGTAAGCAAAACTAGTTAGGAAAATCGCGCTGACTTAACCCATTAATGCCAAAGTCGTATTTTTTCCATAATATTTTCTATACTAATATTACACGTTGGGAAATCAACTGAAAAATTAATTTTAAAAAATCCTGCTTGGAAAATTTATGTTTTATTGCCCTCCTAAGCCTATCGTTCCTATTTAGGCATAAGTCAGATTAACGGGAAAAAAACATATGGAAACCTAAAATTATGTAATTGTTCAAGAAAAACAGCATATTCTTATAATTATATTTACTGATATATTTGTTAAATGCAAGTGAATTAATCGATAAATAATTGAACAAATTTGTAAAACGCTACTGATCGTTTCAAAATACCAAGACTAGTACTTTTTTCGATGATTTTACTCTGAAAAGGGATGACAAGCAATGGGTAAGATGAGCTCATTTAAATGTCATGCTCAGTAAAATGGAAATATCTCCCCTTCTATTTCTCACTTCACCCGTATTTTGGTGAAATCAACTCCGAGTGGCGCATGCGCAAAAGCGCGGAGGGTTTCGGAGTCTGAGAATCATCTATACTTTCGAGTCTGACTTGAAAATAAAAAGGCTACATTGACAACCGAACGCTTGATACGTGCTGCCATCGATTGAGTATAAAAGAACGAATACTTAAAAATGCTTTTTTGTAAAATTTATGTTGAAAAAAATAATTCCTGTGAGTTTATGATGCATTTTTAGACGCCTCTTTAAAGAGGGATGATAGGCATTAATGGGTTCAGAGATACATTAAAAATTAATAAATAATTGTTTCTAATTGAATTTCGTCGCTTAATAAGCAACACCGCCTATTTCAATTTACCATATTTTACAAGCGGAAGAAACAACTGATTTTTTTGCAAGCGTTAACGAATATAGCGGATTTTTTTTTCGCATCTGGTATGAACATGAAACTGTACATGAAGTACTTATGCGGAAAAAAAAATCTGCCGTATTCATTAATGGTTGCAAAATATTCAGTAGTTTTTTTTCCTCTTCACAATCCTCTTCATACATTAAAAATTAATAAATAATTGTTTTTAATTGAATTTCGTCGCTTAATAAGCAACACGACCTATTTCAATTTACCATATTTTCCAAGAGAAAGAAACAACTGAATTTTTTTGAAAGCATTAACGAATATAGCGGATTTTTTTTTCGCATCTGGTATGAACATGAGGCCGTACATGAAGTACTTATGCGGGAAAAAAAATCCGCCGTATTCATTAATGGTTGCAAAATATTCAGTTGTTTTTTCCTCTTCACAGATTTAGAAAATTGAGAAAGGTGGGTTTGCTTCTTAAGCGACGATTTCATTTTCAATATTTTATTTCGTCATTTTCTTATTTAATTTACAACCTTGGGCTTGCGGTAGAATTTTTTAGCAGAAATGGGGTCACAAAGAGAAAAACTTCACTCAGCTCTGTTTTCAAAAAAGCGCATTTTTTCATTTATAAAATTTTGAATTGACTGAAAAAAAACTTTATAATTTAAAATTCTATGATAATAGCATTCGCTACACAGAGTTTCGACTGTAAACGTGGTCAATAGCTAATTTCTGAACAGTAATAAACGATAGACATATACTTCCAATTATAAAAATGCTTTAAAGGCCGCAAAGAAATGTATTTAATGTTGTTTGAGTTAATAATAAATGTACTACTGAAAAAAATTATGGAGACTAACTTTTTATACATTTGCTCCGTTCTGTTAGTCATATTTAGTAATACACTAAAAAACAATAAAAAATGATAAAACGTTAACTACTTCGGGAAATTACAAAATAGAAAATACATACTATATGCCTACCTATCTGGTGCGCGGAAAATGCAACAGCTTTCAAGAAAACAATGACAAAAATTCAACCAAATAGCTACTATCAAAAAGAAAAAAAGCTGCAAAAGGATTACATCAATATAAAAAGAATCCGGCAGTGGACTTATTCAAGGATCACTGGATAATTTTCAGACTTCACAATCGGATCCTTTACAGGAAAAAATCCTATCAAAAAGAAGAAAGCTACAAAAAGACTAAATCAATGTAAAGAATCCGGCAGTGGACTTTTTCAAGGATCATTAGATCCATCGTGACCCGAGGGACCCACTGAAAAAAATCCCAATTTTTTAATCCTTGCAGGCGGGTGATTTTTGAAAAAGTCCACTATCGGATTTTTTAATATTGATTTAGTTCTTTTGTAGTTTAGTTCTTTTTGATAATTAATTATTTTGTTGAATTCATATTTAGTAAAATATCTATGACTCACTATTATTTTAAACAAAAAAAGTTCCATTCTTCTACGACTTAAATTGTCCGAGTTATGAAGCTTTGAATATCGCTGTTTTAGACGTTTTTAGACCATTCCAATGGCCGCTTTGAGGAAGATCCTCCAATCAATGCGAAGTGCTTGCTCAGCGCGGCCTATGATTGGTTTAAAATTAGGAAAAAAAAGCATTTAAACTTATGAAATAAGCGTTAATCTTAAGAATCAATCGATCATCAATCGATGATTAAAACATTGCAAAACTTGAATTTCGGTAATGCTTCCGAAATGTGCATAATCTTAAACTTCCTAATCATGTAATGAAGGTATGATCACAATAATTTGAAGTTCGTGATCTTTCTTTTTTCTGAAACCACAGGAATAAGACATTAATAGAGCCTAGTTACAAAAAAATCTATCTTTTTCTACTGCATATGATCAAAGAAAATCTTTACAACTGTATAGCGAAACAATGCGTGAAAGAGTTACATTTCCTGACTTTCGCAATTCCGTTTTTACAAGAGGGCATTTTATTAAAGATACGATGTTTCCGAACAATGGATCATAATCTTTTGTTTCCTGCGAATCTTTTCACGTATTTTTTGTGTAATCGCAGTTTCATAAAAACATGAAATTGCCCTTCTGGCTCAAAACCAAAATATCCGCTTGCGTTTTTAAACGAAACTTGACAAAACTTTCCCCACTTTACAGGTCATTCTAAGGATTCTTAATTTCACGATTCGCTAATAAAATGACATCAAAACCGAAAAGGAATAATATCTTATCGAGAACTTTACCGCTATGGAACAAGAAACGTCTATTGTTTTTACGTAATATTATGAGAAAAATGTCATCGCCAATTCAGAGGCCACTGACCGACGTTGCCAAAAATCTCTTCCAAAGAAAAAAAGAGAATTACCTGACATTGAGATTTACTTGCGCACGTCTTCACAGGATATGCGTCAGGAGATCTCACTTAACTGCAACCGTCGTTGGTCAAGTGGTGTCACACCGAATGCGATAAATCTGTCGGCTGTTTCAGACTAATCGCTGTGCCATTTTTATTCAGCAAATGTCCTGGAACAATGGCTTGCGGGTGCGATTCCTATGCTAAAAGACGTGACGTGTTGCCTCGTGCCTTTTTCTGCAAAATTGTTTCAAAATTTACCCGTCATCGATGTGAAATCATTTCAACTCTGTGCCATGTCACATGTGTCTTGCTGTCCTGTTGTGCTGCTGCCCAATAGCTGTTCGAACTCAGTAACCTCTTATGGACGGACGTGTTATGGATCGTGTGAATTTAACGCATTTGGCAATCATGTGTGAGTGAAAATTTTATTTTTGAAATTTAGCCTTAAACTCTTCTTCAGTGACTAATATAAGACATAGTACAGAAGTCCCTTAATAGAGCTATTTTTTCCTTCTATATTCTCTTTGTGTACAGAGTTTTAATAGCTTTTAACCATTTTGAGTTCTTTGGGATAATAGTTTCGCACCATATGTCTAAAGTAGGGATATGTATTTCCTGCTTTCATAATTTGATTAGCTCTCACAAGATCGAAAAGAACGAAACCACTATCTGTTGCTGCATGTTCATATTCTAAATACTGCCTAAAATGAAACATATCGTTATCGTTTTTAGTATAAAGTTACTAAAAATTAATGTCCCTGTGTCTTTTGCACTGCAAAGGATTTAAACAAGTCAGATTTGAATGGTATACAGTAGACGAGAAAGGTACAAAATCTTTATCACTGGAAAAAGGGTTAAAGATTTTGCACCATCCCATATATTTAGCTGTTGACCTTAATAAATTTTTAACGTATGTTGTAACTAGACATGATCTCTTCATTTCCTATTTAATTCGTTTTCACCTTTCGAAGACATCAATATGTTTGTAAGGGGATGCCCATCATTATTTACTTGAGTGTATTTATACAAATAATTTTTATTTAACAAAGCTATTAAAGTACTAAAACAACCCGGTTTTTAAATGCTCATTAAAATCAAGAATTTCTCCTCAAGATCGTTGAATGCTTTCAAATTATTAAACGAATATGTGATTGGATTACAGGCCCTGAAAGTTTGTGATCTGGTCATATTCTGTCTGGTCAAATAAGCAAAAGATTGTTCTTTTTGCTTATTCCTTGCCTGTGTGTTTGTTGGTGAATTGTTATGGTGTTGGTTTGTGTATTTAGTAAGTATTTTATTCTTTTATTCGAAAAGTATTTTTTTGTTCTATATTTATTCAAAATTCGTATAAACTACACTTTTCTATGTGTTTTAAAAATTCATACTAAGGTTAAAGATTAATTATGCAAGTGTGCCTTTTATCGTACTGTTTTGAGGTCTTTTTTTTCTGATATTTCTGTGCATTGTCTACTGTTTGTATTATTTTGTACTGTTTGTTTTGCATTCTTCTTTGTTTTGTTTGTACATTTTTTTGTCCATTGTAATGTAGGTGTAATGCAAATAGCTCCAGAAATTGTGTGACATTGTTTTTAAGTTAAACCCCTCCGTAAATGTAAATTTGTTTTTGTTTTTATGTAAATATGGTAAGGTTGCTGATTGGCTTATCTGGCTGGTTGTCTAGGAGCCCGCAGCCCTTATTCTATAACCTTTTGGGTTGAATTGAACCTCCTAGGAAATGAAACTGAATGGACTCTATTGTTTTTCTGTGCGACCCTCCCATTGGATTATATACACAGTTTAAGAAGGCCCGATTTAGAATATTAAATTTTTCTCGAGTTTTCATCCCTCTAAACTGAAGATAAAAAAGACTTTCATATTTTACTTACATTTATGGTTTTCATACGTGAGAATGGTTAATAATAAAATTATAGCTGGTTGAGTTTGCCTTAACACTTCTGTCTTCCGGACCTGAATAGGCCGTTGCAATCAAGTTATTAGTACTCGCTCTTTTGGCTGGATTGCCATCAGATCCATGCCTGGCTCCATTAACTTGATTTAGTTATATTTAGTTAGATTAACGCAACAATTAAAAGTTACGCTATGCCTATTTGGGAGTGGACCTCATCATTTTGAACCTTGGTCAGAAGAGGAAGATGGCTCCTGAGATTGCATTCCCTGTCCATACTTCTTTTCACTACGGCAACGGGAAGGAATCGGATTTTACGTGCCCATACACACGATGGAGCCTAGTGCAATCAAGTCTCGAACCCGCAACCTCACAAAACTGAAACTCTTTCTTATTTTTCTTTTCGCCGCAGTGTGCCCCGAATTCGGAACTATAAAGGGGGTGGTAGCACGCTACGTATTTCGTCGACCTTTTTTCTCGGACGATCAAAAACGATTTCGTCTTTCGGTCGATGGAACCGGTTTTTTCACCGCGGTAAGTGATGTTTTGCAGGATATCGAGCTATACACAAAGATAAAAACTCGATATCACCTTTCGCAGTGAAAAAAACGGTTCTATCGACTGAAGACGAAATCGTTTTTGATAGTCCGAGTAAAAAGTTCGACGAAATGCATTGTGTGCTGACCCCTTAAAGGTTCTCTGTCGGTTGAATGGGCATACGCGGAGAGATTTATAGAAAAAAAAAATAGTAAAGTCTATATCACAAATATATATACACACACCAAATGCAATGTTTCTTGATTATGCAATGTGAACTAAATGCTGCTGATTAAAATATATATACAAGACACACTAAGCATGAAATGATATGGAAGGATAATTGAATTAGAATGAAATAGTAAACATTATAGAAATGTCGATATAAAATACTTCTGTACAACCTGGGTAAAGAAAATATTTTAAACGTAATTTGATGGGTTGATTTGTATACCGTAGTAGTGGAATGGAATAAACAAGAATGATGAGAAATGAGTTTAACTTAAGGAGGGGTTGATAAATTGTTCTGATTCTGGATCTGGGGAAAGAAGGGATTCGTTTTTCTGGAGAAACTGCACAACATTTTCTAAATCACTCTGGTTTAAGTTGGCTTGTATTCAGTTTCGATCGCATTAGGATTTATCCATATTTTTTATATTCAATTTTGAATCTCATATTTACATCTCAACTAAAGGGAAATAAAAATCTCTAACTTTATATTTGATTTTCTGGATAAATAAAATGAATGGAAGAAGTTATTTTGAGCCTGGAGAGCTAGTAAAAAATAAAATTTGCTATAATTTTGCGCCATAAAATTTTCCCTATATTACTTTCCAGAAATAAGATTCGGAAGTTCATTCAACTCTAGAGTTAATTCAACTAACTCTAGAACAGAGGTTCCCAACTTGTGATACGCGTACCTCTAGGGGTACGCGAGATCAAAGTTGGTAATGGCGGAAGCAAGAAAACATAAGGAATTAAAAAGTTACAGAATTTTGTTTTCCTAAGTTAATACTTGCTATTTTCATAACTATACCACTTAAAAAGTTGATTGTTACAGAGAGTAATTTTTAGCCATCCTTATAAGTTACAATATTAATTTCATTTTTTTTTGGCGTTGAACTAATACTATTGTAAAATTGCAATAAAATGTAAAATAAAAAATAAGTCCAGCAAATATTATTAATTCGAGTCATTTGACTCTTAAGCTAACATAAGCGCTTAACATTACTGAAAAAAAACTTCCTTGCCTAGACGGATGGTTGGTGGGGTGGGGGGATATGACAGTAGGGGATACGCAAAAAATATACAAATTAATCAAGGGGTACGCGAGGGAATAAAGGTTGGATTTCTCTTAGGCAAGGTTTTTTTCCTTGCTTTAGAGAAATAGAAAAAAATTACTTTCAGGCAAATTTTGTTTGCTTTCTTCCGCCTCTTACTATTACATTTAGAATTAATTAATTATTTATAGATACAAGCGGTGAGACAGTAATTCATTGATTGATTTCCACCAGTTCCGTTGATTTTTTTCATCCATATTTAACTTCTTTCATATTTGTAAAGATTGAATTTTATAATCTGTTTTCCATTCACCTCCCAATGTACTAGAGTTCTGAAATTTTGTACAGTTGTATGTTCCTGATAATAATACAACATTTTAATATTTTTAGAACTTAATTATAAATCAAAATTTCATTAAAATTAATTCCATATAAGAGGCGCATCTGGCAAAGAATTTGAGAAAAATATTGATTAATATTTATTAAAGTTAAAATATGAAATATTTAAAGACTAATAAGTAGGAAATAATAAAAATAAAATTGTTTTCAAAAACAATGCCGTTATTCGTGTATTAAAAGTAGAAAATATTTTTTTATCCAAAATGTGTAGATCAAAACAGAATTATAAAAGCGACAGGCGCTGAAAACGATATTATAAAGAAATTAAGCCATATTGAATATCATAAAAAATAAAATTCCTAATTATGCCTTAAAAATTTAAAATGCAGTAAAGCACCGTTTATACCTTTCTCATTTATACGTCGTTCTATCACAGTCCAGATTAATTCGTATGCATTTGAATTCGTTTCGATTATACGTTGTTTTACGCCACTCCCTTGAAAGACGTATAAACGGTGCTTTACTGTGTATTACAAATATCAGTGAAATTAGAGCATTTCTATCAGCACCTCACTCTTTTATGTTTTTTGTTTCGATCTCTAGATTTTAAATAAAATAATTGTTACATTTTAGTACACTTATAAAAGCGTGCTTTCACAAACCTTTTTTTCAAAATTTTTATTATTTTTATCTCCTGGTGAAACAATTTGGTCTTTCGAGATTCTGTTACATTTTTTATGCAGGGTATTTCAGCATTTATGACAGAGTGCGAGATTGCTTTACATATGTGTGACAAAACGACTCCCTCTAGCAACTCCGGATGGGATTTGCGTATTTATGTTCCTTATGACTTTGGAATCTTACCATAGTCTGAATTGCCCTTTCATTTCAATTTTGGCCACGTTTTTTTTTGAACACCATGCATAAATCTTCACGTCTTGTTAACCTAATAATAATCCTAACAAGGTAGTGAGCTTGCGTGAGCGTTATAACAGACGATTATACTTGACATGGGAGTTAAATTGTACTGGTGATTAGTCGTAAATTTTCCGGTTATTCAAGTCATTATAAATTAACCTCCTCAGAGCCAGCGTCGCCTGTAGGAGACACTAAAAAACACCTACAACAGTTTTTCAAGCTTTCATCACATTAATTCAAATGCCTCTAGAGTTATTGGAATTGGTTGTAGATCTTGTCAATAGATGGTAAAAAATTATCAGAAGTCATTTATCAGCTAAAACGTGTTTGGATTTTTTTTACAATCCTTTAAAAAAATCCAAACAGTTTTTAAAATTCACATTTGGTCTTGGGTCTGAGGAGGTTAGACATAAGTACAAAAGCCGCATTAAATTTTCTATTTTGAGGTCGAAGAATGGTGAGTTCCAAATCCGATTCCACCCAAGATCACTGTATATGTCGGCCGAGCACATTTTAAATCTATTTCATGAAACATTCTCATGCTGGTATTGTGTGAAAGACGAAAAGTTGCGAGGCAGTTCATTTGCCACAGTTAAAAATTAAAATATCCATCCCTGAACTCCTAGTGGGGCTTCAAAAGCAGAATGCTTAACCAATAAAATAAGTGGGAGAAGGGGCTAATTATTTTGGGTGTTCACCCAAAATAATTTTCCACGTTACACTTGGTCAAGTTATTTGTTAGTAAGAAAGGAAATTGCTTCATAATGGGGCATTAATTGCTTGACTTTGAAGATTCATATAACTTTTTTCATTCTGATCATAAACATTTTCTTAATCGGGCTATTTTAAATATGTATGTATGATATAGAATTGGTGTGCAAAATAATATAAAAATGCCAACGTTCTTCTCGGGCAGTGTATAAAATGAATTTTCGTGATTTGTTTTAACCAAAGAAAATAGATCGACTCCTTCGTATTCAAATTATTTTAATAAGAATTTGGAGAAGTTTGAGACAGAATTAAAATGGGATCATTGCGAGAAAGATGAATTTTTATTTGTTCGCTGAGCAATTTGCCATTTTATTTCTCAAAATCTGAATTAAAATTTTAAAACATAAATTCTGGGTTTTTTTTTTGTTAACTGCGAACCTGCAAATATTTTAACCTGGTTAATTTATCGAAGTAAAATAATTCGATTATTCAGCAAAAATTATAGCATCTATTTTATGTGTATTTTACCAGAATTTCAGTACATCAACAATCTGTAAAATTGTCTTGAAATAATATAATTACAGTAAAACTTCGATTAACCGTCAGTTTCTGTAATCCGTCATCGTCTAAGAAAGTAGGTTTATAATATTATAATACATATCTGTACATTATACTATTATATTTAAGTTTAAATTGATCGTTTTGTAAAATTATATACGATATGTATGTATTATTCACTTTTAATATATTTTATTTGCATTTTGGTCCCAAGCTAGAAGTGAAATCCCGTTACTGTACATATGTAATAAGATATTTCTGTAATCCGTCTATTCGGTTATCCGTCATAGCACTGATCCGGACGGTGACGGTTAATCGGAGTTTCACAGCACCATGATGGATTTAATTATTTAATAGCAATAGTTGATGTGAATAAGAATCTTTAAAGTGGCAGAACTAATATTCTATCGGAATAAAAGATTTCCGCTGTGGTAAGATGTTTGAAACTGTTTCTATCTCATCTGGTGCTGCCGAACTCAGCAGTTCCCCTTCAGCTTAAAAACGTAGTAGAGAAAGAAAGGGAAAGCCTGCGCTCTGTAACTGCGCAGGCGGAATTCGGTGCTGGAACAATCCTCAGTTCTCCTTTACTTTAAGTTACTTTCTCCTTTGCACATCGTCTTCGGGTAGTGAAAAAATAAGATAGGGAACTTAGCTTTCTGCCTCAGTTTTTCCTAGCGGTTTATTTGAAGATCGAAATCGTTTAATGCAAAATTCCGTTAGATTGTTGATATATTTAAATATTAAATGCGAAACAAAATAAATTTACACAATGGGAAAAGTTAAGGGTGCTGCAGTACCGCAGTCCTTATACACGAACCGCCCCTGCTCCTGCACGACAATACCCATACTGGTCGCAAAACTTAAGACTTGCTGCAAAAGTTCGAGTGGGAAGTCTGGAGCCCCCCGCCCATACAGCACAAATTTGGCACCCAATCTGAGTTCCAAATACTTATTTGGAACAAGGTTCTCTTCAAACAGTGATGTGAAAACATTTGCCGAGAACTGGCTCAATGAGCAGGTACGTGATTTCTATTAAGCCGGGTTAAACAAATTAGTGCTGCGTTCAGATAAATGCCTAAATGGATTTGGTGATTATGTGGAAAAGTGATCGGCGAGTATGCCTCTTACTTCCCTTTTGTATTTTCTGTCTATTGTTAATAAATAATTTTCCATTACCCTTATAAACTTTTTTTTGGATCCATACTCGTACAGTGAAACCTCTCTGAGCGGCCACTCCTCCGTTCCGAGAAAAATTGGCCGCTCTGAAGGGTTTTTGTTACAATTACAAGATAATTGCTATAATACATAATATAAACAAGATTGACACATATTTCTTATTTAAAATGAAGTTTGAGACTTATCTAAAGAGAAAATAGTACTTTATTTAATAATTTTTTTATATTTTTTGAAAAAAGGATACAATTTGTGACTGTTTTAAGTTTTTACCCTTCTCGGAAAAAACCATTTTTTCAAGATCGTTTTTCAGTTTAAAAAGTAAATCTCTAACCTATACGTTTGTCAAATGGGATGGGCGAACAAATCCGGCGGCCGTTCAGAGGGGTTGGGTGGCCGTTGCTAGGGGTTATTTTAACATTAGGTCTATGGGCCGAAAAATCCGTGCCACGAAAAATTGGCCGTTAAGAGGGGTGGCCGCTATGCAGGGGTGGCCGTTCGAAGAGGTTTCACTGTATATATTTAAAATAATTGGTAAAACCAGAGGACCAGACCCCCAGTCCCAACCACTGGACCTATTTGGACAATTTTTGTTTTATATGGAAACTTATGATCCCTAGATATATCATCAATGGTCTCCCTGCGTTTTTGAGATATATCGCAAAATAAAAATTTGGCAGAATCTCTCAACGTCTACAACCGCAGATTCGCCAATTTATTTCTCCGAGTAAAAAGGCGAAGTCACAGACTATTAATTTTACGGCTGAAAGAGGTTAGTTATGATAAAAAAATCTCCAATGTTTTTGAAATATATCAAAGCACTAGTTAGAAATAAACTGAAAAGTTTAATATTTATTTTTGCTTAGTCGCACCGCGTGCTATTAAAATATTCCCATTAAATATTTAAACCCTTGCTATTTTGTTGCGCGCTGCTATATAAAAGAAAAACATTGTTACAAAATTGTTCATAAAACTAATTCTAGGAGATTTGTTAAAATCAGAGATAAAAAATTGCACGGAAATAAAATTGGTACCCCTGACAAGAGTTTTTAATTTTTTTGAATTTCAAATTGGTCTCAAAGTGTTTTTTGTCCGAAAATATGTTCTGGAGTTGTTGAAGAAAAACATTCAACTTCCTATTAATTTTTAATTGATTAAAAATTTGACCAAAATTTTGAAAAAACTCTTTCCTAGTAATCAACTTTTATGCAAGAAATATATACGTTCCAAATATAGTATTGGTTTAGTTTAGTTATATTAACGTCCCGTTTTGAAGCAACACGAGTGCTATTTTGGGACGGACCTCGTAATTTTGAACCGCGGTCAGATGACGAGGACGACACCTGAGCTGGAACCCCCTCTCCTAACTTCCACCCCACACCAACGGGAAGACGTTTTACCCCCTTCGTATGATTTAACATGCAACAGGCCCAATGAAGGATCTTTAGTGGAATCGGGTTTCGAACCTGGAACTCTCCGGTCCCAAACCAGAGACCTTACCTAGGCCACCGCGGCCACAAATATAGTATTGGCAGCTCTAGGTCCAACTATCTAGGTCCTAGGCTATTTTTACGAAAATGCATGTAAGCAATGTGGATATTAAGCAAATCCATTTATGAAATTTGTAAATCATTATCAGCTTTCCGTGTTGTGGGGTGAGCCCAGATTTTTTTCTTCTTCATCAATTTCTGGTCGGTCCCCTAAATGAACTCGTGACCTAATCTTCACTGTAAAATGTGAGTTCGAATCTATTCTTTACATGATAGAAGTTCAAGCACAGCTGGTCTAACCCTTCCGGAGAATTTCTAAAAAAATGTAAAAGTCCGGATACTTCTGTACAAATTATACTTTTGATCATATAGTGTAGGTTTCTTCGTGATTGGTCATGCTTTTTCATTACATTTCAGCCTTACTGTAACATTTAAATGTATATTTTTTGCGGCTTTATGATTTGATGGATTGAAGTTGAATCAGCTTTACATGTTAAAGAAAGACGAGGCTTTGTTTTAAATTATATATTAATTTGAAAACTTTTATTTTTAACATAATAAAAATAATTCAAAACTTAAAAGAAAGTTAATTTTTATGTCTGTTTAGCTCTAATTTAGATATTGTGAAAGTGTTTTGAAGGCGAGCCGGGGTTTGCTGAGCCTTTTTAAAATTATAAACGTAATGTTTACAAAACTGAGGGCCAATTTCAAGGATAAAATATTGTGCATATTTACGCCATTTTTTTATGTAATTTTTTAAATAAAATATCTTTTTGTTATTTTCATGATTATATTATATTTTTCGACTTAAAAGTTTGTTTACTATTTCTTAGGGTCTATCTCAGATGTTGGAGGGTCGTACCTTGTAATGGGGAAGTTGGTGCATGTGCCGGCGCATAATAGGGGAGTTCGGCCCCAGTGCCAGTGTTAATTGTCGCAGAGGCCGGCCACGCAGTGCACTCCACATGCCTAGGCTGGTCGGGGTTTCCGTTTATCATTAACGTACTACTAAATTACTAGACCAATCTGCATCTGCTTTGTACATGAATCATCAAATAGTATTAATGACGAAATTCAGTTCAGTATAGAAGTACCAACTGAAAGTGGAGTGCTAAAGATTAAATACACTGTGATATGAAGCTCCCACCTGATAGGGGACCCCACTTAAGAAAATGGGTGCCGGAAGAGCCTGCAATGCTGCAACAGGGGCAACATCAACAGTTAGATGCTACATCTGTGGACTCTCATTATAATACTTTAAGAAATAAGAGATTTCTAGAAAACCCAGTTACTTTGAAGTTTTGTCTGTCAACTTTGCATACATGCATACAATTCTTTGAGTCAGCACTTCACTTATCATACTGAATACCAATCCATAAGAGACAGCCGAGAGTGAAGAAGAAAAAAGAATTGTAGAAGGCATTAAGAAGAACGAGGGTAGGCGCTTATTGCTAAAACAACCGATTTTTGGGTATTCATGTTTTTTTCACCTCCGATTTAACCTGGCGGTTAAAACCGCTCAAAATAACCGGTTTTCGGTCTCTTTTAATTAAAAGAAAAAAAAAAAACCCGCCGTTTCTAGACAAAAATTTTTATTAATATGTTTTTACAGGAAATCAATCCATTGACCAATATTTATCTGTTCATAAAGACTCTTTCAGTAATCCGACAACCAACAGTCGCCTCGAGGAAGCGGTTGTCGTTGATTGGCCTACCGTGATCAGAATCAAAGATTCATAACTTGGTAAATTTTAGTTTAATCGATACTAAAATCGAGCCTATCTCCCTATCCGGTTCTTTTGCCCGATTATTGGATTAAAACCGTGATAAAAAAATAGCCGAAAAAACAACCTGTTCATGGAAACAAAAAAGAAACCGGTAGTTTTTTCCCATCCCTAAGAAGAACACCCAAAGAAAGTTTCAAGTCGAACTGGGACTTTTTCTTGATAGTCCGAAGCAAGGCTTGGAACATCAAATGATGTGAATATAGCTGGACGCTTCCTTTCAGTTCTAAAATTCTTCTCAGGTTGCTTCACGAATTACTAGAGTAGATGTTGATTAGAAGGTTGAAAGTAACATTGGAAGCCATAATAAGTAGGTATCACAATGATGAAAAAAAGTTCCAAGTAGGGGAACAGGGGACATTGATAAACTTTTTTTTGGAAAGCTAAACAATGATTTTACCAAAGGAAATAATTAGAACTAATACACTATATTTATGCATTTGTTAATCTAAATATATGATTTCAGTCGAGTTTTGGTCATAAATGAAATAATAAAATATTTATTACATTTCCCTAAAAATGGATTTGTATAAATCTGCCCCATACAACGGGTACATTGATATATAAATATCGAAAATAATGATGGATAATAGGTTTGGGATCAAAACAAAAGGTGTTTTATCAATAACCTTTATATTCCAAACCAAGGTTTAAAAGTTTAACAAAGTGACAAACTTTTATTTTAATCAAATTTCAACATTTTTAATGAGACTGGAAAAATGAAATAATAATGCCTCAGAAAATAATTTACCTCGACAAAAAATAAAAAAAGAATGTGTGTGTGTGTCTAAAAATACTTTGGAGGGAGCGAATGTGAGCCTCGAAGCCGTTTTTGGAAATTTTAATGAATTAAAAATTAAGGTAAATTTCTGCGTTATTACTTGATGACTTACGAAAATAGTGTAGCACAAAAATAATTTTCACATCACCTGAAAATGCATACAAAATATCTTTTCGATGATATTAATTAAGTTTCCGTACATTTTTTCCAATCTTAATAAATTCGTAAAAAATATTTTAAACCTAATTTACAACAACACTTTGCATTTTTGCAATGAAATTCAAACCGTGTTCATTGTTTAAAACAAATGCTTAATTGTGTGTTTCTCTTAGATAGTTCACTTTTGAGTTTTTTACATTTCTGAAGACGATTTTGCAAAGTAGTTGTTAAGGCGCATTGATACACACAGAAGATGCGTATCAATGTGCCCCGGAGTTGACTGTATCAATCTGCCCAAAAAACTTTTTTACTTAAAACAAGGAGTCACGCAAAATCATTGCTAAAAAACTCAAAACTTAATATAGCTCAGAAAAGTAAATGTTTTTCCTACCTTTGAAGTAGATTCCCTGACAGGAAAACGTAATTAGTGAAAGAAATCACTCAACACGTACTTAGAATAAAATTTACTTCGATTAGAAGATTAGCAGTTTGATTCATTTGCAAATTAACTTTTGACTTTACATGACCGAAAAATATATCGTGTACTAAGGGTTACAGCGGCATATATATGAGGTGATATGAACATCTTGAGCTATTCCAGTCATCAAAATTTAAGAACTGTATCAATGTTTCCGCGTATCAATCTACCCCTTCTCCCCCGTATGTTGACCAAACAACACCTTATATGGAGCTTTACAATTGCTCGCTATGACTCTAAGAATGCACAACGTTTTAATACTTACGGCCACTGTAATTAAGCAAGTTGCCGAGTACAAATTGGCCAGCTATCAGAAGAAGCTACCAAGGAGAGAAGAAAACACTTTAGACGTTACCGTTTAAACAGCTTCAGAAAGTTCAATAGAGAAATTTGCAACAGAGACGAATATGTTTCTTTTAAGCAGTGATTCATTTATGATCTGCGTTAGACAAAAACCAAGCGAGATACTTCATAGTAGCGAGACCCTACAACTTCTTCGATAGATGTCTGATGGCAGTCCTTCTAATAAACACCAGAATGAGAGTGAAGAAGAAGACGAAGATCATGTCTCTAAAACCTCTATTTTACTATAGGACCCTGGAAAACATGCATATCTATATTGTAATACCTGAACTTTGGTAAATGCTAAATGTAAATTTATATATTTATATAAATAATTAAAATTTTATACATAATAACATTAACCGCACTCAATTAAAAATTACTTGTAAGTAAAACAAATCTATCAACATTTACATTCCTCTTATAAACAGTTAACAGTTAAGTAAACTTTGTGCTTCATATTTATTTTTTGAACAAAAACAATCCTTTCTGTGTTTATAAAATTAATTAAATGTATTTATTCATTTAAACTAAATCAAAAGGGAGAGAGTCAACAGCAATGTTTTTAACTTTAAAAGGCGTGAAAAATAAATTTGGCCAGGATTTTGCGACAAATATTCCACTGTGCGCCAGTCCAATTACAGGGTCTCTCCCCCTTACTTTATTTTGTTCTTACTTCTTTTGCTATGAATAAATTACTTAGGTGAAAATATTAGTTTTTAAGTAAAAAAAATAAATTTCCGTTGGTTATATTTAAATTTTAAACCTTCCTTACCGGTCTTAATGGGAGAAAAGGGAGAGACTCTCAAAAAATTATGTACATGCAGAATAAAGGTTTCGACAGCTCGATTAAAAACTTAACTAATTCATTTTCTCTACTGTCTAATCAGATGACACTTACTGTTTTGGGAATGTGTTGTCCTATTGATTCAATTAAAAGTCCATAGAACACTTGAGGTGTTAATGAGTTACTCTTCCTTTTTCGTGTCGAATTATAACATCTACGAATGACGTAATTTCAGATTATAAGTGTAAAAAAGCCATAATTCGATGCACGAGTAAAACTAGTTAAGTGGTTAAAGATATCAAATGCTGCTGATTTAATTTAGTTAAGAGAACAGGAAATTTAACATCTTACTTATAATGACCGAATTTTTAAGTAATAAAAAACATTTTCTTTGCAACTTCTGTATATATGAATTGAAAGCCTTCAGAAAAGCCTTTTCTAGCAGTGTTTGAGCCGCCGCCGATAAAAACTATAAAATTTCCAATTGATTCGCTGTCAAGCAGATCTCGAGGTTCTAAAATCTAATTTCCACCTACTCGCCTTTTTCGAAATCCTTTCGCAAAAAGTCATGAGATCGGTGGCGGCGCTATCCAGTTCTCCGTACGTTTCCAGGCTTTTGGTGGTGGCTCATAACTCCGGGAGAAGATGACATTTAGCACCCCACGAGGTCCTTTATCGTTTTCTGGCGTGCCAATCACTGCTCTCTCTTTAAATCCCCACGATTACTGACTGCTACCCTGCCATTTCCAATCGAGGTGAACGAATCACTTATTATTCGGTCTCTACACCGGAGTAATACGAATATGGGTACTTTTTTTTAAGGAAAACTTATAGGCTGCCCAAAATGGCTGAAGTTTACGCTTTTGGAAGACAATTATGGATAAATTTGTTTTCTTTCTTTTGTAGGTCTTACGAAAATTATGAAGACGAGCTTCATTTTGGTAATTTTCTTGGCGCTCTATGCTAATGCATGCTGCAAAGAATCAGGTAGGAAATATTTCTGCTGTTAACTGTTATTAGTTATTAACCCATTATTTGTCACAACACTATTATTTCATTTTTTTTCAGAAAACAAGAACATTAATATGATAACATAAATGTAATGCGAAAGGAAACGCTATTTCTGAAATTTTTTAATTAGAACTGATTAATTCACTTTTGATTAAATATTCTTTTTAATTAGAAAAATTATTTTTATTGGATGTGTAACTTTTATTGTCAGTTCAACATTTAGATGCAACAATCAAAGCTAAAAATTCCACTTGCTGTAATAAAAATAAAACAAGCGTCCCAAAAAAGGAGGAATGGTAAATAATGGATTAAAGTCTGGAATTAGCTTTCATTTTCTTTGCAAAACTGATGGAGGGAGAATCGCAACAACAAATCATGTCGTGCAAAATTCATTGCAATACAAAAAAATTTCAAATTAACGCAAGCAGCTTAAATATTTCCGTAAATATCGAATTAAGCTCCTGTAATCTTATATTTTACTTTGAAATGTCGTGAAGAGTATCAGATCATTCATAAAAGATTTCTGCATGTAATAAATGAAATTTGTAAAATTTCGCTATGAAACAATTCAATTGATACTTTTAAAATTTTACTATAACCAAAAAAAAGGGGGAAAGAATGATTCATTCATAAAATGCATTATGTTGCTATTTTGTAACAACTCTATTCTCTTCTTCCAGTAGCAGTGAACGCAGAAACTGGATTGTAAACTTGGTTTAGCATCTGTAGATTGTTTTGATTTGTCTAAAAACTTAATACCTCCGATGTACTTCGTGGAAATTGGTATGTTACCGACAATGTATGAAACGCCGGCATTCTATAGAATGCCTAGGCATTTTTATGCGAAGTATGAAACATGAGAAGTATTTGAATAAGTTATATATTTATATATATAATACTCAAGTCCTAACAATATTTATAACTATTGAATTGGTATGTTATAAGTTATATACTTTCTCTTTTCTAATCTTGAAAAGATTTTAGGGATTTATTCCCATATTTTTTCGTTTTTCCAACAATTGGCTTTCGCAGAGGGTTAGCGCCACAAAATCCAGATTTAATGCGACACATATCAGTTCCCAAGGCTGATAGGCATTTGATTGTTGGAATTCCAATTATAGGTTGTCTTTTTTCATAGTGTAATAGTCTTTAATCAAACTATCTTTTGTATTTCACTTGTATGATTATTGATAAGGTAATTTGCTTTTAATTTTGATTCTTAGGTTAATATTTGTATATATTGAAAATATAACACAGGTTTTGAATTTTGATAAATTTAAATATATATATATATATATATATAATGAATGAAAAATACGATTTAGGCAAAGTATGGAAAGAAGGTTGTGATAAGAATTTTATTTAACAGACGTGCATTCTACACAAATACAAATGTTATTTAGAAAAAATAATAAAAAAGTGCCATTAAAAGCCTTTTATTCAAAATACAAATGAAAGTTATACAAAACAAAGTTTATGTCTTTCTTATTAAAGAAAACGAAATAAAACATGAACTTACTTGTTGCATCAAGAAAGGAAATTTTATTTTGAATTGCACTTAATTTCATTTCTTTTGAAATCAATCGACAATGCATTTCATACTTTACAGGTTTGCCATTTGGCATTATATACAGGGCCGTCTTATCCAGTGGGTTAAATGGGCTGTAGCCCAGAGGCGC
Source organism: Araneus ventricosus (assembly GCA_013235015.1). Taxonomy (NCBI): domain Eukaryota; kingdom Metazoa; phylum Arthropoda; class Arachnida; order Araneae; family Araneidae; genus Araneus; species Araneus ventricosus. The sequence continues at coordinate 115,758 of BGPR01000067.1, forward strand.
CATTGATCCAAAGGCGCCTAAAAATTTACTACACTGATTTTATTCTAATTTCGAACCAAAACATTTTTAAAATCATAATGTTAAATGTATTCAAAATAAAGATATTATTAGGGCGTGCAACTAGATATCCATCGATTTTGTAATGTTACATAAACGTGTATATACGAAGGACGTTCCGAAAGTATGTTTTGTCATGCTTTTTCAGAAGGAATCCTTATTACAATTCGAAATATACAAAGGCATAACAAAATACAAACTTTTGGCTATTTTCCCACATATTCGCCACCGACATTGATACATTTGTCGTACCGTCAAATCAATTTCGAGAAATCATCCTGGTAAAAATCGGTGCCCAGCGACCGAAGGAAGTTCTTCACAGCCATTTGCACCTCTTCATTGCTTCTGAAGTGTCGACTCGATAGTACTGAGTTCAATGCAGTAAACAGGTGAAAATCTGATGGGGCAAGATCGAGGCTGTAGGCCGGCTGACCCAATCTCTCCCATCCCAGGCGAAAAATGTGTTTCTCGTGTCCCTTGCTGTGTGGCATTATCGTCCAAGAACAAAACGGCTCGAGGCGTATTGCAATTCTTGCAGTCCTTTCTCCTGTATCGAAGTCAGCACTATCGGGACGACACTTCCGAAGCCATGAAGAGGTGCGGCAGGCTGTGAAGAACTTCCTTCGTTCGCTGGGTACCGATTTTTACCAGGATGGTTTTTTGAAATTGATTTCCCTGTGCGACAAATGTATCAATGTCGGTGGCGAATATGTGGAGAAATAAACAAAAGTTTGTAATAAAGATTCCTTGTGGAAAAAGCGTCACTTCCGATGCAATGAAGAGGTGCGGCAAGCTGTGAAAAACTTTCTTCGCTCATTGGGCGCCGATTTTTATCAGGATGGTTTCTTTAAATTGTTTTCACGGTACGACAAATGTATCAATGACGATGGCGAATATGTGGAAAAATAGACAACAGTTTGTTTTTTGTTATACCATTGTATGTTTGGGACTGTAATAAAACTTCCTCGTGAAAAAGCACGACGAAACCTTTTATCGGAACGTCCCTCGTATCATTTAAAAACTATTCATACAGAGATAATCAGTGGGGAAAATCCTAAATTATGCGTGTGATAGAAGTTACCTACATTACGGAAGCGTACTTGTAAAATCCTGTTTGGAAAAGGCGCTAATTTGCAAAATTGTAAGACGTTAATCACAGAACAGGTGACATTTTTTCTTGACTCCTCAATTAATTTATTGGGTAGCTATTTTTGTTGGGCCATATACTCTCGAATTCCTAGTTACGGTTCTGATGGGACTCGAAATTATTCTAGCCCAGGGCGCTCAAATTTGTTAAGACGTCCCTGATTCTATAGAATGCATAGGAAATGTGAGGAATATTAATCGTTTCAAATACTTTGCCTATATCAGCTAGTTATACATATGAACAAATTTCGTATCATTCCTTTTCGTCATTATTTAATTAAATCGTTATATTACTTTAGAGACGTTGAACCGCAACTTGTTCGTAATTTTGAATTTTCAGATTATTGAATCCCCCCCCCCCAAACACAACATTCGCGCATGGATTTTATTTAACAATAAAATCCATCAAAGCACGCAATATTAACAGCTATGACCGACGGCGAGCAGATTAATTTCGCATTTTGAAGCTGCTCAACGGTTATTGGAAGAGACCTTAGAACTCTTTACATTATATGCGCTAATTAAATTGGCAAACGGATGTTTATGACTATTGCTATTATGCATTGTATTCCAAGACCACTTATAATTCGCAGTTAATATCCATCACAACTGTGATTGAATTATGTTTATATTAGGAACTATTCGCCTATCGTAAAAAAATAGCATCACCATAATAATGTATGCTATTTTTTTGTATCTATGCTATTATGATTATTCTTATAATTTTTCTTTTTATAATTACTACATTAATTTATTTTATTTACTTAGTTACGTATTTAGACCTTTTTAAGGACTTTTATTTATTATTTATATTTATATTTTTACTTATTCTTTGTGTATATATATTTTATTTTATTATATTACTCTTTAGTTGAATATTCTTTGCTTTGGATTGATTCTCTTGAATGTTATTCACACTAATATCTTTGTTTAATTAACCTGTAGCTATCTAAACGTGATATTAATTTTTTTGTTTTTTAATTTAGTTTTCAGGAACGGAAACGCAGTTTGAATTTTATTTTATTTGTTAATTTTTCTTATGTTAGCCATTTTGTTAAATTTATTCCGTTACTTTAGGGCTAATTAAATTTAAATTGTTGTTGAATCGGCCGTTTACTCGATATTTGATTGTTGTACTTAATGTACATTGGACTGTTTGTCCTTTTAGTAACCTGTGATGTCCTTGGGTGCCCTTGTGTCTGTGTGGTATGCATGCCTTCCCTATACATCTTCCCATATCGTTCATTTTTGGAATTTTGTTGTGTCTTTCGTTTTCATACGTTCTGAAATATATACCATTGAGATTTTTCGCTATTGGTGTTCTGATGGCGGCTAGTTATTTTTCCCTTACGTTATAGTATCTGAATAGGGATGGGGCCGCGGTGGCCTAGTGGTAAGGCCTCGGGACCGGAAGGTTCCAGGCCCGTAACCCGATTCCACCGAAACCCTGCCGTGTATGTCGGCTTGTTGTAAGTTAAATCATACGTAGGGGTCAAACGTCCTCCTTCTAGCTTCGTCTGGAGAGGGGGACGCCAGCTAAGGTGTCGTCCGGCCGAGGCTCTAAATGACGATATCCTTCCCAAAATAGCCCTCGTGACGAGGTCTTTCCGATTTGAAAACAAATCGGAACGTAAATATTACTAAAATAAACTCTGAATAGCGATATGTTAATTCTAATCTCCTGATATGCGGCCAGATACCGATGACAAGAATCTAACCGGCCCTACATTCCACACTATCCAGCTTTAGAAGCGACCCCGTCTGACAACTTTATTATGGACCGGGCATATTCATGCTGCGGATTTCGGAATCGAGTCTCGAACCACCACATCAAGTTACCACATTTACGTCCGTTTTTGAACATCATAGCTTTGAGGCATGGTTAGACGACGAAGGACACTCTTGAGTCGACAACCACTCTTCAAATTTCCATGTCACACCAACGTGAAGTGGTGTGGCGCAGGATAGCAGATTTAACGTGTATCAAATACACAACAAAGGAGAAACCACTTTCGAAACCGCGATCCACTGATGCCAAAACCGAGGCTCCACCAGCCCACTGCGGACACCTGAGGTTGAAGTCGAGGCTATAACGCGGGGGGATTGAATAGTCGCGAAAACTCAAACTTTCAAAAATTGTGAAGATTCCAAAATGGATATTAGTGACAAACTGTTTCAATAAATAGAATCCCTGTTCTGTTATAAGTAATGTATTACTTGAAATTCATTTGCAGTTTTTGCTGTTAGCTTTCAAAACTATTGGAAGAGGAGATGAGTGAATTTTACCCAAGCAGAACGAAATTTTCTGATTGAGCATTACTTTACAACGGATCTTTACTTGGAAACTTGGTGAAGTGTTTAAATAGACCTCCCCATATGCTTTTGGAATGAACAGGATAACGATTTTTTTAGTAACCCGATTCAGAGAAACGGGAAGCGTTTAAGATAAGAAACGAAATGGGCGTCCATCTGTTCCTAGTCCAGGAAAATTGGGCGAAAGCAGGAATAAGACGTTATAGTCGCCAACAAACATTGTGAGAAAGCTGGCATTATAATCAGATTTTTCACATGGGAGTACAGAACAGGATTTGAAGAGGCTGAAACTTCATCCTTATAGAGTTCGTATTGTTCAAGAACAAAAAGCGCCTGATCAAGGGCCTCAGATTATTTAGTGACTCCTATGGAGTAGAGAAGTTGATTCCGTGTTTTTTTTATAGTTGAAGCTTGGTTGCATCTGCATCTACATGAGATGACTTTTATATTTTTATTTGCCCATTTCTACACCTCGATAAGTCTGCTGCTGACATAATTTTCGATATTTATTGCAATATCTGTTGATAAATGTTCCAAACAGATTTAAGACTCCTTTGAAAATTTATAAGGGCATATATTAATCATCACTCACAAAACAACACATTGATGACAGCTTGACTATCACTTGTAATATATTGTTACGAACCTATAATGCCGCTTTCCAATGGTATTAGTCTTATGGTTGGAAAGAGATATTTACAGAGGTTCTTATAAGCCATCGGAGTGGGAAGCCATTGATCCCCGACCTTGCGACCATTTTGGCGACAAAACAAAGATACTAAAAAAATGCTAGAATTTTCGCGATATCTCTCATAGGAGTCGAAATTTGGATTTCTCCAGAGATTTCCATGTGATGTCACGCCTTGTCAGGAAGACTAAAAATACACTGCAATACGGATAGACTGGGAACGTGTGTTGATCGACTGGGATCGTCTTTGGAGTTGTATCTGCTGTGCGAGCTAGTAAGCTGATAGACGCCGTGCGGTACTGAAAGTGCTGCTACTGTTATTAATTAGTGAATTTTTGTCTGTTTGTCTTGCAAATTTGCGCAAGTGCTATTTTTCCCGTTACCTGTGCTTCGCGTTTTCCGGAGTATTCGTGAATAAAGCGTCTTTCTCCATTATCCTGCTTCTTGAACTGTTTTCACCGTACACACACGGGACGATTTTCGTAACAATATACAGAATTTTTTGTGAACAAAACGGAGCTATTTCCTGTATTTGTTACACGTATAGTACAGGCACGATAACATCTGGCAGTCCATGAAACTCGTACTGATTAGACTAATTTAACTCGCTACCTACGCTAGATACGGGAAGTTTTGGGTCAGGCAACTGATCTTAATGAAAGACGACGTCATTTTCAACTTTCAGGTGAAAATTATTTAGAACCGAACTAAATATCTGAATAACAGTTTCTCTGTTAAAACTGGGTTTTCACCCAGTGCTGAAATAATCACCATGGGATTGTAATGGGAATACGCTTTTCAGCAAATATGAACTCTTGTAACAGACGCATATTCGGTAAAGCCCAGAAGATTGAATATGACCCTAAGTAGAATGCAAAGCACACCGACATTTATAAACAGAAGCATTAACAAAGAATAAAGTTCAATTAACAATGGATGAACACGAGGAACAGATCTCGAATGAAGGGTGGTGCGGAAATACTCAAATTCATCTGCAAGACTGTGCAGTTCGAAGAAGAGAGGGCGATTAACGCTGAGTCACAAGCAGAAACAGCGTGCAAAAGCGCTAGGAGGATGAGAAAATCCCAAGGGGTTTTTATTTGCAGATTCTGATCACCAATACCTCGGCGGGGAGAATCAGAATTTCTGAGTAATGGAAAGGAGAGATGCACTGTTCATTCATAAATACAAATACTATCGTGTAAATATTTCTTGAATGGTGCATCCTACAAAAGCAGGCCGATTCCTTTATGTTCAGTTATATTAACGTCCCGTTTTGAAGAAACAGGAAGTCTATTTTGGGACGGATCTCGCAATTTTGAACAGCGGTCAGGTGTCGAGGACGACACCTGATCTGGCAACCCCTCTCCAAACTTCCGCACCACATCAACGGAAGGACGGTTGGCCACTACTTACGATTTAACGTGCAGCAGCCCCATACACGGCGGATCTTCAGTGAAATCTGGTTTCGAAACTTGACCCCTCCGGCCCCGAAACCGAGACCTTACCACTAGGTCACCGCGACCTACCAATTACTTTGTGACAGAATTAATCTTTGTCTCTAGTTTTCAAGCAATTTGAATTGTTAAGTGCGACTGCAATGCCGAAAGTGAAATTAATTATATTCCTACAAACCGTATAAGGGTTATTTTTCTTTCTATGAAAATTTATTCATGAAGTTTTTGTTTGGGATGGTATGAAAGTTTCATGCTCTTCTTAAATATCTGGTTGGCACTTTTGCGATGAGACTGAACGATTGTGAATTCAAGTGCAAGAAAATAATGTAATAATGATTCTCTAAAAGACATTAATTACTTAATTTTCCGTCAGGCGCATCTAATCTGTGAGATGAAGCTCCCATATTTTTTGAGCCTAAGTGCGGGTTTTACCGAGAAAGGAGTGGGAACTCTAGTACATTCCTGGCTCCCTAACACTCGCACTTGAGTGTCGTGGTTTTTTTCTCTAGTGCTGTTTTGATGTGCGTGAGGGACACGTTAATTGGTTAGATGAGTTGCGCCCGATTAAGTTATTATTTTTAATTTTCCAAATTTTTCTCAATATTTCCCTTTATATATCTGAAAAAGTTCATATACCTGTGTCCTAGCTCCTAATTCAATGGTATTGATCGTTATTTCCAATATATTGTTTCAAAACTGTCGAATTATTTCAGGATCTCAACTACAACAGTTGTCATTGATAAAGAACCTTACGGGAAAGCAAACGTCAACTCCCTCCTGAATTCCTGGACATTTTGTTAGTTGAAATTGCAAGGAAATACAGAAAAAGTTATTTAAAAACGCAAATATAGATTTGTATGACCGAATGGTACAGTTTGATAAGCTTTTCCTTAAGCCTAAGCAAGAATTTAACTTTTAATTTCACAGATGAGTTGCGCCCGACCGAAGATTAATTTGTGGATATAAACTTCTTTTAGATTTAAAAATTTAAAGCTGTAATTTTTCCGATTATATTAGATAACGTATTTCGATTATATTTTAGATTATTTCCTTTTTAAAAAGATGTTAATTTTCTGTCATTTCAGTATTAAATGTACTCAATACAAATTAGAGTCCTTTAAAAGTACAGTGCACAGTTTTTCAATTTTTTTTCAACCTCAGTCATATAAATTCATTTAATAAGCGTTGAAATATAAGTAAATAATTAAATTAATTCTGAGCTTAAATTCTTAAGCAAAATTAATTTGAAAAACCTTCGAATTTTTAAATTGAAATTTCTTTTGCCCAATTATTTACTACTTATGCTTCAAAATAAAATTTTAAAACTACAAAAGTATAATTTAAAATCATATTTATATGATTTAAAATAATATTTGATACAAATATGAATCCTTGCCCAGTTTACTGTTAAATTAATAAAATTAGAAAAAAGTACTAATTTAACATTGTCAGTCAATTCAATCCTGTTCAGTCCACTTTAAATCGAATTATCAGGATTTTAGACTTAACTCATATTCATTAGCAGATACTGTCATTATTTTTGATAATCAGCTGCGCTATTTTAAGGTTAAAAATATTTCTTCCTTAAAAAATAAGAGACAAAAGGGAATAAAGGACAAATGAGGTAAACGGAATTGACACTCTCGTCACTTTTTCTCAGCCACGTTTTCTTGATCGAAGAATTTTTTTAAATGTAGCAACGGTTGCTAAGCAATGAGTTATTTATTGTCATTTTTAGTTTACCTAATTACTTGATTGTTAATTGTAGAATTAGTAGTTTTTATTAGCAATTTATATTGTTTTTTCCATGGAAAACAATGAAAATCTTTTCGCCCACTTTTTTTTTTTAAATTGACTTACTTCATGTTTGTAAAAATGGAATCTTTTAGTCAATTTTTCCCTCATTCGCTGATGTTCAGGAATTTAGCATAATTTTATTTAAGTAATATAATTATTCAAAATTTTATTTTAATATAATTTTGTGTGTTTCCAATGATTGTGCATTATTTTAATGTTTTCAGAACTTAGTAATGAATTAATCGATTCATTTAGTTAAATTTTGATTCAATATGCAAGGCGTTTTCTTGTATTGAATTTGAGGAAAATTGATAACAATATCCCATAATAAATATAACAATGAATTATAATATATTATTAATGATATACATAATAAATAATATATTAAATACTAAAAAAATAGGAAATAACAAAAATTATAAAAGGTTTTTGCAAAACACGCTTTTATTAGAGTAGTAAATAATTGAATATAATTTATTTTTATGAAAAGACTGAAAATCAAATCTAAAAATTGTAAAGACATGAGGCCCTAAAAGTAATTCGAGAAGGAAATTAATTCCTTAACAATGTTATTATTTTTACTATCTGATTAGGTGACCCCCCCTCCCTCCCGTTTTAGGAATGTGTTGTCGTATTGATTCAACTACATGTCCATAGAGCACTTGAGATGTTAATGGGTTACCGGTCATTTTTGTATCGAAAACGTTTATCACTGACATAATTTTAGATTATGTGTTTGTACCTGAAAATTTTAAAAAAATGGGAATTTGAGGTATTTCAATGATGAGTTCTTTTTCATAGACATCTACGATCATTAGTGTCAAGGCTCGATTGATATCATTCGAACGAGGAAAAAAATGATGTCATCAGAGATAGTACAGAAAGACCGAAATTGAAAAATGTCACTTTCACTCGAAAGCTATACCACCGGTGATATGACTATGGAATGGACATCTACCCATAATACGAATGTTGACATTCACCGGAAAGTATTCTCCAAATTTTTGGTCTTCACAACATCTCTACTTGATAGACATCACATTTTTTGTCCTCGTTCGATGATGATATCAAACTCAATTTTGGCACTTTAATGATCGTAGATATTAAAAGCGTTTTAAAAAAATAATGTAGAGAATTTGAAAATGCAAAACTCAAATTCCTTATCTAATAGATGTGGAAGATGTTGGGCCAGTTTTATGATTTATCAAATTCAAGTTATTAAGAAATGCCTCGATGATTATACCGCAAAATCTAAATGAGAGTGTAAATAATATGAATAATATATCGCCAAAGACATTTATTCAAATATAAGTTCTTTCTTTATATATATGGTGGACATCAACATTTAACAAAGGAGTAGAAAAGGAAATTTGAGGAAACATAAGTATTGGATCCAGGTTATATGAAAATGCAATGAAACGTTTCGGTAAAAAAAGCCTATTAAAATGAATTATTACTATGATTTTAAATTACAAAAGAGAATAGGAAATGAAACAGACTTAAAAGGAAGAACGAGATGACGACATTAAAAAATTGATAATTTTGAATATAGAATCGGAATACCTGATAAGTTAATACTTTTACATTAAAATACACTTTTCTCAAATGTGAATTTTTATTGATTTACCTTTTTCGGAACACTGTTCAAAGGTATGTAATTCTTTATGACAAGTTCATTTGTTTCTTAATATATACTGAAATGAGCTTTTAAAAACACAATTTTTTTTTCAAATTTTGTGTAAAAAAGTTTAAATTTCACTATGCCCAATAGAATATTTTGCAAAATTAAAAATGCAATCAGCAAAACTCACTTCAGCGATAATCTGAAAGGTGTACTTTACTCTTACATTCAAACATGTATCTATAATAGATCTTGAGAAAAGGTACAATTGAAAGGCTAATTTAACATTATCTTCTCTGGGCGTACGACCTCTTAAAATGATATGGTTCAATGCACAAGAGCTCGAGCAAACCTTATAGGGCACAAGAATATCACAAGAAAAGAAAGTTTAAACATTGGTTGAAATGAAAATATATTTTGAATGTGATTCAAATTCCAGTTTACTTAGAATATTATATTAACATCCGTTTACGACTTTGAACTCCAGATTTTTGATTTTAAAATTTCTGCTTTTTTATGCACTAATAAAAACGCATTTTTTTTAAAACATTTTTGTTTTATTATTCTCTCTATAGATTTCTCTGTAGATTTTTTTATTAATGATTAAAAAAATCAAATGACAGTGATCTAATCTGTAATGATAATAATAATCTATCAATGATAAAAATAGCTATATGGATAGACAATATTCATTGCAGCTAAGCAATGATTTTATGTATAAGACTTAATTTATCTAATTATTTGATTGCAGTTTCAGAATAAGAATTTTTATCTGTATGTTTTAACAATAATAACGCGTTCACAGCTCCTATTTCCAAAAACACCGTGATACTTTTTTTCAAATTTTAAAATGAAACTTGATTCATTATTATCGATTTTCGTGGAACCTCTCGCAAATCATTTTGTTGCCATTCTGGATTATTTTTTATAACCTTTGCTCATGAACTTCTAAACATGACCGGTCAACGATGTGTTAGAAACAAAAACATACAAGTTTCCACGTAAGCCGGACTTAAAAATTCAAGCCATGCAAAAGACCTTAAGCGGGCTGTCATTGTTTCTCCTGTTTTATTCAAAACACAAACAATCCATTCCGCAGATTTCATCCGCTTGAATAAGTAGCAGCAACAACAAAGAAAGTGACTCAGAGCAATCACACCAACACAAACCACCTGTAGAAGTTTCAAAAACCATTAAACAAACAGGAAAACAAAGAATTTACGGCTTACGTCCCATTGTTAAGAAAATATCATTCATAATCAAATAAAATTTTAAATAATAAAAGGCTACATCTGCGACATGCAAATCAGGCAAGAACTCACAAGTTGAACTTTGGGATGGATCTTTCCCCTACACTCCCATCTGTTTCTCGTCTATTTCATTCTATTATTATTTCATTTTAATATTTGGTAGTAGTGGAAAAAGGAGTTAAACACCTATTGACTTTAACATGGTTCTCGCCGCCCATTGTATGATAAGTAACGATGATGATTGGATGGATGCTTTGTGTTCAGAGTCATAGGTTAACAAATTCTTTGGCTATTTGTAACGCACGGAGTCATGACACAAACCTTCCATTATACATACTCAAAGATCATGCGAAAAAAAGTTTTTTTTTCTCAGCACGGGAGACGTTTTTAATTTTTTTAATGTTGTGCAATGAATCATGCGTTTATTTATATTTACAGGTTTAAAATCGGTTTGCGTAGTCTGGATGATGTCAAAGTACTTTTTTTACCTCTAGGATTGTGTTCAAAGAAAATTCTTCAACGCCTCTTCAAATTATAGTCATCCTTTTTTATTTTATGAATGCAAAAATAATCTTAAGTAAACTGTGTTTGTGGGGGAGGAAATCTTCACGCTGTCTAAGAACAAGAAGACAATTTTGTGTAGGATATAATTGCCAAAATAGCCAATGCCAGTAGAATTTTAACTACTGTAATCTATTTTTTATTTACGTGTAAATGATAGGCTAAGTTTGATTTAATAAATATGAATCTCGCTGAAATTTAAATTACATCACAACGCGATTACTGCAAGATATAAATAATAGAAATGAATACATATTCAAATGCGCTTTGAATATAGAAGAACATAATCGAAATTGAAAAAGTTTTTCCGCTTACACTCTTTGCTGAGAGTAAGAGAAAAGTCGAGGAAACTGGCTGCTACCATCCTATCAAGATATCACGATTGCAGTGTTTATCAGTTATTGATTCAAAATCTCTATGAAATCAATGTAATTACACCTTAAGGTGAGCACAACACGAATAGCTGCGAACAACTGCTGGCAGTTGTAGACGGGTTCTTTTGATCGCCACAAAAAGTTCGGGAACCGCTCGCGGGGAACCAAATCCTATGTGTTTTTCGGAGAACACACAGGCAATTGAATTTGGAACGTGTTCGAGTGTTTTCCGCCGTTTCCTGCGAATCCCCCCCCCGGGGGGGGGGGGGGGGGGAGCCCCCCCCTTCTCCTTAGCTCTTTCAAAGAACCCCCATCAAAGTGGTGCGCAAACTATTTTCATTTCCGATAACCATTATGTTTAAAACTTTATTGCGACCCCTTAATGGGTCTTGACCACGGCTTTTGAAAACAAAGTCTTATAATTTTTTTTTTATTGACAAATGAATTTCTTTGAATTTAGCGACCCACAAAGATTTTCCAACAACCCTTGGGGGGGGGGGCTCGCGACCCACAGTTTGCGCACCACTGCTCCATCACTGACTGACAAGGGTAATGATGATCGATGTGTTCGAAGTATGCTCGCCGCCTTCCTATAAATCGAGGTGCGTTCGCCGTGAAAATAGTTTCCTCGAACACACCACGAGCTGATCGCGAACTGTTCTGCTTGCAAGTGCATACGCAGATTCACATGGCGATGAATCTTGCAAAATGCTAAAAATTGCCGATTAAAAAAACACAGATAAAAGTACACTCACATTTGCTTTAAATTTATGAAATATTTAACTCAATGGCGTAACGAGTGTAAGTGGCTGCCGGGTTATAATATGATTGTTTTGCCCTCCTCACGTCTTCCTCAGTGACGAAGCTTGTCTAAACGGCGCCCGGGGCATGGTATTTTTTCCAAGTCCTCATTGTATTAGACTTTAAAAAGTGACATAAACGCGTTTGGTCACCATGTCCAGTGGCGTAGCGAAAGCAAGTGGCACTAGGAAAATAATGATATTTTTTATCCCAGTAGTGAACAGTGGCTTAAGAAGAGTAAATGTCTCCAGGAGTATGGCATTATTTTAACGTATCCTCATCATAGTTTGCATTAAAAGTGGCATACAAGCAGTAAGTTTTGACTCCATGGCGCCCCTTAAAACTGGCTCCCGGAGCATCTATATCTCCTTGCCCCCCAGTGGCTACGCCACTGATTTAACTCCATTTGTTTGAGGGACTGATTCGTGTATCATGATACTCGTAGTGTTTCGAGTATTCAAAGCACTACATGTAGCAATGACACACTCGATCAGAGGTGATGTATTAGCGCAGAAGGCATTGTGTGTTAGGGAACACTTGTGGCATTGCTCCACGCCTGCATGACATTGATTAATAGACACGTTTAACAGCGACTGATTTGTATTGTTTCCCTGGAGTGCGCAAGTCCCTCCCTGAGATGATGAGAGGTTTGCCCAGTATATAATCAGAGTGGAGGAACTATCTGTGAAGGAGGTCATACCGGACTTAGCTCCTAGTATTAGGGTTTAATTTCCTTCCCTGGTTCTGTATGACTGGCAAGTTCAAATGCTGAAGTTTTAGTTTAATAAAGTCGAAAAAGACTTCTTATTTATTTAAGCTATAGTAAAGATTAGAATTATTACGAAAATCTATATTATAATCAAGTTAATTGCTATCAAATCGGTGTACTTTAAGATATTGCATTAGTAACGAATATATTTGTACTTTCTATACTTCGTTGCACTTTCTTTGCAAAGAGAACCAAGATATGTCACAATGTGTATACAAAATAACGTTCAAAAATACAAATTTTAGACATCAAACTTCATCGCGACAATTACCTGCGCGATTTCTACGGAATAATTAATGAATAATTTAATTTCTCCATTAAGTTGAGGCACTGCAAGCGCTCTCGGCATTTTTAAGTTTTTTACCACGGAATTAGGGTGAGATTTCCCATAGGGCCAACTTAGGTCATGACCTAGCGCCGTCCCTCAAGGAGACGCATATGGAGAGAAATAAAAAGCAAATATTTATAAACTCTTCAGTATTATTTTGAAAAGTCTATATAAAATTATAAAGATATTTAAACAAATTAAGGAAAGTTTTAACTGTGATAGAGGTAAAAATACAATAATATTAATAAAAAACGAATGGAAAAAAACGAGGAGGAAGAAGAATCTGATGGATGATGTCATCAGAGGCCCCCATCCATGCAGATTCAAAATTATAATAGGTTTTCTGTCGAGGGAAAACGACTTTAAGGTCAAAATTAAAATTTTCCTCTGAGGCCTGAACCTATTCCGGAAAAAATTGGAAACAAAATAAGGAAGAAAATATTTATCCACAAAGAAGAAATTCAAAACAGTCTTTTAAACATAGACTGAAAAAATTGGGCTTAAAATATCTTTCCTTTCTTTGTTGTGGAGTGAAACGACGCTCAAAAGTTAACTTTGTTTATAAGTGTGCGCACCTATCTCCATCTAGTGAGGGATACACTGACTAAAAACCTAAGAATTTTTTTTGTTTTTTTATAGGTTTTATTTTGTTTTTTAGTATTTTAAATTTTTTAAAATTGCTTTAATACATTTTAGAATTTTTATTTTCATTTTTTAATTTTATAATTCAAAGAAATTTGCAGGGGAGCCTTTACTAAAATGTCAGAAGGTCTGGCATAAGTATTATAGATTTCTCTACAGAAAACCTATTCTAATTTTGAATCTGCATGGATGGAGGCCCTGATGACATCATCCATCAGATTCTTCTTCCTCCTCGTTTCTTTTTCATTCGCTTTTTGTTAATGTTATTGTATTTTTACCTCTATCACAGTTAAAACTTTCCTTAATTTGTTTTATTATCTTTATACTTCGCAATTTTTCCTGGATGATGCTGTACTTGCGCGCACCAGATAAATTGCTATTTTGTCTTTATTAGATATTTTTTCTATCTATATAAAATAATGTTTTTTAAATTTACATTCTTTACATTAAATATATTGAGCGGTACATTTTGGGTCTTCTGTGGACCTTATCGTCTCTTGCCCTTAAACTTCCTTGCATTGAAATAGAATTAATAAGGTCTGTCTATTTCAATGACTAATCTAATCTAATCAAGCCTATTCACAGACAAAAGCGCGAACGACGAAATTCTCGTCGGTATTTCAAACGATTTCAAGAAATTCGATGAAGTAATTTTGCAGGCGTTAATGTTGTGTTATTTCATAAGTAGTGTAATTTTGAAATCAAAATTTAATGTGGTTCAAAGATTATATAGATCATATTAAGTGCTTATATGTTTCAAAAACAAACTATTGTATATTCATTTGAAAACTATATATTAACCTTTTTGAGAGGGGGCGCAGAATATGCTTTCGTCTAGGGCGCAAAAATGCACAAAACCCGCCCTGATGGGAAACGTATAACGGTGCAAGCATTTCGTTTCCACACAACTCTTTCAACATATTCTAATTTAAAACTCTGAATTTTGTCATATTCGGTGCGAAAAGTGAAGAGTAGTAAGTTGCGTTTTACTTTTTTACGCACTTTTATTTTAACGACTTGTTCCATGTTTGCAAAAATAGGAATTTGTAATTGACTTTACACTAACTTATTGATGTACTAGAGTTTTGAAATTTCGTAATTTATGTGTTCGTTGACAATACACTATTTTAATATTTTCAGTACGTGTTATCAGTTACTTGACTAATTTAATTTAATTTTGATACCGTACGAGTGACACCCTCTGGTAGTGAATTTGAATATGAAAAACTGATTTCAAAATTCTATAATATTCATAATAATAAATTATAAATTAAAGAGTCAAAAGTAGAAAATAATTAAAATGAAAAAATTCTACTTTTTAGCACATTAATAAAAGTGTTTTTTTAAGGGTTTTTTTTATATTCCGTTGAGAAACTAAAAAAAATTGCTTGAAAATGCATGTACTGAAATATGAATATCTATTAGTTTAGTTCTACAGGGTGCGCTTAACTATTGTCGGGGTTTCCTTGCCTCACAGCATTTGATTAAAGAACATGACGATAAATATGATGCATATTCATAAAGTGCAACTCAAGAAGTCTTTTTAATAACTCAAACGCAGTTAAGAAATTTCCACATGGCTTCCTCTCTCGACATGTACCCATCGACACATGTTTGGGTTATTAAAAAAAAACTTTTTGGGTTGTACTTTACGAATGTGCAATATAATACTTATGTTCATGTTCTTTAATCAAAATTATGAGGTAAGGAATCCTCGAAATTAATTTACGGACACCCTGTAGATTGATTTCAATTATTCTAACTCCAGATTTTACATTAAAATTTAACAATCATCAATTTTCTCGATCGATTTACCTTTTACTTTATTTCAAACAGTTACAGAAGTAATTTTCCACTAATTAATGGTCATAAATAAGATTTAATTCTCTTTTTTCTGTGCAGATTACGATGGCTACAAGCACGATGATTCCTCCACCAATCTCACGTCCGAGAACAGCGTCCTGCCTGCCTTCATGCGCGCCCAGGAATTCACCTGGGGCACCCTCCTGGGGTTGCTGGTGGCCTCGGTAGTGGTGGTCATCGGTTCCTTCCTGGTCCTCTGGAGGCTCTGCTGCGACGTCGAGATGAGGGTCACTCGAGAGGCCATCCAGCCCCTAAAGAGCATCTCGCAGATGGTGGCCGGGGAGAAATCTCCGAGGGTCCAGACCAGGTCCGTCTCCGGTCAGTCGTTGCTGGACAATTCCTCTGCCAGCAGCGGAGTGGAGATAGCATGACGGATAAGTGGACGTTGGTCAGAGGTGAAAGTTTCATTGTGTTTTTTGGAATGGAATTGAAGTTGAATTTTAGTTTTGGTGTCTTCTTTGGGAAGAATGAATCAAAAAAGCAAAGTTTTGTGTTGTAGCAATGATTTGTGGTTTGAGATCGCGATTTATGATTTCAAGGGTGATTATGAATGACTCGATATATGTTATTTATACGTTTGGCAAGGCAAGTTTACGTTTTTTGTAGTCATGTTTTCTGAAAGTGCAATATTAGAAAATTTACTTCTCTAGCAGTGGACGTGTTGTTTATTGTCAGTCAGGCGTGGTTGGTAGAGAGGAAGATACACTGCAAGCAGTAATCGCAAGTGTTTGGTGATTTGTTTTTCCAACTCTTTGTAAATATTGTGAATTCAAGATCTAAAACTGTATTTGTAAGATACCAGTGAATAATGGAGGTGTAGTGCTGTCACTCTATGTTTGAGCAACATGATTCATTTCAATTCTTCTTTCAATGCATTATGTTAAGGTCTACCAGTATTTTGAAAGCGAAGTATTGTTTGAAAAAACATTATTTGGACAAAGAGGTATAACATAAGTTAAATACAGTGTCTAGATTTTTCTTGTATGTGCTACAGTTCTTTGGAAACATGTGATAATCTCAGTTACTAGGAATAGTGCCAATGTTCATTTATGTCTCTTAATAAAACAAGTTTCGTTGGTAGATTATCTTCTTGACATGGTTTTTCGCGAGTTTGTATTGTTTGTAAGTTTTCTTTTCTTTTTTAATCTGTGAAAGAGTGACTGCTTTCTCACCTGGTTTTTGAAGCTTCCTACTTCAGAGACTGTGAAAAATATATGGAAGTAACTATACCTTTATTATCATCAGTGTAACTAGAAAATAAACAGCCATGACTGTCTGTTTTCTGAAATAATCCAATCACTTCTATACTATAAACTTTATTTTTTTAAATAATTCGTTTGTATTAAAAACTAAGATTGTTACTTAGGTTATGCATGGACAAATAAGTTTTTGATTTCTATACTGTATATACAAAATGAATTGATAGAATTTTACTATTTTAAATGTTAATTTAACATCCAGCAGTCTAGAAATTATTATCTAATAAATAAAATGTCAATTATGGATAAATTATTTTTATATCATTTCTTGAAATTTACTGTCCTGACTCTTAAAATATATGTCTATGAAATTCTTTGAATCACATTTATTGGACAATAATAAGTATGTTCGTATATAAAACTGATTTTCACTTCTGATGAATAATAATGATAAATAAAGAAAATGTTTTATAAACTCAATAGGTTTCGTTCTTTTGTATACACAGTCACTTAAAAATTTGTGTAATAGAATTTTTAGCTTTTGTAATGGAATCAATTCCCACTCACGTGATACACAACAACTGCGCACCATCGACTTAATTTTGAAATCCATTGCACATTTTACAGGAGGTAAAACGATTTAAAAAATGAAACATTGTATGTAATTTAGGTCATTGAATTATTGCAAAAATACTGCGGAAAGTTTTAAAAAAAAGTCTAGTAAGCAGTTTTTTTCAAGAAAATACTTGTCAAATAAACCGGCACTTAAATGTCGAAATCAAAGATATCAACAATGAATTTTTGACGAAACCATTGGTTAAAAAAATTTAAAAAAAAGCTTAGATGATGTGGAATATTAAAAAAAATTGCTTTTTAGGCAGCATTAAGAATGTTATGGTTTGTTGTTACATTACATTAAGAATGTTAAAATCGGTTGTTATACAGCATTAAGAATGTTAGGATTGGTTGTTAGACAGCGCTAAGAATGTTAGAGTTGGTTGTTAGAGAGCATTAATATCGGACAAGCATATTTAAAAAATGCTGTTTATACAATTTTTAGAGTGAATATACGTAAGTCTCAATGACTAAATTTTATTACTTGAATATGCATTTATAGAATTTTGCAAAAGGTACCGCAATTATCTGCTTTTGTAGGAGTTGAATGCATGCATGTTTTTATTGTTCATTATTTAGTTTAAAGGCAAGATGTTGATTACAGAATAACCACAGCAACAACAATTAATAACAATTTCAAAGAAAGTGAATAAATGAATTGTATTTTCTATAGTGCATTGAATTGATTCTTGTTCGTACCAAAAACAATATTCTATGTCCATTTTTTCATTAGTCGTACAAAATTTTATTATTATTGTTGTCTGTTTCTGCTATTGTCTGAAGTCATTCTATCGAAAATATTTTTTTGAAATTAGTGAAGTTTTCTTCTACAGTTATTGACATCACTGGAATTATTTTTAAAAGTCATCATTGTCCAAAAACTGTATTAAGGAAGCATTATTACTTATTTTTATTAGTTAACAATAATTACATTTTTTCCTGCCTGGTATTGGGGAACACTCTGTAAACACCAAGATGGCAGGTTAAGATGTTCAAATGTTTTGGCTGAATGTAATGCTTTTACATTCGAACTGTGATGAACTGTTTGGCAACAGACCTTATCCTCATGGGGGTGAATGGCAATAAAGAGACGCTTTTTGAAATTAAATCAGTACAGGATGCTATTGCATGATATCAGTCCCTATTATTTACCTTCATGTAACTTTCTGCCTAGCTGGTGGTACTTTCTGGATACGATTTTTCCGAAGGGATAGAATGAATAATGTTATAAATACAACATTAAGAAGCCTGGATTTATGAATTTCAGCAACCAGGTGGATGGTAATTAGACGCAGTTATGCAATTTGGTAGACATAGACTACCACCACTTTTTCGGTTTCGTGTTGACTATTGAAAATTGTTCCCACATATGCGCATTTTGCTATACAAGATAGAACCAACTCCGATCCGTTGCACTATTTGTAACACAATTATTGATTTTCGGAAAAAAAGTGCAGGTTTAAAATTTTTTGTTTGACGCGCTTTGCATGTCTCAAAATATGTAGTTAGGCGATTGTTCCTCTTTGTGTAACTGTGTCCAATTTTGTGACCTCATCTTTGGGTCAAATCCTCTATCCAGTTTGTTAAGGACTTCAACCGTACCTGTAGGTTCGAGGTTCGAAGCCCGATCTGAATCCGTTTTGTATGAGGTCTAGTGTATGTTAATGCTGACGTCGAGGGTCAGACGTCTTCGCGCTGTTGTGGCGTGGAAGTTTGAAAGGTGGGGGCCGGCTCAGGTGTCATCCTCATTGCCTGACCACGGTTCAGGATTACAAGGTCCATTCCAGAACAACTCTCATATTGCTGCAAAGTGAGACGTTAATATAATTAGACTAAACTAATCTTTAAGCGTCAGTGAAAATGAAATAATACGATTTTCACGAGAAAAAAAATCATTTCTGAATTTAATTTGGTGTATTAGATGTTAAATGTGATTGCTCTACGATATCTGCTATGCATCCAAGCACAATAATTTTTTTAAAAATCTTAATTTAAATTTCTTCATTTATCTAATTTTTATAAATGTTTATGATATTTCACGAACATTAAAACTTAATTATAGCAGAAGGCTTTCCAGTGCTGCGACTCTATTCAACGTTTGCTGCAGAATATCCATTTTAAAAAAAGAAAATTCAGCTTCTGCTAACTCCTGAGGACTATAGAAGCGGATATCTTTTCTCATAATATTTATTCAGTCGTAATTTAATATCACTGGCGTAGCAGGTAATTATCGCCTGGGACATACTATTTTTTGAAACAGTCGTTATATTTTGCCTTAAAAGGTAAAATAAATATACTAATATTTTATCATCGCTGCGCCTCATAAAACTGTCGAGTTTGGCCACCATGCTTCTTTACCTGCCACCCTCGTTGCTATGCCACTGTTTTAATGCTACTGAAATAAATTGGAATCTCCGAACTGTTCCCAGAAATAACAGCTATGGAAATAATTTCAAGCGAATTACAGCTTATCATAGCGTTTTAGTAAACGTTAAAACACCGATTTCAGGGTTTCCAGCTAAAATTCTTCAAAATTAATGGCTTATACCAGAGATTCCCAACCTGTTGTCCTCGTACCCCTGGGGTACGCGAAGGATCCGTTGGGGGTACACGAACTCAAAATCGGTAATGGCGGACACAAAAAAACATAAATGATTTAAAATGTTACAGAAGTTTATTTCCAAAAGTTCGTATAAAAAGTAAAAGAGAAAGTCGTGCAAGACCAAAACCTACCTTCAAAAGAAGAAAAAAGAAAGCAAAAGGAAGTTTAATTTTTAGCTATCCTTATTAGTTAATTCGAAATTATTACAATACTGATTTCATTTGCTTTGGCGTTGAACTAAAACTATTGTGAAAATGGAATAAAATGTAAAATCAAAAACAAGTCCTGTGAATGTTATAAATTCAAGTCATTTGACTCTTAAACTTACCTAGACCCTTAATATTATTGATATAAACTTCTTTGTATAGACGGACGGTTGTAGGGGGGATATGAATGTAGGGGGTACGCAAAAATAAAAAGACCAATCAAGGGGTACGCGAGGGAAAAAAGATTGGGAACCCCCGAAAACGAAAGAAAATACGAAAAGAACCTCTCATGATAATTTTTGAATTTCAATTGAATTAAAGAAGGCAAGTTTTTTGGCAGGTTAATGTAGCTCAGTTTAACTGGATTACCGTCTGTTTTAAAGCTACATGACCGGCCTCGCCATTTTAAACCGTGGTCAGATGACAAAAAAGACACCTCAGACTCCTTCCACGTCACACCAGGAAGGGAGGACGTTTGACCCTCTAGGAATCAAGCATGCAGAAGGCCCGTATACACAGTGAATCAGCAACTCAAAGTCGTGGTCACAGTGGCCTCAATATAGTTCAAAGGATCCAAAAGGTAAAAGATCTTGGTAAGTATTTCAGTGGCTGCGAGCCGGGGGGGGGGGGACCCCCATACTCTTTGCGGGAAGAATTAAATTTTTATTTTATTTTAGCTCCCTAAAACTAGGAATTATGAAAAGTAATAGTGTCCTAGAAAACTAGCTAATTTTGTAACTAAATATTCTAATTTTTATTGTCTACTCCTATACTCCCGGGTACTTTCAGGTTCTATAAATATCCCCCCCCCTCCGTCCAGTTTTCTACGCATTCGCAACATTTGTGGTGTTAATAAATATGCTTCAGGAATATGCTGTTTCAAATCATCTGTAGCAGATCTCTCTACGTATGATATTATCTTTGTTGTCGCGAAGTTTAGTTTCCAAAACTGACAACAAAAAAGAGTTCTTGTTATAGAAACGATATGGATGAATAAAGTTGGATGTTTGTAATTCTAAACGCCTTCTTCCTTTTGAATTTAAATATGCCTAAATCGTTCCCGAAATATAATTTAATTTATTAATTGCTCACATGTATTAACTGTGTATAAGAGCGCTACACATCAAAACTGCTATTTCTTTGCTGGTACACAATCATTTTTATTAAGCCATAAGAGAGAGAGAGAAAGCACCTAACCATTATTAGAGATTTGGAAAGCCAGGCAGTGACATACATTTGCTGACTGGCAGTCAAATTGCAACTGCTACGAAAAGCTATCCAAAGCAAAAGTCGAAAGCGAGAATGCGCGACCTAGATAGGAAACTTGGATTAACTCCTTAACAGTGTAGTTGCTCGTACTATCTAATTAGATTTCCCTCCCTCTGAATTGTCGTATTGATTCAACTAAGAGTCCGTACAACACTTGAGATGTTAATAGATTATCTGTCATTTTTGTATCGAGTTATAACTTTTGGACGAATTTTCTGATTTGTTTATTTTGGTTTCACAGAACTTCCATGGTTAGGATTCACTTCCATTTTCCAGTAACCCTCTAATTTAAGCGATCGCCAAATCCAATTGGATTTCGTAGCAAACACGCCAAGTACGAATCAATTCTTTCTTGAGTACACAAAGCGCCAAAAAGAGCGATAAAGAATAATTATGGCAAACTTTACACAAAACTAGGCTCGCGTTTTAACTAAACATTAAGAGCTACAACAATAGGAAGATGAAATTTAATATTTTCAAACTATCCTTAAGCCATAACGTTAGAAAACTCCACTTTAAACATTAATTAATACCATCAAACAGAGTGTTGAAATTTTGAAGGTCCTACTTTATCGCAAATAATAAAAACAGAAAACTCTTCCATAAAAATGACTTAACGCAGAAGTTTAAAAATGACATAACTCGATGTATGAGTGGAGATCGGGCAAAACTCTTAAGGGGTTAAAATCAGCTATCAGCGGCGTAGAAAATTTATAATTAATCATGCCAAACCGTTAGCTTCGGATATCTTTAACAAAGGCATCCTGTATGTATTATTTAATAACAGAAATTTCGAAGTTTTCTGATACTTTTCACTTCTTATCTCTAACAATATAAATTTCCAAGCTATCCAAAAAGCAAAACATTCCCCGGCAGCCTTAGCGACACCACAGACTCGCGAATCGCACGACTCTCAGTAGCAGAAGAGAAAGACACCGTCCCGCCGTTTTAATACAAAAGAACAATGCGCCTTCCCCAGAACAATAGACCAGACGCTAACTTTCTTGATTTAGTGCGCCATTTCTTTGCCTAAATCTGGAGAAAAAATAACAATCACTGAAATACGAGAAGAACTTTAAACGGATGGAAGCCGCACGTGTAAAAATACCGCACGGGTCATTCGTAGAAAAAAATGATATAATAAATAAACCACGGCTCGGAATTAAATTATTTCTCATCAAAAAAACCAACCAGAGACGCAAGATGAATTGCACGGATTATCTTAACGTGGTTGTGGGCTATCTTCGGTAGAAAATCAGACGCCTTATTTATGCAAAGAAATACAGCTGGTTGAAACGCAAGCTGTTTTTATTCCCCTTTCTTGATGACATAGAAAAAACACATAAATATTGACTAGCGAAAAATTTGGTTTATTTCTTTTATTTAAAAACAAGGATGATTTGCTTTGAAGTGTATTTTAGATTTACAAGATAGGTTTTCGATTGTGTATTGTTTTCGATATTGTGAAAAAAACGTGTGACATATCGTGTTCAGTAGAATTTTTAAAAAAAAATGAGATATAAAAATTGCGCATCTATGAGTAAATAGTTTGAAAGTGAAATGGCATTGTGTAAGGATAAAAATAAACACGTGCGACCTTGCAGTTGGAAAACAATTTACTTAACTTATGTAATAACATGAGTATTCTTCCATCGATTCTCTTGTATACTTCCACAATACGTGTAGCTTCGTCGTATAGTGAAGAAAATCATGCAAGCATTTTGGAACAGAACCTCTTCTTGTTGACTAATGCGGTCCAAAATTTGACACAGACTTACAATTCTGCTGTAAAGATCACATTCTAAGATTCATCTTTTTGACTTCTTGCATTGTTCTCGCGATTGCACGCACTCAAATAGACAGACAGTCAACTCGACAACGGATCTGGTCTAAAATTTGATTTAGATCTAGATTTTGGGGGTTAAAGTATATGCCAAATTTTATCTATCTAGCTCGTTGCTTTTTTGAGTTACCGTGTTCACAAGCACACGGACGGAAAAGAAAATGAATGATTTACGAACTGTTCCGAATGTGAAACTTCGGTGCAAGAAAATGAGCAACAGTGACTGTTTTCACACACCGGAATAATTCGTAAACACTCAATCCGCCCAATCATGCAGGTTTTGGTACTGATGATTCTCAGATTCCAAAACCCTCCACGCTTTTGAGCATGCGCCAGGAGAAGTTGATTTCACCAAAATAGGTGTGAAGTGAAAAATGGATAGCGAAATGTTTACATTTTACTTGGCGTGATCTAACAAAGAACTCCGGAAATGCGCTCATATTACTCATTGCCTGTCACCCCCTTTCCAGAGTAAAATCGTCCACAAGTGCTATAATTTACTATTTTATATACTACAAGTGCTTTTTTTATAGTCTCTGCATTTTGAAATGATCGATATACTTTGTTGCTTTTGCAAATGTTTAACAAGCTGTGCTGCAACAACGCAGAATAGCTGCCTTGTGCTTGCTAACAGTTTTTCTCAAACATTCGCGTACTTTCATCCAAAATTTAAGTCGGAATAAGCATGTGATACCTCGAGAAGTAATTGCTTTATTGCAATGATACTTTGATATTTAAGATAGATACATAAGATAGCGAAGAGTAATTAAATAAAATAAACAGAAGGCTTTCATGAGGATTTGGCTAATAAGCAGTGTGACCAATCCGCATAGCTTTGCACCTTCTGAAATGGCCCCTACTATCGTTAATGGACTTATCAGTTACCATAGGTGGGACAAATCGCATTTTTCTCGAAGAAAGAATTGAACGCCTGGTATGCCCTTAAAGAGGGTTACAGTTCTCCAAAGTCTTAACGAGCATCCTTAATATGCTGTATAAAATTTAGATCCGGAGAATTCACTGGCATCCTGCAAATCCTCAATAAGCGGAATTCATCCCCCATAAAAACTAAGTCTTTTCCAGAATCTTTCCGGAAAAATCTTTATGTAAAGTTTAAAGATAAATAAAACATGTTTAACTTTTCTTATTTAAATTGAACGCTGAGGTCGCTGTGGCTTAGTGGTAAGGTCTCCGTTTCGGGGCTGGAGGGTTCCATGTTCGAAACCCGATTCCACTGAAGATCCGTCGTGTATTGGGCCTGCTGCACGCTAACTCATACGTAGGAGATCAAACGTACTCCCGCTGGTGTGGCGCGGAAGCTTGGATAGGGGATGCCAGGTCAGGTGTCGCCCTCGTCATCTGACCCCGGTTCAAAATTACGAGGCCCGTCTCAAAATAGTCCTCGTGTTGCTTGAAAACGGGACGTTAATAAAATTAAATTGAACGCGGATTAACTAAATTCATTTAATTAAAACGACATGTAAGATCTATCGCTGATTTTACTTACTTATATTTTTTTATTAATTGAGATAAGCTAATTCAAATTATAATTAATTAGATAATTTAATGAAGTTATTCATTTAGTTTGATTAAAATAACTAAGGATCTAATACGGGCTTCAACTCAACAGGGAATGGCTTTGGGTATCCGTTTATGAAGTCAAAAATTGCATATTTCAGTCAATGAATTTTCAGTCCATTCCAACACAAGCACTCCAGTATAATCAGTAAAATCAAATATATAACGAAATGGATGAAAAGAAGGAATCAAGAACTATTATAGCCAAGCCAAAGTGCTCTAGCACGTGCCTTTTGTGGAAGAGCGTGATTTACTTATGTCGTAAATTATTTATATTACCTCACAAAAGGCGGAGAGAAGCAGCATGTGAGTATGATAGAAATGACCTCATAATGGAGATTTTAACGATAATTCCGTGATGAGAAGATAAAATAGCATCATGTGGACGAGAGCTGTATTGCGAATTGTTTCAATTTTAAGAAAGACGGGAAGTGAAATTTCATGCGAATAGTTTCGTGATATTTTGTTTTCAAAATAGAAAAATTCAAAGATCAATAGATACTTCATTCTTCAAATCTTTTGTTTTATAAACAACAGTCTTCTAATAATACATGCCCTTGTAAGGTGCACAAATTTCGATTCGAGAATTGATATTGTTGGTGCTCGCGTGCTGTAATTCCCAAAGAGACGCAATTGTAAAATAATGGAAAATAAAAGCAATCAGATCTTGTTATATATTTTTTTCTTTAAGTTTTAACAAATGAGGAAAAAGCCTCTCGGGAAAGTTATATCTTGTTCTAGGCAAAAATTCTTCTTAACAATTATTTTTCAACATGCTATTCAGTTTAAAAAATTATATCCAGTAAATAAGCTCATAACGGAATATTTACACTAGAATAACTGCATTGAATAATAAATACATACCTGTTTCTAACGTAATCCGTTAGTTTGAAGGCTATTTAAAAACCCATTCTTTTTCATTATTTTTAATTTATTTTAATATTTAACTAAATAACGAAAAACCGTTTATATGCAAATTTTTTAAACACTTTTTTTTTCTATTATAAGGATAATGTAACAACATTTCCTGCAAACAGATTCCACTTCACGAGTGCGTTTCCGCAAACATATATTTTACATGTCTGCAGATAGTGTAATTATTATTATTTTACAATAATCAATTTGGCATGTTTTACGTATGTTGGAACATGTGGTGGTTGGAATATATTGTACGTTATACATAACATGACCATACATCCCGTTTTGAGCGGGACAGACCCGTTTTTAGATGGCTTATCCCATTGTGCCCGAGCACAGCTTCGGGATGCCGAAATGCCCCGTTTTCAGAAAGAGAGCAAACCACGGTAACAATTTCACAAATCTGTCAGGACAGATGTAACCTTTCGGAAACGGGACGGCGAACCTTCCTTTTCGTACCTCAAGTTAACATTAATCTAGCCTCATTCAACTCAAAACTCAATCAATTCATCACAGGACATGGGCCCTTCGTGACCTATCTTCACAGGTTCGGTTTATGTTCACACGATCCTTGAGTTTGCGGTGCTAAAGGTGATCCAGACCACTACGCAACAGACTGCCCAGTGACAAAACCCTTTCATTTCATGAAGCCCAGTGTTGAAAACCTATCGACGTGATGTGAAAATATTGTTCGAAACAAAAGATCCCTGGCCCGACTCACGAATATTATGAAGATCCCACATGAACGAAGGCATGGATTAAGAAAGACTTTTCTCGCTTCCACCAGCAATTAAGACATTCACTGCAGACTTCAATTCACTTTATGTGTTAATTATTGTTGCTTTATTTATTTTTTTCCCTCTCCTTTCTGTAATTCATCTTTACGCTGAGAGGGGCTTTGTACAACCGTAAACCTATATGATCTGTTCCCTCCCAGTGGATTAATAATAATAATAAAAAGGCGCGAAAAATTATAGAATACGACGGTAGTGTCTAATAGCGTGGTGATGACGGGCCCTGTGCAATACACATATACTAGTTGGTTAGCGACTCACACATTTGCATGTCTTTTAGAAGTTTGCTAGAATGCAAATATTTAGAATGTAACACAAGGGATGTTTCAACCGTTGCTTGGAATTGTTCAAACACTTTCATACAATAATTTGAATCATGCGAGCTATAATTATTGAATATATTTTATATCTGTCCGGCAAGAATGAGCCTGAAGGAAGGTTTTTTTTCTCTCATAAATACGCTGTGGATGCGTAAAAAACACAGTTGGCAAGTCGCAATTCTTAAAGTAATGTTTATTACCAAAGTAAATTTTAAGAAATCCCGTATTTTATTCTTATCTGAAATCAACACGAAATATAAAGCTGAGCATTCACAGCTCTTCTACTCCATTTTTTTTTGGAACACATTGCGTTAAAACCTTTCGTCGATGTTAAATCCCAATGAAAATTGGCGTAGACAGTCCTCGCGGTTGGAATTCCAAAGAGGTTGGTTTTCCATTGGAATGGATGGCCATAAAAACGAAATATGATTCTTCGAGGCGGGCGATAAATCACCCGTGTTTGGGGGGAGCGTTGGAGAGGGGAAAAGTGCGTGTGAGTTGCTGTGACTTAGAAATCGAACCGAGGAGGGAGGATGCCTCTAAATCGCGAGGGAGGATGCTGTGGTGGAGGGTGGGTGGGAGTCAGTCTGGCGGGAGGAGGAGTACGGGGGATCGCAGCAGCTGGTAGTGTGTTTTGTAGCATCCCT
This sequence comes from Araneus ventricosus, assembly GCA_013235015.1. Taxonomy (NCBI): domain Eukaryota; kingdom Metazoa; phylum Arthropoda; class Arachnida; order Araneae; family Araneidae; genus Araneus; species Araneus ventricosus. The sequence goes on from BGPR01000067.1 coordinate 143,416, forward strand.
GAATAACCGCCTGAATCTGACTTGAAGGGGGGGGGGAAAATAAACCGATCTTTGCGCCAAATGGAATGAATTTAATTACACGTCAATGCCCAGCTTAATAAAGAAAAACAAGTTCTTCAGAAAAGACCGCATAAATTATTTATTTCCAATGTGATCATTCTCTTCTCTTCATTAACAAATAAAAACTGAAGAAATATGCGTTTTTGAATGCACATGTTATTACTTAAAAATTAGTAGATGTCCTGTTTTGAGAAAAAATATAGAATAATAAATAAAAACATTCAGCACTTGTGCGACAAATTTTTTGAGGGGTAGGGGATACAACGATGATTCGGAATCGCACGACACTGCAGGGTCGGAAATGCTTTCTTCACGAGCTAGGATAGAAAGAACTAAAGACTAGACAAGGAACGAAAAAGCAGCATTTAAGTGCAAAAAAGCGTCTTAATCACGTGATTTACATTAGCAAAAACCTCACATGTCCCAAAACGAGTTCGAAATTTCACCCATTTGATGACATGATGTCACACGCGCAAATTTATTTTGAGGCCCATCCACCTACCCAATGTCGTAAATTCGCTGTTGGCTTAGCACTGCGATGTAAGTCGAATAGACTTTAAGGGCTTCCAGAGTCTGGAGGCACGAGGCGAGCACCTCTAACACCTGTGCGAAAAACAGCCAGAGCAGTGAAAGCAGCTGATAAATATTAAAGTTTTAAAGGCTATATCAGACGGGCAGCGTTGCGTCAGCGATTTCCGTGTACAATAAGGTAATGCCACGTGCCAAAAGTTTCTCGTCACGTGACAGGATTTCGGTATCGTGGAAGGTGAACTACGCCGCCGTCAAAATCACACCCGATTGGTTTGAATTTTCTCTGCTGACAGTTTTCCATCACTATCGTGTACATCTTTTAGTTCCTTGAATCCAGTCCACGATTTCCGGCATCATGTCTGACCGGTCACGTGACGAGAAACTTTTGAGTGGGATTACCCTAGTGTACCCCAGGTAGCACAACATGTTGCCCAATATTGTATAATATTGATCGATATTATATAATATTATATGTCATTGTACAATATTTTGAATATTGTTCAATATCGTACAATATTGTACACTATCTTTGTGGTACTGGGGACACGGAATTCGCTGATGCAACCCTACCCGTCTGATATAGCGTTTACTTTCATTTCAGGAAAAGTCAGTGTAGATGCACCTGATTTGCTTCAAATCTTGTTGTTGCGAAAACGTTGTAGATATGCACATAGACGCGATCTAGTTGAATTTCCGCATCTGTTATTTAATCATGAAACAATAATAACACAGAAACTTGCATTATTTTTTTTACTGTAGTTTGATAAATTTCGAAGTTTCAAGAAGCATCATCCTCTAGTTTTCTAAAAGTTAAGGATTTAAATCGCTATTTTAAATAAAATATTATGTCCAATAATATGTATTTCATTATAAATTTCTACGACGAGCAGTTTTCGGGATTATTAAAGTAATTTCATTTTCCCAAATAAATGAATTTCATAACGCACGCCTATTGAATATATTGTTATATTTTTATAATGTAAATTTATTGAATAATCATTCAAAAATATTCTAAGCCGTGGCTGTTATTTAAATATCAATGCAAGCATTATAAAACAGAATCATACAATATTCAAAAAAAATCGTGGCGCCATCTATGTGAGTGCAGATGAACTATATTTTTTACTTTCTTTTAGTTTGAGCGAAAGCTGAAAATAAAGAGATTTTTCACGAAGATAATAATTCCACATTTTTCTTTCTGTCATTTTATAATTTTAAAGAGCTAGAATTAACAAATGAATCGCCAGGTTTAACTTGCATAAAATGCAACAGTTATTTCCCGTTTGTTCGATATTTTATACTTCAGGTTCTTTTAATTAGTCGTAAATTAGTGTTTCACATTTTTTTAAGAAATTGATATACATTTCTTCAATTAAATATGCGTTTTACAAGTTTTCGTTTATTTTAGTATTTATTTAACTGGCGATTTGAATTGATTTTCCTTACAACATTTAATTATCGTCGGGCAGACTCTAACGCCACTCCTGTTACAAATGCATTTAATACTAAATAATAAAGTATTGTGATGAATGAAAAAGAAGAAATATGCATTTAAGCACCGTTTATACGTTTCTCATTTATACGTCGTTTCATCGCAGTCCCGATTCATTCGTATTCATTGCAATGATAAAGTGCTTCGTTTATACGACGCAAAGCTTCGGTTATACGTCGTTTTCCCGCGTTCTAAAATGCGAAAATTTCCTCCTTCCTAGTATTTGAACTGTGATAAAGATATCATGAAATTCGAAATTATTCACAATTGATGAATTCATAGAAAACAAATTGTCTGATGTTAATTTAAGCAATGATGAAGTTATTCCACTTTCTATTAAAGACGCGATGGACTTCATTGAAAAACTTCGAATTTATTTCTTTTGTCAGAAGAATAATGAAGAAAACATTCAATAAATTCATGATGCTGTGCATAAGATTTATGATGCTGCAATAAACATTCACAGACAATTAGCACGTCAGACGACGGTATAAGATTTTTTTTTCAATCAAACGCCTAACTGAGTGCATATAAATCGTATAAAGATAAGTATAATTAGTACTCAAGATGTGCCATAAAGGTAAGATTTTTCTCGCTTTCATGATAAATGTTTAATTTTAAAATTAAATTATTGATTTCCATATTATGTAGTACTATACCAGTACTATCTTAAAAAACTTTAAAATTTATATTTTTAAATGTACTTGCATTCGTAGCATTAAATTTTTAATATTCAAAGCTGTTTAGTAAAATTTCGATTATACGTCTTCTCATTTATACGCCATTTTACGTCAGTCCCTTGAATGACGTATAAACGGTGCTTTATTGTATATTTTTAAATTCCTCTTTTTGGGGCTTTCACCTATTGCCAGTGGCATAGCTACAATTTTTGCCACCCGAGGAGAACTCGCAATATGCCGCCCTTCTATAACATTCATTCAAAACAGTGGCGGCGATTGGGTGAAAAAAGTGAGGGGCAAAAAATTTACTGATATCTAAAAATACAGAGTATAGGAGGTAAACAACAAAATTTAAAAATTTTGTTAAAAAATTAGCTAGCTTTTCCCAAATACTATTGCTTTTTTATGATTCCTAGTTTTAAACAACTAAAAAGAAATAGAAATTTAATTTTCCCCAGAAAAGTAGGGAGGCGGCCGCTCCCCTCGCTCGCCGCCACTGATTCAAAGAAAATTATATACAAGATCGTTAAGTAGCCTGAATCATCTTTCTCTTATTTTTTATCAACCAGCATAGAGTGCAGAGGATTTTCAGAAATGATAAGTGGCATGTGTGCTAAACACGGACAGATGTACCTGTTCTGTTACCTATATATTAATACGTGAAGAAAAAAACTTTGTACCCCTTTTTAAGCACGTTGCGCGCACGGAGGAGTGTGAGATTTGGAAAGCTAAAGTTCATATGGAGAAGGAGTGCAGAAAGATAAAATTTATGTATAATATGTGTCACAAATACCTTAAATTAAATTAAATAAAACATTCATTGTTTACTTTCATACACTGTAAAAAATTAGCGGAGTAAATGCGGAGTGAATTTGGAGTGAATGCGGAGTGGATGATTTGTAATTGATTTAATCCTCCCTGCAGTGAAATCTACTCCAAGAGGGAGTTTATTTAGATTATTCATAAAAAAAACTCTTCGGAGTGAAATACAAAATGCGGATGATTTAAATATGTCAATGTCAAACACATATTAGTCTGTGGTCAAACAGTCGCACAGAGTAGAGATTGTCTCGAAGGAATTTATATATAGTATGTATTACTAATACATTAAACTAAATGAAGTAAAACACGCAATGTTTACTTTGTACATACATTGTATAAACATTGTATATTTTGTCTAATAGATATCAATATATAGATTGCTCAATATACATCTGTTGTAAAAAGAAAATTGCGTAGCAGCAATAGAATAAAATTCAAAATTCATTCGTAATAGAACAAAATTCAAAAAAAAAAAATATATATGCAATGATTATAGAGGTATATACTCTTGGACAAAAGAACCTCAATAACATTCAAACTTAAAAATTTAATGAATTACGGTCGAATTTCGACCGCTGGGTGACCTCTAGTCCTTATTAAAAGAAATAAGTCAATTACGTTACGTCGCTTACGTCAGTCAACTCATTATGTCCCTCAAATACGTCACATCATTTGTTACGTAGCGTATCAGCAACTGTAAATGCATGGCAGAAAACTAGTTTTTAATAAACCGTGGCTTTAAATATTACTAAAATCAAAATATCAAAATAATCAAAGTCATGCGTTCAATTCAAAACGTTTATTACTAGAAAACCTTGTCCCATTAACAGTTAAAACAGGCTAGAGTTAAAAGGGACACATAAGTACTAGACTTTATGCTTGAGAGGAATTTAAACGAAATTAAAGCTCCGTGGCTATGACAGTAGCACAGGTGGAAAATTCGGGACTTCCCCTCTTCTAGTTATGCGAAACGTCACTCGTTAAGCTAGTCAATTTTTTGCAATTCACTTTGCTTGTTATGCGAATCACTCATTGATTATTCACAATCTTGCTATTTTGTTGCGCACCGTTATATAAAGGAAAAGCAATACTAGCAAAATGTGTTTGAATCTGAATTTGAAAAATTTATAAAAATTAAACAGAAAAATTGCACGGAAATAAAATTAGTATCACTGAAAAGCTAATTTTCTTAAATTTTAAAATGGTGTAAAAAATAGTTTTTGTGTGACAAAATTCTCCGAAGTTGTTGAGGATAAACATTAAAAGTCCGATTAATTTTTAATTAATTAAATATCTAATTAAAATTTCGAAAAAAAAACTTTTTTAGTGGGCACTTACTACCCAAGAAATAACTACATGCCAAACTGGGTAGCACTAGATCCAACTGTGTGTCCAGTAGAGCATTTTGAAAATATTTTTGCATCACGTATGACGTAACACGCAATTTCCAGACAGTATTCACCCTATAAACATTATGTTTACGTTATCTCATGAACAGCATCTTATCCGCACTGGAGGGTTCTTCTTGCTATTCAATGTATTTCAAGACTCCCCCAACAGTATTTAGCAGTCCATATTTATGAATAATTTCGACCTAATTTTTTAACCTAAATTCCTTTTCGTTAGTTAAAAAAATTAGATACTGAAAAAAAAGTTTAGAAATGCTATAAGTTTAAAATTATCCATTTCATCCTGATTAATTCATTATTAAGATTAGTTGGAATTATTCATTCATTTTTCAATCATAACCAGATCATTTTGCCATCTTAGCATATGTGAGTGCAAGTGATGACATCTGTTGATTATAAAAAGCACATCACCGCAAGGGAAGAATTAACACTAGTGACCTCACTTGACTGTTTGTCACGATCATCCCTATCATCGTTTACAATTTGAACTACTTCATCGTCGTCACTTCAGATAGTTCATCGATATTCATTCATTCACTACCATAACTATCTGACCGTCTTGGAGTTGCTAGCAGTACTCACTGCATGGCAGCCCAAGCAGCTGACCTTGACGCCCTGTAAACTGCGGAACAAACATCCACCTAACGATAGTGGAAAGTATTGAGTGTATTTTTAGGTAGTTTAGTTTAGTTATATTAACGCCGTCCGTCCCTAAATTAATTAAATATAATTAATTTAGGTTTAACCGCGGTTCAAAATTACGAGGTCCGTCCCAAAATTAATTATATAACTAGTTATATAATTAATTTTGGGACGGACCTCGTAATTTTGAACCGCGGTCAGATGACGAGGACGAAACATGAGCTGGCACCCACTTCCTCTCCACACCAACGGGAGGACGTTTGGCAACCTACGTATGATTTAACGTTTAACAGGCCCAATACACGACAGATCTTTAGTGGAAACGGGTTTCGAACCTGGAAGTGTATTTTTAGAATTATGGTTTTTAACCTGTTAACTGAATGGTTTTCTTTGCCATCTAATAAGATGCTCCCTTCTGTTTTGGAAATGGGCTGTCGTTTTCATTCATCTCAGAAGGCATAAATGTTTATAGATTCTACGTAATTTTTGTGTAAAATTATAAAGCTAATTAAAAATTAAATTTTACTTTTAAGACTGAAAATGCGATAATTCTATGCACGAGTATTCACGGGCTTTTAAGTTAAGCGCTTAATTAATTCAGAATAGCAGTCGGTTAAAATGGAATGTCGGATAGCTAAGTATTAATTATTAGAAAATCACCCGTCATGGCATGACGGGTGCAAATTTCCTCTTCATTCGAGAGATTTCCAGTCAAATTTGAAGTGTTTATATATATATACGTCTATGCGAGAGAAATGTTTAACATTGATTGAAAACAAATAAAATAAACATATGGCACACATTATGGCAGGAAATATTTTTTTATTTACATATTATTTAAAAATTTCTTTATTCAAAAAAACCTCTTGGTAAACAATATTCCGTGTGAAGTATTTTTCGTTGTTTATCAATTTTCCTTGTACTTCAGATGTCTAATCAAAATAAAGCACTTCTCTGCTTGTCAAAGAATATTATCAAATTATATCGTCACGATTGCAATAAATAATTAGATGCATCCTGGCGTCCAAACTATATCATGATACTAACGCATGATATACCATTGACGTGATTTACAGCTTCCTATTAAAAAACGGAAATTAATTCGAAACATACGATTAATATAATTTAAAATTTCTCGGGAACTATTGATCATAGCGAGATAAATTTTATATCAATCGATAGAAAATTTTATCTTACTATTTTAGAGCTATTAAATTTGAAATTAGAACGACAATTACTTTTTAAATTTAAAATTACTGAAATTTAGGTGCTCTAACAATGAAATAATGCTGTTTAACGTCTCGCAGCGATATGGGGCGAATTTTATTGTTGGTGACGTCAGAGCGTTACCGGATCAGTGTGAGATAGATCTGGGCTATTATATTAGTAATATTGGTAAATAATGTATTAATAAAATTATTTGTCTAAACCAAATAAAAAAGCAAAAATTAGCCCAGGAAATGTTTCTTAGTTGTAGTAAGAAAGAAAAATTCAAATAAAATATTTTTTTATTTTTTTCAAATATACAGACAAAAATAAATCAGTCTTTAAAGGTTTAAATTGTCAATAAACAAATTGCCACAAAAATCTTTTAAAACAGTCAGTTTTAAATCAAATGTTCGAGAATATTTGCTAGAAATATCTTTGATCTTCCCTTTCATTTTACGCAAGAATGGGGGAAAAGGAATAAAAAATATCAGCTTAAATTACATAAATATTTATTACAAAAATTACTTAATTTCTGGGATAAAAGATGCATACTTTTACAATACGTTGAAATTTAAATCCCAGTTGGTACTACGGAAAAAATAGAGGAATAAACCCTTCATAGGAAAGCAATGTTATTAACCGTCTCAGGGATACAAACAGATTCTTTTTCGAAAACGATGTTAATGCGTGTATAAATCCATAAGAAAAAAATTAGATCTGGTGCTACCATCTGTTGTCTTCATAAGAAACTATCACAAACATGGAAAGTCGCTTCCCAGCAATGTGAGTCTTATGGTTGGGAAGAGAGTTTTTCAGGGATAAGTAGGGGATGACTAGCAGCAACCACGTCTGGTTCCCCGACCTTGGCGATCATCTTGGCGACAAATTTGGCAACGAAATATGGAATCTCAAAGGTGCTGGAATCAAAGGTGCTCGATATTTCCATTAGGAGAGAAGATACGCTTGAATGTACTAGATAATTCCATGTGACATCACGGCCTGCCGGGGCAAACTATATAAGGAGAGCGCTTGGATGACGGAGGGTGTGTTGTTCGACTGGGATCGCCTTGGAGCGCGAACTTCTTTGGAGTTCGTCCGCAGTGCGAGCTAGGAAGCTGAGCGCTATTGAAAGTGCAGTTATTGTCGTTACTGGTTATTTGCTGACTGTTTGTGTTGTTAGATGACTAAGTGCTGAACTGTTATCACCTGTGAATTGTTGTCTGTTTACATTGGTAATCTGTGCAAGAACTATTGTTTCCTGTATCTGTGTTACGTGTTTTCCTGCATATTTGTAAATAAACCTTCATTCGCCATTATCCTGCGTGTTGTATGTTGGACTGTGTACAACATACACCCACAGTAAGACTTTTGCAAGAATACTAAGAACGCATTTTTTCTAATGAATCATCAAAAGATTATTGCCTGGCTGAAAATAAATCTCTCAGAGAGGTGATTTCTTATGAAACCATCGCTTCTTAAAGCGTTAATTCTGTCCAAAAAGTGGGAAAGGAAGAGGGATAAGCGACATTGGATACATTTTTTAATGCTCCACGAACGTAAGCAGCTGGAGTATTCTCCTCTCGCACTTCTTGTATACTTAAGGGGGTGGCACACTACGTTATTTCGTCGACATTTTCTCGGACGATCAAAAACGATTTTGCCTTTCGGTCTATGGAACGGGTTTTTCCACCGCGGAAAGTGATGTCGAGTTTTTATCCTTGTGTTGGAAAGCACTCGCTATAGCCCGACATCACTTTCCGCGGTAAAAAAACCCGTTCCATAGACCGAAAGGCAAAATCGTTTTTGATCGTCCGAAATAACGTAGTGTGCTACCCCCTTTACAAAATACGGGGCGTTTTGAGCTTAGCTTCATAGAACGGAGAAGAGAATCGAGTATGCATTTTGAACCTGGTCCGTCAACGGGTCCAATTTTTAAAACCCTCATTTGGACTCGTTGACAGACCAGGTCCAAAATTCGAAACAAAACTATAGTAATAGTAATACCCACATGCCATATTTCATTTATCTGTGTTGTTGTGTTAATGTATTAAGTGTAATAACAATACGCCAATGTTGTGCAAGTTGTATGTGTCTAAAGGGTTGTTATGTCTTTTGTGTTACTTTGTTCACATACACTCGGACTGACAAACAGACAGTCTATCCATTGACGGATTTTATCCAAAATTTAAAATATATTATTTACTTTTTCGGTGTTACAATTCATCCATCTAACTCGTTGTGTTTTTAGCTATCGAGTTCACACAAGAATAGCCAGATCGACCGACAGCCTTTGATGGATTTCGTCCAAAATTTCATATACAGTGTGTTTCAGAACCAGTGTTACAAACTTCTAGGAGGGTAAGGTCAGTGGCGGCTCGTCAGATCAGAAATAAGCAGTGCTGCAGAAGTTGTATTGGCCTAAGCTGTAGGAAATTTTATGCTGATTATTTTGGTGTATAATGATGATACACTAAAAATTGGTCATTTTTGAGTTATAAGCAAAAAACTTGGAACTTTTTTTAATACTTTTTGGCTATATCTAAAATTCCAAGAAAAAGTTTTGGGGGCAAACCTCAGATTCGTAATCGGCACCTCAAAAAGGTTAAGAGGCAAAAAATTACAACTCCTCCAGAATTTGATTTAAAAAAACTACTTAACGACTGAACTACTGACAGAAAGCGAAAAAAGGCTAAATGAAGAAGTCTCGCCAAGCGAGAGCTGCTCCGGGCTGCAGCTTTCGGGGTTCTAATTTCAATGGAAGAAAGGCTTGCTTTTTTCTTCCGATTGAGAGTTCCGAGTTGCTCAATGCGGGAAATTTCGATTCTAGGAGGGGCAAAACTCTCTGCAGCTCTGATCTGTCTCTCTCTTAATTTTTGATTTATTTTTCGTCTTCCATTTACGCTTTTTATTAATTTTTGGCCATTTCCGATTATCATTGAACTCTTAAAGTGGAAAAGTAAGCCACTTAGAATAAAAACGAAAATACAAGTTTTAAAATAATTTCAGGGGGGACTGCAGCTCTGCAGGCCTAATGGACGAGCCGCCACTGGTAAGGTACACCTAGACCATTCGGAATCACATAGCAATGCTGGGTCGGAAACGCTTGCCAGACGTGGTAGATGTCGTTGCAGGTACGCGGGATTCCCAAGCGTTCTTGCAGAATCTTCATTTCACACACTGACACAGCGGTAGTAGGATGGCTGATACGAACGCGAAGCTAACGGATATGTATCCTGTGAACGGGGCTGCGGAGTGCAATGGATGAGTGGCGTAGCGCTTACCCTTTTGGACACCTGCGCCAGCGGTTATCTAAGAGGGGTTCTTTCCAGATAGTCATAATAAGTCGTAAGCGAACGGTACAGACTCCGAACATTCAGGAGACTGTGCTAGATCTCGTACAGAACAGAACACCACTTCATGCCCCTGACGCTATAACCTTTTGGTTATTTAAACAGTGTGGCGGACATGAAGTGGAAGAGACATCGGAAGACGCTCCTCAACTGTCTGGCAATTATGACGGAGGTAGTGAGTTAGAAAAGGTTACAAAAACACAAAACTAAAATTATGGGTTAATAGATCAGAAAGTAAAAGGAGTATGCATATAAAAGTATATATAAACAGGAACTAGAAAAATGAAAATAAAAATTTTTTGAAAAATTGGCATGAAATGTACAATTATAACAAAACATAGAGAAAAAACTAATCTAATGACGAAATTCACAGAAACCTATGACTACTAGAATCACCTCATCGGTTTAAAATGGGTACAAAGTGGATAAATCATGAACATCACAACCACAACCAACGCCTCCCCCCACAACCAAAATCCCGAACCACTTTATTGGAGAACAAAATTTACAAAACAATTTACAATTTCCAGAAATATACAGAATTGAAAATGAAAAATATCAATAATAAATGAATAATAAATTAAACTTAAAAACTATCTAAACTACAACCTGAGCGTCATCTGACCGCGGTTAAAAATTACGAGATCTATTCCAAAATAGCCCTCGTGTTGCTTCAAAAAGGGACGTCAATATACCCGAACATCACGCAATAGTGATAAACTGTTTAAAATGCGATATGTCCACCCTACGTCTATAGTCGATTCTTCTTTAAGCGTTGTATCTCGAAATATATTACCCGTAAAATCGATTAAGTCTTTGTTTCTTTGATTTTATTCTATCAAAGCACAACCGAATGAAAGAATCCAATAAATTTATTACCCCCTCTTCCACTTCTGCATTATATCATCGCAATGATAAAAGATCTCACCGAACACAGATATACATCACTCCCTGTTCAACGATAAAATTATTCCCTCCACAAACTCCATTAAGAGAAAAGTCAAAAGATTAAGATCCGTTGCCACAAAGTATCTTTTTTCCCAAACCCCCACTAATCGCAGGTGTGTTCTTTTACGTGCTTAAGTATGCAGAGTCTGTACCCATTACGAATTCGTTCCACATAATAGCAATGCCCAATTGCAACAAATGGAGACACTTTTCTTGGGGTGGACAGGAACAGTCAAATGGATGGAAAAAGGGGGGAGGAAATGTATCTATTTCCCAGTGGACGACTCCCCCTTCCTCCTTCGAACACGTTATCGACATACATGATGACCTCATCATTCTGTGGCTGCCCAACCCTGCGATGTCGTCCATCACGGGAAGATTCGTTTCAATCAACACGATCATCGTCAGAATTTAATCATCGATTGAGTTTAGAGGAAGTGGAGAAGTAGCTCATTGGAAAACAAATGCTGTTCCATTTGGGTCGTAATTACCGCGGCATTTTGGACGCTAATTATAAGTGATTCCGGCAGATGGTTGTTGTTTGCTGTTGCTTTTAGCGGCTTCCGGTGATTGGTGGACCTCGCGAGCCAAACAAAGAAACCACAGTTATGAAAGCGATTAGAATTCACTTCGCATATCTAATGACATGAAGCCGTGACTTCGCCTTCGGTGATTGAATCGAACGAAAACGCAGATTGAAAATTCTGAATGAAGCTAATTCGAACGCCTGAGAAGGTACTCACCCCTGCCATTCATATGCGCGTATTCTGTGGTGGCTTGGATTAACCCTCTGACAGCTTATCCCGCGATTTCCGCGGTTAGGAAGTAAGTCTATTTTCTGCTGCATCCTGCGATTTTTGCAAGCTAATGTGTTTAGTTAGTAAGGGGAGTTGCGGTAGATTGATACGCGGGAACATTGATACAGTTCATCCCGGTAGCAGAAACAGCGCGGCACGGCGACGGCACAGCAGATAAATTTTAGCTCTTGTAGACAAATTTCTGAATCCACTTTCTGAAAAAAAAAAAAAGCGGCATGACGGCGGGCGCTGCAGATAAATTTTGTGGCTCTTACAGACATATTTCAGAATCCACTCTCTCTCTCTCTAAAAAAAAAACATAGTCATTCATTTTCTGGAGAACAAAATATTAAACCCTTCCTTCACGGGAAAATGTGCAAGAACAATGTTCGGGACGGACTGCAAACTTGCACCTACACTTCGTGAAATATCCATAATCCAGATGAAATATGCGGGATGGCCCTCTGCACTCCTTTTTTAGATGGTGTAATCGATGAGTGGATAGAATTTCCTACTACAAGGCAAGATGATCTCCTCCCATCTGGACGAAGAAAATCCCCATAAAAAGGATATTTTTCGCACAAAAATACAAATTAAGATTGAAAAAATGCTTTATTATGACATGTGATCTCTTCCCCCCTTTCTAAATCAGGAGTTGGATCCACCAGTCCACTACTACAGGGTCAATGAGTCTGCAATGCAAGTTTTTACATGTTATCTGAAATGTTTGAATGCGCGACCACTTCACCTGTCTGTGTCTTTTGATATTTCAATGCGTATGTGTCTTGAAGAGTGTAGCATGACTTCGCAAAAATCAATTTTATTAGCAGCTTTTTAAGTCAAAAACCCAATGTTGATAAAGATGATTTCGTCTTTGAATATAAACAACTATGATCGTGGTTCCAAACAAAAATATCTGACAGTAGAGAAGAAAATGTATTGTGACCTAAAAGCCCTTTTCAAATTTGCAGTATTAGAACTAAAAAATAAATTCCTACTTATAATGAAGTTACTTACATTCTCTATTTCCATCCCTGTATCTGAAGCTGTGTGTGAAAGTTGGGGATCATTGATAAGTAATGTTATGCAAAAACCCCATGACGATGACATGCTTGTTTTTATAATTCTTAATGGCCCTCCAATAGGTTACAAAAACGCACGCAAATTTCTTAAAACTGCATTAATTGAAAAATATGGCAAGTCCTACTTCCAATATTTTAAGCATGTATCATTTGATATTAAATTTAAATGTTCTGTAATATCAAAAGTTATAAACAGAATTATAGAAGAGCCCAGAAATTGTTTACCATGTTTTCAATCAAATGATATTCGGGAATAAAAAATATAACTTGATAATGTAACATTCTTTTATTATTTTTGCATTTTCCTTTTCAGAGCATCATATTAATAAGAGACTTAAAGCCTTTTTTTATGGGAATATAATTTGTAAAAAGGTATTTTATAACAATTACTAAAATTGTATATAATTGATTTTACACTTTTTGATGTAGTTGTGGGAATAGCATTCGTTATAATATAACATTAAAAATTGCTTCATTATAAGAGTTTTGTTGTAACCAGAATTTATATTATCAGTCTAGTAATGTTTGTACCATAGAAAACCTGTAGCTTAATTGTCACTGAAACCGGCGTCGCTACAACAAAGTCTAACTTTATTTTGGTTGCAGACAAATTTTAAGGTTCTGGATAGGTGTTGCAGATTGATACTAAAGTTTCTGCTACTGGCCAGTTCATAAATTTTGATGATTGGAATGCCTCAAGATGTTCAAATCTTCTCACATATACGCCTCTGTAACCCTTAGTACAAAGGTATATTTTGAGATCATATTCAGTCAAAAGTTAATTTGGAAATGAATCAAAGCACTAATCTTCTCGTCTAAGTAAATTTTATTCTAAATAGGTGTTGTGTGATTTCTTTAACTATTTATGTTTTTCTGCCAGGGAATTTACTCAAAAGGTTTGACGAAACTTTTATTTTTCTGAACTAAATTAAATTCTGATATTTTTTCAGCGTTGCTTTTGATTAACCACTTGTTTTAAGTAAAAAAATAGCTCTCGGGGCAGATTGATACGCGTCATCAATGTGCCTCAACAGCAACTACTTTACAAAATCATGTTCAGAAATGAAAAAAAACCGTAAAAATGGACTATTTAAGAGAAACATACTATTAAGTTTTTGTTTAAACAATAAAAACAGTTTGAATTTCATCGCAGGTTTCGAACATTTAATTTTTATTTTTACTTCTGAGGACGAAACAGGAATATTACACCAAGCACAGAGTATATCGCTACACAGATCATAGCGATAGCTCATAACATTTACGCATAGTGATAATCAAGTACATTAGTAGCTTAGCGATTCTAAAATACAGCAATAGTAATATATATACTGAGCACATACATCACCCACATAAGCAGCAGACTACAGCGCCATTATTTGCATCTAATTAAGGCTTGGTTGCAACAACTTGGAAGCAGAACTCCAGCAGATATTTCACGAACAACTCGTGAGCAGACAGTTCGCGAACAACTCGTGAGCAGACNNNCGCGAACAACTCGTGAGCAGACAGTTCGCGAACAACTCGTGAGCAGATGCTCGCAGGTGTAGACAGGGTTTTTTGATCGCTACGAACAGTTCGGAAACCACATCGAGACGGTTTTTTGGCGAACAAAAAGTGACGCGCAGTTCAAATTGGGATGCGTTCGAGTGTTATTCGCCGGTCCCCGCGAACTCCCACCCATGAGTGAAAGCGCTTTCGAAGACGCCCCTTGCCCTTAGCACTTTCAAACAACCCCCTCCTCTATGACTGGCTGCAAAAAAGTAATGATGATCGATGCTGTAACGTCACGGCCGATGGCCGCGGTTTGATGGCTGAGCAAATTCGAGGCGTTTTCAGACAAGGAGTAGTCTTTCCGAATTTATTTACAGCTAACTTATATACATACATTTGTAATAGACATTTTCTAGGTTAGAATGTTTATGTACAAAAAATCAAATAAAAGGACCTCGAAGGGAGGAACTGTAACTCTTGGTCGAGTAGTTAATTAATTTCGCGAACCAACCTGCACTGCGCTGGAAAATTAAAATAAGTCCCGGAGTTCTATGTAAACTCCTACGAGATGAGCCCGAGGACCGGGTCTATCCGTAAATATCAGAACTCGCAATCCCTGATGGGAGCACTGCCGAGTCTCGATTCGAAGCCAAACTTGACGCTCACCAGCGTAGGTGAAGTCCAACTCTCAACTCCTCCCGACAAACGAAATCCGCCCGTTTTATGTACTGATCCGGGTCTCCTCATTAGCCAGGTGGCATTCCTTTCTACCACCTGCAAAAGGTTCCACATTTATGTCTCCCTCGTTAGCACTTTTCCTACAAAAGTAAATGTTATCCATCGCCCATCAAATCCACGCTTCGTTACTTTGAATTGACCAGTTCCCTTCATGTAGGCGACATTGTCAATCAAAGCCTTTTAAGAACCCTGTGGTCTTGTCTGGTCTCCAGCAATTATCGTCGCGTCTGCGGACGCTTTTGGCGCCTCTGTCCCGCTAAGCTTTGTTAGGACACACCTGCACAGAGAAGCATTGTCCTTCTTCAGATGGCCGACACTAGTCGTAGAATGTTGTGTTATATTTCACCTGCAACCCTAAATCATCGTTTCGTTACAGCTCTCCTAATTCATAGTTGTTATTTGACCACTTTGTTACAATGCGTTCAAAGTGTGTTTGTCGCTTTCCTATAGATCGAGGAGTGTTCGCCGCGAAAATAATTTCCTCGAACATGCTGCGAACTGATACCGTCAGCACTCTTTTGATTTGATTTGACTGCATGAAATTTCAAGATGTAAGCTCAGTTCATTCATTTCATCTCAAATATCACCCTTCGATGATGATCCTGGTTGTTTGAGGTGAATGCTTGCTCTTTGGCTGCTTTTTATGAAATTATCCTTGATTCCAACTTTAGATCGGACAGTAGAAAGGTTTAACCAAATCCAAAGTCGAAAGAGATGTGAGGATTGGAAATTGATCAATTGGTGAGAGCTGAAATTTGAAAACTTTGTCTCTAGCTAGATACGATTTTTTTCGAAACCGAGAGAAGAGGAAGTCGAATTTGTGACTAGATGGAAGCAAAGGATGTTCAGGTTTGGTGCAATTCAACTGTGAGAATTCAAAGGAGTATTTATCAACGGTTTCTGTATTGTAATCACCTCAGCAGCAAAGCATCAAAGACAACCGCGTTTCTTCAGTAAGCTATAAACGCGTCATCTGTTTTGTTTGAAAACAATCTCCCGAAATTACATCACAGCAATCCTTCGTACCAAGGACACTCTACCATTTTATGGAATGGAAAGGTGGAATTTATCACAAAATCAGTCACACAACATAGCCAATACATTAGCTGGAATGCATCGATATATTCTCTCCTGTATCAACCCCCCCCCCCCGAAAAAAAAGAACTTTAAAAAAATATAGGCATAGCAAATATTTCGGAAAATTAGGAGAAATTCTGGATATCAGAACCATCTCGAAATGGACAAAGACCAGAAGGGAAGATATCACTTGTGCTAGAATTTTCAGTAAAACATTAGTAACACCTGGCCTTTTGAATAAATTAGCGTGGTGGCCTAGTGGCAAGGTCGGCTTCGGGGGCGGAGGGCTGCAGCTTCGAAACCTGATTCCACCAAAGATCCGCCGTGTATGTGGGCCTGGTGGACACTAGATCAGAAACAGTGGATCAAACGTACTCCCGGTGATGTGTTACGGAAGCTTGTAGAAAGGGGTGCCAGCTCAGGTGTCGTCCTCGTCATCTGACCGCAGTTCAAAGTTACGAGGCCCGTCCCGAAATACTCTGGGGTTGCTTGAAAACAGTAAGTTAATATAACTAAATTAAACTAATTTGGATAAAGTTAATCTATCGAATAAACCAATGTGTAATACGAACGAAATGAAATTAAGAATTTGAACCATATTTTACTTCATTTTTCAATATATTCGACAATTCGATGTCATCGCTGGAACAAATTGGGACTTAACACTTTAGCAATTTCAAGGAATTCACAAAAGAAAATTTTAAAAAAATTCCTTTAAAATCTCCAATTTTTGGACATTTATTAAATAGAATAATTTCGGCAAATTCGAAATGATGTAAATTCTCGTCAATGAACCGAGGAATAGAATTTTAGATCATATAAATTTTAGTCATTATTTTCAAATGTATAGTTGACGAGGCGGAAAAATTCGAAAATTAAGCTACTGTAAGTTATGGAATTAAGCTACTGTGATTTTTCAAGTGAATTTAAAATATTATTTGAGCAGCTGCAACACACTAATATTTCAGAATTTTTTAAAACTAAAAAAAAAGTGCTGTTGAAAATTTTAGAAAATATCTACAGAAATGAAATAAAAAAAATGTAGTGAAGAACACGAATTATTATTATTACTAGCTGTTATGCCCGGCGTTCCTCGGGATTAAAACACTTTTATGTCTAATATTTTTAATGAAAAATCCATTTTTTATAGAGAATTATAATACAAAAATTCCTTTATCGTTTGAAACGTCTATACTTCAAATTTCGTTCATAAATAGTGAAATATAAGAAGGACTTTGACGAATGTTTTGGGTCAATTAAATAAATAGTTAAATTTTCATTAATAAAAAGCGTCAAGATAAACCAGATCAATAATTGTTCCCGATATAAATAACTAGCAGTACGCGCACGGCGTTGCCCGTGGAATCAGGACTTCAACAAAATGAAAAGGAAAAAAAAAAAAAAAAATACCCACAATGACACGAAAAAGTTTTGAAAACAAAATCAAAATAGAAAATACACGTTACTGATTTTGCCGCTTATTTTTCTTTGCGATAATGACATTTGAGCTGTAGGAAAACAGTACAGAGTACGTTAATCTCAAACAATATTAAAAAATTGCAACGTGAAAATCATTATTAAACAGCAAACAAAATGAGCAACATAAACAACATGTCTTTTTTAACAAACTTTTATGCTTGATTATCAATAAGTACATAAAACAAACAATTCAAAACGCGATCCTTCCATCTAGATTACAAAATGGTATATCATGAGCTTGAAGTATAAGCGAAATTGACCAGAACATAACACACGGACGCGCACAAAGAAAAGATAACGAAAAGGAGAAAAAAATCTCTTAAATGGTGTAATAGTTCATTCAGACTAAAGCAATAAAAGTAATTCGTCATATTCCTTATTATATCTATCCTCGTTCATGGCAGGATGCCAAATAAAGCCAACGCTCTAATTTTTTCCGGCAGATGGCGTACATTTCGATGGAACGGGATTTCCGTAAAATAACACCTTCGAAAAAAACATCTCTGACCCCATCAACTAAAAAATTAATTAAAAATCGACTTAAAATGGTATTTTAATCTTTCTTGTTTTAAATGGAGCAGAAACGTTTTATTTATTAGCTCAAAACATTTCAAAAAGATAACAAAATTAGAACGTGAGATGGAGTCATTTGATTTTGAAATCTTAAAATTTCAATTGAAAACTGACTATTATTTAAAAATTTCTCAAAATTCAGGAAATTACGTTAGACGTACGAAACAAACTTCATTAGAACGGAAATCGCATGCTCTTTCCGATGGTGTATATATTTTTATCGAAAACTTATTCGAAACTATTCTATTGAGAAATTAGTGCGAAAAATCAACCAAAACAACACAAAACATTAAATAAAAAATTTTCTAGATTAAATTTTAAAATTTCGGCTTCGAGGTGCATTCAGACGCTATTACGACTACCTGTGTGCCAAATTTCAAGGTTGTAAGTGCGATAGATTCGTCTGGACATCGCACGCACACACACAAACATTGCCTTTTATAAGTATAGATGAATCGTCTGCTGTTAAACTTTTCTTTAGTATTCTTCCAGAATTTTGTTTATAAGTTCTAGGCAACAGCTCTTCATATGTATTCTTGTTCTTTAACAATAAAAAATACATTGCTACAAATTGTGAATTTTATATACAATTGAATTTTTTAAAAAAAATTATTGAAATGAGAGCAACAATTTTGAACGCAAATGAAATTGTATCTGAAAAGCTATTTTTTAAACTTTAATATAGTGTAAAAATAGTTATTGTAATATAACACTTTCGAAATATGTAACAAAAAACGGAAAATCCTGCTTAATTTTTAATTTAAAAAAATTTAATTAACTTTTGGGCCTTTTAAAGTTGACAGTGATCTTTCACTTCTTTTAAAATATTTACAGAAATAAAAAGAAATAAAAGAAGTCTCACCATTGTCTAGGAACGAAGTATCATTAATTTAGCTTTATTTAAGAATCGTCTGCTGTGATATTTTATTTATTAAATTTAGAAAAATTAATAAAACTTGAAAGACACATTTCACAGATATACAATTAGTATCATTAAAAAGGTAAAATTTTGAACTTTAAAATGGTATAAAAATATTTTTTGGGGAATAATTTGCTCCGAAGTTAATACGGAAAAACGGTGTAGGTTAATTTCTAATTAACTGACCGTTTAATTAACTTTCGAACTTCGAAAAGTAGACAATAATCTTCCTCTTGTCTTAAATAATAAGTTTGCAAAGTTTGGTTGAAATTGCTGCAGTAGTTTAGGAGGAGATGTGGAACATAACCAATTACAGACATACATACCCACAATGACTTTTATTTATAATAAGATTATTATTTTTTTGGAAAAGAAAAATGAGCTAGAAGGAAGACTTCAAAGACAGATTAACCATTGTCCATCGTAAGAACAAGAACTTTCTCATTCCCAGGACAAAAAAGCGCCCCCTGCTGTGACTTAAATCCCGAAAAACAGAGTCGAGTTGTATTTCGCACCAATGAATCATACGTCAACAATGAAAATTTTAATTCGCAGACGACTTTTAAATGCAAACTCAGACGTTAATTTTTTATTATTATTGTTATGCAAACGAAGTTCATGAACTTGAAGATAAATGAAAGTTTTTATTCTTTCGACTTGAGAGAGGTGGGAAGGTGAGGGGGGTATGGCGGAGGAATATTATTCAAGAGAACGCCTTTTCACAAAGCGCTTCCGCCGCCAACGCTGCAAACGATTTTTCTCCACAAAGGAGACAAGCCTTAAAAACACGGATACGACATATAGAAGTAAAATGGAAGGAATTAAATGCCTCGGAATATATTTGCAAGTTGAACCTGTAACCGTTTTTTGTATTTTTTTTAAAAATCTTTTAGGTGTTAAAGATGGAGGGGGAGGGGGTTAGGTGGGAGGTGGAATTCATCTTCAATTAAGCTGTAGCGGCACAAAGGTGAAGCGGGGCGTCGTCCGATAAGCTGCAGCTGTAATTAAATCATTAGCAGCGACACCTATTCAATAAGTCTCGGATTGTGTGCTGTCGAGTTTCAACATCTGTTGCTTTCTCGGATAGAAGAACAGGAGGGGTCTTCCAGAAATTGAAGGAACTTTAAGATTTTATTCACTGGCTTCCAGATCGAATCGAAACGGGGAAAAAAGAATGAGGAATTTCTTATCAAAAGTGAACATATCCATTCTACAATATTGGGATTTTAACCCTTAAAAGCCCGATTTTTTAAGAATCGATTTTAAAATGTTTTTTGACTTCCATTTCGTGAATAAAACATGGGAAAAATACTTTAAACAATCCTACATTGTTTTAATTATGGTTTATGGCTAATAAACAGTTTGTTACCAACTGACAACACTGGACTTTATTTCAGAAAAAAATATCCTTGATAAAATTCTATAATTTCCAACTCAGATGAATTTTAATAAACAATAATACGGATAAGGAATTTCCTTCAACATTTGTAGGATAAAATATGGTATTCTCAAGCGTGCAAACAAAGCTAAAAAGATGCAGCCTCAAGTGAAAAACATCAATTTATTTTTATTTTTTCGTCAGCCTTCAGGCTGCAATATGTTGTAAATTGATTTAATAAAAATTTCAGTATGTATCCTATTGGCAGCAACAGACATTAGAGCTTCAGTCTTATTCTCACGATTTTAGAAGACAAAATTGGGTATGTTGCTCAAAGGCAATACTGGGCCTTTAAGGGTTAACCCCTCCGAAACACAACCCCCATCCGTCTTCTCAGGCAGTCCCATCACAAAAGGGAGAAATGAAGAAAATATTCTCTACTGCCGAAGCGGAACTTCGCAGCCCGAATGCGAAGAAGCTGAACAATCACTCTCGTCAGAGGCCACAAAAGAAAACCCCAAAAGAACCTGAAGAGAGAAAAGCAAGTGCGAGATGTTCGGTAATTAAAAGGCAGGAGGGCTCTGGAGTCGTTAATTACAGGGGTTGGCCTTTCTTTCGTTCCCTTTGAAATCGTTTGATAGTTCAACTCGCACAATCGCGCCTCGTAATTATCGCTGTTTGTGTTTCGGAAGGAATATGACGGATCGGGTTTCGGGGTGATTCAATCCAACAAACGAAGTCATATTTCGGCCTGGCTTCATTAAATTATCGGCACGGTGGAGGATTCATGTTCTTTATTTTTGAGAAATGAATAGATCAAAATTGGTGCTAAGTGAATGTTCTCTCTTGTTCATGGTCGATGGGCTCCTTTATGAAGGAAGAGAAGTGAAATTTTTGATGTTGGAAGAATCGTAAAGTAAACTTTAATTATAAGGCGGCGGAGTTTGAAAGAGATTGCAGGATTAAATATAAAACTTAAGAATACTTTTATATACACCGGTAAAATGAATTTTAAAAGTAAACTGAAAGATTGAAATCAGCAGAGGCAAGTTCCAGATTGTGATGCACATGGATGAGATTTTCGAGTGATCCTTACACCAAAATTGCAAAACCGTAGCTCATTTTTGGCCAAATCCATCATTGGGAATTGACACTTTTCCTAAACATGTTACTAGTTTATCTAGAGCTACATATAATAGGATTTAGAGCCACCAAATTTGGCTCTTAGTTACTTCGTCAAAATTGCAAAACTGTTGCTCATTTTTGGCCAAATCCATCAATGGGAATTGACACTTTTCTTAAACATATTACTAGGCTATCTAGAGCTACATATAATAGGACTTAGAGCTACCAAATTTGGCTCGTAGTTACTTCGTCGATGATAGGTGCTCACTAAAAAAGGGGTTTTTCCCAAAATTTTAATTAGGTTTTTAATTAATCAAAAATTAACCGAAAGCTTAACATTTTTCCTCATTAAACTCGGTGCATATTATCGTACAAAAACCGTTTTTACACCGCTTTAAAATTTAAAAAATTAGGCTTCCCAATAATACTAATTTTATTTCCGTGCAATTTTTCTTTAATTTTAATAAATTTTTCAATAAAGTTTTAAGAACAATTTTGTAACAATGCTTTTCCTCTGTACAAAAGTGTGCAGCGTTATACAAAGATTGTGAATAATCAATGTGAATAATTTGACCCTCTCAATGCCGATTTTTTTAAAATCACTAATTAAATGTAACGCTTGCAAACATGTTCAAATACCGTTGAACCAAGCGAATTGTTACTTATATGCAAAGCCTTATTATGATACAACGCTATAATAGTACTAAACAAACACATTAGCTTTCGAAAATCGAAGGATGCAGCAGAAAATTACTTTATATCCGCGGAAATCGCGGGATAAGCAGTCAAAGGGTTAATAGTTCTTGTGCGATTAAATAAAAAATAAATATTGGATTTGCTACTAACTAATGCTTTAGATATTTCAAAACACTGGATGTTTTTTGCAACAGGATAATGTCTTTAGGCTGGCACTCTTTCTATAAACTGCGTGATGTAAAAATCGTTACGCACAGAATGCAACGGCTGATTTAATAAAGCCAGACGAAGACAAGACAGATAAGATATTATCACCCTATGCCTAAAACGTTATCATACTAAGATGTTTCAGGCTTCTGGAGGTTCGAATTTTTCACTCTTTTAATGACAGGACCACATTCCAAATTTCATTTATCTAACGCGCTGCTCTTTTGAGTTATCGCGTTCACGCATACATGAATAAATACGCAGATAGACACACTCCCCGTTTGCAGGATTTCGTCCAGAATTTCATACAGATCTATGATTTTGGTGATAAAACCATGCGCCACATTTTAACTATCTAACTCGTTGCGTTTTTCTATTATAGTGTTCACATGCACAGGGATGGACGAACAGACTCCCTGATCTAACTCATTGCGTTTTTCAGTTATAGTGTTCACATGCACAGG
Source organism: Araneus ventricosus (assembly GCA_013235015.1). Classification (NCBI taxonomy): domain Eukaryota; kingdom Metazoa; phylum Arthropoda; class Arachnida; order Araneae; family Araneidae; genus Araneus; species Araneus ventricosus. The sequence goes on from BGPR01000067.1 coordinate 166,585, forward strand.
GATAAACAAACAGACTCCCCGATCTAACTCATTGCGTTTTTCAATTATAGTGTTCACATGCACAGGGATGGACGAACAGACTCCCTTGTTGATGAATTTCATTCAAAATTTAACAGAGATATACATTTTTTGCGTAAAGACGACATACACTGGTGTGCAAAAATTAAGCACCGTTTCGTAAAATGCGAGAAATTTCCAATTATGCGAAAACTATGGTTTGAAATCAGTTGTGGAGAATCGTGTAATACACAAACGAGTATCGTACACGTTTTACACAGGATATTCAATCACGAGGGCATTTAGGGGACCAACCAGAAATTGATGAAGACGAAAAGAGATTTAGACTCACCCCGTTTCTCAGAAAGCGGGTAATGATCTGCAAATTTGCTCATTGCTTACATGCAATTTCGTAAAAATAACACGAAGGAAAATTTGGGATTTTTTAAAATAAACCTTTATATCTTTCCGAATATCCATGCTATTTTTACGAAATTCCATGTCAGCAATGAGCATATTAAGCATAACATTGATAAAATTTGCAGATCATTATCAACTTTAAACTGAGTGAGCCGAAATCTCTTTTCGTCTTCATTAATTTCTGGTTGGTCCCCTAAATGCCCTCGTGATTGAATATCCAGTGTAAAAAGTGTACGATACTCGATTGTGTGTTACGCGATTCTCCACAACTGATTTCGAACCATAGTTTTCGCATTAATTGTAAATTTCTCGCATTTTACGAAACGGTCCTTAATTTTTGTACACCAGTGTACCAAATTTCATTCGCCTGCCCCATCCCGTTTTTGAGTCCTCAGACTCACAGACGGGCAGACATAATTCTAAAAATGCTTTTGTACGGATTCAGTGACCTATGAAACGCGTAGATTCGTCAAAATTTCGAGGTCGATTTTTTTTCGACGACTGCAGTACTTGGTATACTTTGTTATAAGAAAAATCAAATGACTAATATTCTTAATATTGTAGCGCAGCACATAATTCTGGCGACGCCTTTTACCTGATTACCATCAGCGAAGTGTACTCACATTAAAAGTAGCTCCTATCATCCTTTTGATGCGACCGCATCCATTTCTTACGGTCCTGATCCGTGAAATTCCCAGGGTGGCGGGCAATTAATGAATTATTCGCCCCCGTGCACACTGACCAACTCGTTTCACAGCTGATCGATACGCCGGCACTCTCTGTAAGTAAATCGCCCTCCCTATTCCCACGTCGTTAGGGGACGCATCCCTCAGCGCCATGCAATTTTTATGGGCCCGCTCGCCCACTGATGCCAACCTGCTACCGCATTTCTAAATGGTTTGGATGGACTGATCCCGAGAAACGATGAAAATGTTGATATCAATGTGTTTCCCCAACCTAACAAAAGAAGATTTTCTGAAAAGATCCGTAAAGTCTTTTGGTTTGTGTTCTAATGAAAGGTCGAAGATTTATGGTAAACACCAATTTTAATCGTGGTATTTATTATATAAACCTTGACTATTGTCACAATACTTATCATGCCATTTAAAATCTTGCATGTATATAATTATCACCAATATAACAATAAGAGAAATCCCATCGACTTAAATACATTCTTAACCTGACACAGATCCAAGGGTTACACTACCTTATTGTTCGGCCAGCAGCGTTAGATTGGCCTCAGAAGTTTTCAGTGCTTACCTGTCGTCTCCCTCTCCGAGATTCTTGCTCCTTCAACCCTTTATATCCAGACGGTGCTTAAAAGTACCACTTAACTCACGCTTATCTCTTCGTAATATGGCCATTCTTCCTGATGGTAACTGATATCTTTCCTCACTCATAATGAGAACCTCATCAAACAGCAACCGGACGCAACCAGTTCATCCGACTCAGACCAGATTTCTCTCCTTCACCAAGACCTCAGACTGATGGACACTGACCCTCTAGAGGTTCACATACCAAGGACCCTAATCAGTCCTCCTACAAGTTTCTAAAAGCAGTGAACTTTTGGGGCCTGTCTTAAAATTGCTTCGGCTGTTTATGTTTTTCTTTATTGTTTGCTTTTTTTTGTTCAAATGTTTTATGTATTTCTGATATTACTACTAATATCTACTTAAGAACCACAAATTATTATTGTATTCAAATGATCAATGCCTCATATATTTGTGAAAGGCCGTCTGTAAAACGAAATCTTATATCTATGTAACTGTTGTACTCAATTTATGTGAGTTTTTTTTAACAATAAAGATTCTACTACGCAAACCCACCCAAACTGCAAACCGGAGATCTTTATCTCTGGAGTCGGGTGTGTGTCGTAGAGTAAAGAAAAGTTCCTACAGCTAGCAGTTGACGGCAGCTGAAGGCAGAACTTAAATTTTTTAAATTATTAATTTAATTAATTAAGTTATTTTATTTAGTTAAGAAAGTTTTTCACTCTTTTCTGGGGCTAAACATATGCTGCTGCAAAACGTATTTAATGATGTAAAATTAAAATTCAAAAGCTGCTCGTAAGTTAATTCGGTAAATAAAGAGTAAAGGCCTTAGCACATGGTAAATCTCCCAAGAGCGAATGCGATTTTTTCCTTACTAAAGCAAGTTTTCGACCGCCGAAATGAAGGGCGAGTACTTTCAAGCACCGTTTGGAAAAACACTCGAAGTTCTGCAGATCGTAAAGCTAGACATTCACCATCGGTCCAATCCATCCTGAGCTAATTCATTTGGAGGGCTCCTTAGCAGACCGGTTCCGTTTTCAGCTCATAAAAGTTGGTGGACCATTCGCAGGTCGGACTGCGCCAAATGGAAACACATCTCCTTCGGACAATCCTATCCCCCAGGATGCGCATCCCCCAATTTCAAAACGGTCCCCCTGTCCTGATTTCCAAAGAATGACTCCCACCCACACTCCCCATTTCCAATTTCGCGTTTTCGCTTTTGTGAGAGAGGCTGGGTCCCCTAAACGACTATCGCATTTCAGTTTTATGGCCAAGAGCGCCGAAAAATTTCAAACTGGATAAAAATTCAACTGTTTTTCCTGGACTACTCCATTTTTCATCGGATTCTTACATTGACGAAACATTTTGACGCACTGTGTTCCAAAAAAATTGTCGTGCATTACTGGTGAATGCCACGCTTGTCATTGCTGTCTCCGGATCCTACGCTCGACGACACAGTCAAAGGAGAGTACTGGGTCTTATTCACTCAGGGAAGATTCGTCCATGTGTCCAGGCCTTTAAAATACCTGGTGAAAGTTCTCATTGCTCCACTGGAGAGCGGAGCATGAACAATACGTGAACATCTAGTATCTAATTTACATATCGCTCAACAGGCAGGCTTAGCCATATTTGCTTTAAAAGACAGCGCCTGTCACATGTTGTTTAAAAGATAATGCCAATCCATCTCCACTGGTCCTGTTTATCCTCATCAGAGTCAGTAGTTAGCTTTATAAAATAGAGCAGACTTTACAAGAATAGCGACATACTGAGAGTCGGCTCCAGGGCTGTGCAGCCGCGGCACAGGGCGCCAATTCCTAATCATAAGTTTGAAAATTCGCGTTCGTGATATGACTGCCGACTGGAACACAATAAAAATCTTTTACTATAATTAAATCATTTACTACAGGTAAATCTTAATTATGATAGTTAATAATTATAGTTGAATCTTTTAGCATATGTACCAATATATGATAAATACAAGGAGGGGGCGCCACAATAATTTCGCACTGGGGACCGAATACTCTGGAGACGGCTCTGAACATGCTAGTTAGAATACAATAATTAAATTTGGAACAATGTGCAGTATTTGCAATTTTTCTGTAATGTCTTGTCGCACCTCAAAATATGCGCATTGCAGTTAGTTCCTAACTGCGCCCATTTGAATCATGATTTTTACGTTGACCCTCGTAGAGGTGTTAATAAACAAGAAACCAGCTGAGAGGAGAAATAAATTTTTGTGAAACTAAATGCATCAAATCTAATAAATCTAAGAGTCAAATGAATCTTCACTGTATGAGCCTTTTCTGAACATTGTGAAATCCTGGAAACTATTTTAAATACGATGGCTCTAAATTTATTAACCTTTGTTGCTGGTCTTTTATTTTCTTAAACTGTCTTCAACTACTCATTGCTAACCTGATCCACTCAAATTTGCACGTCGTAGCTCTCCAACTCACCCTTATAAAACTTCTTGTAGCCCACTCCTTCCAACACAACGCTACTTCCGCCATCATTACTTAGCATTCGTTACCCTATTAAGGAGCTTTAATAATGGAACCCTCATGAACTTGGCCTCCGGGTTCGCGATGGACCGATTCCTCTCTTCGTAATTTGAGGGCCGCCATTAATTAAAACTCGTAACGCAAGGATATTTTTAATAATAAACATCGCTTTATGGGCCCCTCACGCCCGCGCAGGGACGCGAACTTGTTTTCCGCTCGTAATCGTGGGCATTTAGCGAATGCACGCTAATGCACCTCGTGATACGAACTCTATCTATTAGGAGAGATAGCGGAGGGGATCATTTATTACGGGGTGGGGGCAAGTGTTGAATTATGGATGGCGGCTGATGATCGGGGTCGGGATTGGCGGGCACACCCCTGTTTTTAGCCGATGGCTACCTGATGGGATGATCTGTTTTCTACCTGGACTAGGGAGGAATGGGGACACTTTCGGTGTGCCGTTGAACCTTGGATGTGTGTGAGGCAAGGGTTGGGTTCGGCGTGGACCTAGAACTTTGGATTAAACTCTATCATGAATACAGATGTAATTCTTCACGAATTCATACATTAGAGATTCTTCAAACTGTTTTTAACCCCTTATCCTTCTGACTGCCGAATTTTTTTTTATTACTATTTAGCTGCAACGTTTGAAAACGTGTTCAAATACCTTTGAACCAGGCGAATTGTTATTTATATGCAAGGCTTTATTATATTAATATGATTCAACGATTTAAAAGTACTGTATAAACCCATCGAAAATCGCAGGATGCAGCAGAAAATACACTTACTTCCAAACCGTGGAAATCGCGGGATAAGCAGTCAGAGGGTTAACAGTGATGCCCAAACTCAGTTCGTGCATCGAAATACGGCATTTTTATACTTTTAATCTAAAATTAAGTCATTCATAGACGTTATCATTCGATACAAACATGGCCGGTAATCCATTTAACATCTCAAGTGTTCTGTGGGCTCTTTGTCGAATCAATACGACAACATATTCCCAAAACAGAAGGGGGTCATCTAAGTAGACGGTACAGAAGAGTACACTGTTAAGGGGTTCATATTTGATACGCTTGTCATTTTCGAATTACTTAAAATTCATATTTAATTTCCAGAATTTGAAATATAAGTCAGCTATGAAAAATTTTGACGCATTAATATATGTCTTAAGATTTTTCGTGCGGTTGTAGGTTGAGAGTCAATGAAATTAACAAAATGGCGAGGGACACAACTAAAGATTTGATACATCGTCAACCTGGCGGCTCATAAGGGTATCTCCCAAAACTTAGGAGATTATCTATTATCAACCAGCGAAAGAGTTTTTCCACGACTTCCTTGCATACTTACACAATATCAAACGCTTTGAGTTTAATCTTAGTTAATTTGGATTTCAACTTCCTTTTGGATCAAATTTGATACAAATTTACAATTTCGATGTCAAGATCATATACTAATATTCAGCCATCTAGATCGCTGCTTTTTTGAGTTATCGTGTTCATAGGTACATAGACGGATGGGCAGACAGACAGATTTCGTCCGAATTTTGACAGAAATCTAGAATTATGGTGTGGAATGCATGCTAAATTTCATTCTTTTAGTTCTTTGTGCTTTTGAGTGATCGTGTTCACATACAGACATAATTCCAGAAACGTGTTTTCGAACTCAGGAAGATCTAAAACTAATTATTTCTGTCTTTGTGCTTAATACACGAGAAATTAAAAAAGGCAACAAGAAATTTGTCATATTTGATAGTCTCTCTTAACCAAATGTGTTTAGTTATATTCAAATGAACTGGTGAGAAGAACAATACAAGTCCAAATTTCGCCATTTTTTATTTATGAATATATTTGATAAATGTAGCTATAAACATTGAGTGTAAGAGCAATACTATGCCAATCTCCCTTCATTGATTCCAGGTACTTTTTAAATTGGAATGAGTATTGAAGAAGAGAACCTGTCCGAACTTGATTACCTTGAATTGAGAATTTTCGACTGGTACTGTTATTCTTCTCACTGATTCAAATATAGGGGAGAGTGGGGATCCTTGATCGTAAGGGATACTTGAGTCACCCCTTTTTTCTCTACAGCAGGTTTGTTTTCTTTCTTAAGTTGACAACATCTAAACACATTTATAGTTCTACATATGTGAAAAAGAAATCAAATAATTTGGTGACATTTTGAAAGTATCATGAACAATATATATTTTTTTACTTTCGAATCAGGCGGGTATAAAAGGTAGGCGCACCAGGGACCTGGGCCAAAAGGGGCCAGCGAAATGAAGCGGGTTTTTTTAAATATCGCAAAAGATAATTTCCCTGTAAGAACCTGTTCAAATGTCCGATTTTAACTTAGCAGGTCCGCTTTTTACTATCACAATCAGAGTGACTCAACAGAGGAAATCTCGTTAATAGTCGTTGGGTACTGCGCACATTCCTCCGGCACATACTCAAAGCCCTTATTGCCGGTACTATTCCCTTCCGGTTTCCTAGGGAAAATGCTGAGAAAACCCGCCCTTGATTATTTTTACAGCATCACGGGAGGTTTGAGTGCAATAACCAACAGCTACCAACTATTAATAGCTACTCTGGAATTTTGCGGCTAATTCCTTATTCGACACAAATCGTATATGTACACCAGACCTAAAGTATGAAAAAGATAGTTCAGATAGTGGTCCAGATGACCAGATAGATTCACTTTCCCAGGTTTCAGAAAGAAACCCAATCATTGCAAAGTAAACATCTTCTCAGGAAGCTGTCGTTTCAATGATTAGAGTGATTGATGTGATTTTCTTTTCATTGAATACCATTAGTCATTACTAATAATTGTTCAGCAGATACCCAGATAGCACGTAAGTTTGCAGCAAGTTTGATTTTGACTTGTCATGGCAAAATTTGACGCGTCAAACTTGAATCGAACTTGTAGCAAGTTCGATGTGACAAATAGCGCCATCTCTTTGCAAATCAAACTTGCTGCAATTTTGCAAAACAAGCTTCCTGCAAAGATAGCACAATAAAGAGATAATTATCTTTGTCTCTGTTTTAAAAAGCATCCGATTTTTAATAGCATCTCCTAGACCGTAATTCTTTTTTATTAATTCAATAAATCAATGATAATTTGTGAAAAAGATAACTTTTTAATAAAAAAATTTTTTGAAACATTTTCCATCTTTTTACTAAATATATCACTCTCACTTTAAAGAAAACTATATCGCCTTTTTCTTAATGTTGAAATTTTAACGTTTATAAACAAAATTAAATCTAAAAAACAGTCAGTGTTTGTTGAACAATAATAACTAGACATTTTGTCCCATTTTAAAGTAATTACTTTTGAACTCTAATTTCATAATTTATTTTACTAGCAAGACGTAGTTATTAGCAAAAATCGCTCTCTCTTTGACTTCAAATCATATTCTCAACTCAAAAAATTAATGAAATCCAGAAAATAGTTAAAAATAAATCGTATACGAATCGAATCGAACGATGTATTAGCGAAATCTATCTTCTCCTCTCAGAGTTCGACTGGTTCAACGGTTAGCGTCTCCGCTTCGGAACCGGGAGGTCGCGAGTTCTATCCTGGGTTGTGTTTCGTATTCTGTTTTTGCTTTAATTTGCAATAAGTTTGCACGGCAAGTTTGCTGCAAGTTCGTTTCATGGTGACTTCGGAGCTTTTGTTAACTTGCTGCAAGCTTACTGCAAGCTTGCACTCTTGTCATGACAAATTTGTGGCAAACTTGCACTCTTGCCATGACAAATTTGTGGCAAGCTTGCTGCAAACTAAAATTGCTATCTGGGTAAGACCCAGTTCTCTTGTACTCAGCTAACTATTTTAGGGGTTGAATATCCTTCTCTTATCTGTTTGTCATCCACAGTTCTGTTAAACACCTTTTAAGTGTCATTTGAGAATATTTATCATCGTTTAAAGCCGCTTTTTATTATCACAATCAGGATGCTTGAACAGAAGAAATATCGTTAAAGATTTAAATATCCTAATGCATCTATATCACGTTCACGTGGGAAAGTTTACAGCATTTTTGAAGCTTAAACGCATTTGAAAAGCAACGCTATTCAAAGCAGTTCGTATGGCTGAAAGACGACGAGGTAAACCAAGGCAGAATTTTAGTCAGATTTCATGAGGAATATTGTGGTTTACATTGCATAGTTGTTTTAAAAAGAATTCTTCTTCCATAGGGGAACAGAACTAAAAAGGTATGTTTTATTTAATTTATCATAATAGAGTTTTATAATATATGGCTGTAAATATTTAATGGAATTACATAAGTTAATTTAGCTTCATAAAAGAAATAATATCGAACAAATTTCCTAAAAATTCTAAATATCTTTATATATACAAGTTTAAACACCACATTCATAGTTTATTAAACAAATTTCGACATAATAGCCTCATCACCTACATTTAAATACATAGTAAAATTTTCAATATTTTTTTATCAAAAGATTTCTTTATATTCAGTAAATGTCTTTATTATTTAGAATAAAGAGTAAAAACTTTAACCTGGGTTGTATTCTCATTTTTTTTTATCTTGGCATTGATTGTGATAAAATATTACTGAATTATTTTAATAGATTTAATAGAAATAATTCCATAATGCCGATAAAATTAATCGCTGAATCTATGAAATATATTTCCTCTAATAAACAATACATTTACAAATTATTTATAAAAACATACCTCAATTAAAATCCTCAGCACATTTTTTAAAAAAAGACTTCAAAATCAGTTATAAAAATATTTTTCTAATGTTTATTTTTTAAAATATGGTTTTGAAATGGATTTCTGCATTTTTCAATTCCATAGTTAAAATACAAGAGTTATCTTCCCTGATCTGTTGAAAAGTTATCTAACTTTTGATTTATAATGGTGTTTTGTTATTTAAGTTTCAATTTCTGGAATTAAATTAAAACATTTCTCTTTAAATTTCCCCATAATGTGCCATAATACTAGAATATTATTTAAGAATGAACTTTTGATTTTATTTTATAAGTCATGTATAAAGCATTGTTTAGTTATAATGTTTTGCAACATTTAATGTAAATGATTAAAAAAATATCTAGACAAATTTTAAAACAAAAGGTACAAGCTCTTTTAATGTAAATGAAACTGAAAATTGATTTTGTATAATTTATGTTTTTATATATTTAATTTTATCATACAAGCAACTGTGATACTTTAGCAGTGGATATTTCACCTAATAATATGCTTGATTTAATTATGTGACATTAATTATAACCCTACAATAATGATTGATGTTGTGCTTTGATCCCATTTAGAAATAATTAATCCATGTAATCAATTCAGAAAATATTAAATAATTTTCTCAAAAAAATTGTCTAAAAATAATTCATTTACGCTATAAGACTAAAACTCTATTATGAATACATTACTAATTTTTTTTTAAATAATTCCAACTGCTGAAGAAATATTTGTGAATATTGGATTTTTTTCCCTTTTTACTTATTTTTTTCCTTAGAGATTTTACTTTAGGAAAAAGCGAATTATTTTTACTTTTATGTAGCGGATCCTAAGTTATTTCGAAAATACTTCATGTGAATATTAAAGAACATGAATTTCAGATATAAATTTAAAATTACTAAATCGAAAACATATTAATTAGCGACCAATATTAATTAAAATCAATTAATAGAGTAATTATAAAAAAGCACTTTTATTAATAAAAATTTAGTTACTGTGATTAAAAATTATCTTATTTTAAATCATCATAACTGACAAGTTGCAATTTTCAAATACATATGCGTCATACTTTCAGAGGGTCCCCAAGATCTTCAGCGCCTGGGGCCCCCAACAAGCTTAATACTCCCCTGTTTCGAAGTAAATATTAAGGTGTCTGAATTATATATTTTTTTTATTCAAATTTTGTTTTTATGCTGTAATAGTATTCCTATTTGAAATAATTATAATTTCAAGTACATTTTAAGTTTAAAATGGTTTAAATATCTACAGGTTTTATTAAGTTATAGCTTGGGAAACAGAAATGGTGGTAGTGGGGATACTTGTGACATTGAGACTGTGATACATGAGCCACGTCTCAACTATTCCTAGAAATTAGTGTTCATTAACTTTGTTATTTAGAGCATTTGAGTATTTTTTTTTTTTACAAAATTTCCTATATTTAAGATATGCCTGAGTAGTAGCTTTCATAAAAAATAATAATATAAAAAAAGCTGATTTGTCATTGATAGGTCAGGTATGGAGCAGTCGAGTGCGTCTATTGAAAATTTCCAGAGTTCTGCAGATTTTACTCCCCATGAAAATTTCAACTGACGTCACAATATTGTAATTAATCTGTCTTTTTCTGGTCATATATTTGTAAATTCTCCTATTCCTGGGACCTCAACTAGTGAAACAACGGTTTCTCCAGAGATAGTGAAACCTTATTCAAAAGCCTTGGTTCGCATTATGAAAGGGTTTAGGAAAAGAGCTAAATTAGCTAGTTTGAATTCCACTCCCGAAAAAAAAATGAAGAAGAGCTATTGAAAATATCACGAGAAGAAAAAAAAAAGAAAAGCAACAAAGACCACAATTTAAATTTTCTTGAAAACTACCAAAGGCTAAAATAAAACCTTCTCCTGAAAAATCGAAAAAATATATGAAAGACTCTTACGATACATCTGATTTAGACTCTGACAATTATTCAATTAAACATACAAGTTCGACAATGTCAGTAGATGAAAATACTGAAAGTGGTGATAATTTTATCACTAAGAAACCTGCTACTGATGATTGGCCACTAGGAAAATATACAGGGAAGAAAACCATAAAACGATTTGTTAAACAAATTCTTAATATTTTGAAGATAGGCTGAACATAAATGTGCTCGAAGAGCTGCAGATTCCGAAAATAAATGGTCACTAAATAATGACATTGCTGTCATTGATGAAAACACGATTGAAATGATTCTTCGATCACCAAGCATCACCACTAAAAATGACCATGTTGTTAGTCTTGTCTTTACGACTGGTTTTAAATGACCTTTTTTTATCTTAAGCATGAAGCAAAACGTTTCTGAAATAATAATAAACAGTAAAATTTATAACATTGTATTTTGTAGATATTTTTTCAGAGCTGGCTCAAGCATGACTACACTGTGGATCATGTATCCCTATCATGGGGATACTTGAGTCACAATGTGAAACAAAAAATAAACATTTATTAAGCAATAAAATTGGACGAAAATGGCTAATTTCGGTGACAAAATACCAAAATTTATACTACAGTATTCTATTTTTCAATACCAAATTATAAAAAAATTTAAAAAAATAAAATTTAAAAATTCGCTCAACTATCCCTAGTCTCCCCTACATCCTAAACAGGAAATAGAGAATTAGGGGGGAAATGTTTTTCTTTATACTAGTTAAAAGATAACTTTGGTGAGACAAATTTCAAGTCGATGGTCATCATGAATGTTGTCTTCTGGTCGATTTTGAAAATAATCAGATGGATGGCAAAAACGAGGTAATCAACTTCTATCTTCTCTAACAAGGTAATCAACACATGATAATCTGAAATTGAAATAACTTCGAACTGGATTTTGCAAATTTCAATTTACCTTCGCCAGACACTTTTATGACGTTTAAGCAATTAATATTTTTGCCCGATCTCCACTCGTGCATCGAATTATGTCATTTTTGTACTACTAAACTAAAATTAAGTCATTCATAAACGTAATAACTCGATGCAAAAAATGACTGATAATCCACTAACATCTCATGTGTTCTATGAACATGTAGTTGAATCAATACGACAACGGGTCCCAAAACAGAGGAGGGGGGAGATAATCTAATTAGATAGTACAAACATCTACACTCTTAAGGGTTAATTTATGTATAGGAGAATTGACAGTATTTTTATTTTCTCGAAATTGCATCTAAATCGCATCTAACAGAAAATATGCTAATAATATAAGAAGAAAATATTGTTACAAAAATCTTACTGTGGGTGAATGGTGTAAACAGTCCAACACGCAGGATAATGGAGAATGAAGGTTTATTCACAAATATGCAGGAAAAGACAGGTAACAGGAAACAATAGATCTTGCACAGATTAGCAACGTAAACAGACACCAATTCACAGGTAATAACAGTTCAGCACTTTCAGAAGTGCTCAGCTCACCAGTTTTCTAGCTCGCACTGCAGACGAAACTCCAAAGAAGTTCCAGTCGATCAACACACACCGCTTCCTGATCCAAGACCGGCCCTTATATACTCTTTCCGACAGGCCGAGACGTCACATGGAATTTTCTCGTACATTCAAGCGTATTTTCTTTCCTAATAGAGATATCGAGAAAAGGGTCACATTTTCTGGAATCATCGATTTGTGGCCGAGGTCTACAAATTTGTCGCCAAAATGGTCGTCAAGGTCAGGAATCCAGGCCTGGCTACTGCCAGTCATCCCAAACTCTCTTCCGAACCAGAAGACTAGCGAGGCAGGAAAGCGACATTACATCTTTTTAGCAATATGTGAATCCCATTATTCTTAATCTATGGAGCACGCTCATTTCAGGGACATGAAACAGCTAAAAAGGGGCGTGTGAAGACATTAAAAAGAGACAAAGAATTCGAGTTAACTGAAAATGGAAACTGGAATATGGAAATAAAAATAAGGCAAGATGATACGTTTAGGTTTCAACGGACGGACATCGTTGATTTAAATCTTGGTCAAATGACGAGAACGATACCCGAGTCGGCACCGTCCTCTCCAGATTTTCAAACCATTCTAGCGGGGGACGCTTAACAACGTCGGATTTAACGTGCACCAGGTCTGCGCATATGTCGGATCGAATATTGAACCGTAAACCTCCGGAATCGAAGTCGAGATTCAGCCAACAACCGGTCATCGCGGCATTCTGTTTATTCTGAAGTTAGATTCATGCGGTTTTTGTATGTGCTCTGTCCCAATGAAGATTAATTAACAGTGCTAATCAATGGATCCTTGTATGAATAAATTTACAAACGATTTCTTATAACTTCCCATGGTTTCTAAACATCATGCTGTTTCTTCATAGAAAGAATATAGAAAACAAAATAAGGCAAGAAGATGCACATCGGCTGCAACAAGACATGGAAATCAAAGAAAAGATTATACGTTTTATATTTCATAAGATTATCAGTTCCAGCATTCGCAATCAGCAAGCTTAATTTGTTCTCTCAGCTTCTTCACTGTTGACATGGGACTTAAAGGGAGTAAGCCAAAAAAGAGTTACCCCCTCCCTGCCTGAGCATCCGGGGTCAAGAGAGGAACTATCGCCACGACTGAGGTAGGAGTCCTAACGGCCATCACCGGCCACTGCCCAACCCGTCCCGAAGGAGGTACGTACCGTCATCGGAGTGGAGGTAACTCAGCCCCAAACAATTACATTACCCAAAAGGGAAGCGAAATCCCGTTCTCTTATGCTGATCTTTTTAGGATGCTAACTGTGCCTCCAAGTCCAGTGCTTGGCAAAGCATGCAAATGTCTCTCGAGTTGACAGCTGGGACGTGCTCTGCATTTAATAACACTGCATGTGGTGAAAATTCCAGCCTGGCGTCTAAGCGAAGCATTTTGTAGTATCTCCAAAGAAGTGTATTGTGCACCATTGGAGCAGCCTGTTGCTTCGTCAAGCCGTCCTCCACAGCCACTCGGCCTTCCAATCCAGCGCCTGACCTAACAGCCGTGACTGGACGACCAGAACAGCGGACTGTGTCATAGAACAGCTTTCATCATTGTAGCCAGAGCTCATTTCCTCCCCATCATCAAACGCAGAGTATACTTGAGGAGCTACCAAAGTATTCTGTATCCCAAAATCGGGAGGATAAAAATGTATTCCCCGAACACTGCCACTTGTATGGTGCAGAACAGCAGCTGCAGAAAAACAGACATAAATATGAAACTGATCAACGCTTTTTTCAAAAATAAATTCGCTTGACAAAAAGTTTTCGGCAAGAACCTATTAAGAAATAGACTTGTTAAGAAATGTACCCTTATCCGGCGGCTTTTTAGTCTCCTAGCAGGAAATGACACTTAAATGAATTTCAATTGGATTTAGGGTAAAAATGATTTTACTCATAATGTCTTTATACTAAATTGCAGGAAAGTTTTCTGTATACGTTAAAACCTGTATTTTTGATTATTGTCTTTCTTGCATTTAAAATACAGTAGAGTCTCCCTACAGCGAATTTCTCCCTATAACGAAATTTTTAATCGGAATGTTAAATAACATTCAAAATATTCTCCATATAACGAAGTGGTTGTCTCCCTACAACGAATTTTTTCAGACCTTTATCTTTTCGATTTTTGTCATTTTTGAAGAAAGTTGCTAATTTCTGTGCAAACAAATCGCTCACACGTGTTCTGGAACCACTCGCATTGTTCATTCCAGCGATAACACATAACAATAGAATGCTATGTGAAGGGTAATGCAGTTGTAGGGACCTGGGTTTCTACACAGAGAGCAGCATTTCTACGGGTCAAGATTCCAAGAATCGGGGTGGAGCGGGGGTGGAAACAGCAAATGGATGTGATAATGCGCATTTTATGTTTATCCGTACTAGTACATATTATTCTTTAAATTGGTGAATTGTCTTCACTCTTGAGCATTTTATTTATACAATAAAAATTAGTATAATTTTAACAAATTTATAATAAATATTACTTCATTTTTAATTGAAAGTCATAATTAAGCATTTTTGAACTTGTCACACATACTAAAAGGTTTGTAACATTTACTTAAATAACTGCAAAAATCTCTAATCTCCGTATAACGAAATTTTCTCTATAGCGAATTTTTTTAACTGGAACCAAGCGATTTCGTTATAGGTAGATTCCACTGTATTTACAGTTTCTTGATTGTATAGATTTATATAAAAATGTATTTTTGAAGCAAAGTTATCAACACCTTTTGAATGGTGCTTAATTTGATGTACAAAGTATGTGAGCTTTGTAATCTCGTAAAAGTATTCAATAAAGATTTGCTGGCTTGGCTGGCATTTCCTTTGGTCCGGGGGTGGGCCTTGGTGGTGAGTGGGTGATGGCTGTTTCGCGTTCTTCGAAAACCAGATTGGGCCTAAGCTTTGGCTTTAACGATGGCGTTCTTGGGAGTCATTATATCCAAGCTTTATTGTCTCAATAGTTAAAATTTTCACCATTTTAAGGAACGGTACGGGAGCAGAGCCTCAGGTGGTTGTGCTGGTGCAGGAGGTGACTTCCCGGTGACCAACCGATCCCTTTGTCGGAACAGTTTATTGTAATACCGTGTGCTTAGGCAGGACGGCTGTTTTTTTTATGGTTATCCGATGGCTTCTCGTCCATCAACTTGTACTGGCCCTCGGTGTGTGTGTGTGTGGGGGGGGGCTATTGTGCGTAAATTTATTATGCAACCTATGCAAGGGAATTACCTAATGCATAATGTAAATTTTATAAAAAAAAATTATTCGAAAAGAATGTACTGGATTAGAATTTTAAAATGTAGGCGTTCTTCTTACCATTATCTAATATTCGCAAAAAGATAATCGCAAAATAGCACAAAGAAGGACTTCATTCAGGGAATATGTGTTACTATATAATGTGATATGAGATTCCCAAAAAAATTGACAAATAAATAAAGTAAGAAATTTATTTGTTCCAAGGGTTACATTAGGTACACAGCTCGATGTTTTTTTTAAACAAACAATAAAGAAAATGCCACATCATTATTAAAAATTGTTGGCAGTTGAAAAAAAATTAACATAAAAATTTTAAAGTGCAAACATACATTGCATATTTAAAAGAATAAAACAAGACAATTTTTACTTCTTCTCACTTAAAGCATCAACAGACTTTTGTAGATTTATAAATGATGGCAGGACACTTGAACGAAAGATTTGTCTTTTTTAAACATGCAAAATAACACGGCGAGCAAAATTATACATGCTTTGAGGGTCATTCATCATATGAAAGAAAAATGCAACGAAGAATATTTTTATATAAAGTCAAGCAAGGAAAAATTTATTCGATAAATGGATATTTTTATATAAAAAGAG
>BGPR01000067.1:182815-197849 GCA_013235015.1 Araneus ventricosus
GCAAGGAAAAATTTATTCGATAAATGGATATTTTTATATAAAAAGAGTATTTGAAACTGGCAAAATAAGAATGAGAATCGACATTGAGCTCCACATCAGTGGCAATTCAAGTTGACAGTACAGGGAAAGTAGAAGTGATCAGTACGCCCATTTAAATAGTCCCAAACACGACCTTGATGTTTTTAGAAGTAAATAATATATTTAAAGAGAATTTATACCATTTGCGTCCGTAAACGGAATAGTTCTCAAACCATAAAAGTAAATTTTCACCTTCGTGAACCTTGCGACAATGTTCACTAGCAATCTGGAGCTAAGTGAGCATCATAGCGAACACATTATTCGCTGATTGTAAAAAGTGACTACCGTTATGTGCAGATTATTTTTCGCAGATTATTTTAAACACCACGATAATAATCGATACGCTATGTAATGAAATTCTATATTTTAGACGAAGATATTATATATATATATATATATTTTAAACGAAAACTATTCACATCTGACGAAGTTACTTCGAGCTTGGTACGTTTTGTCAGTTTGATTTGACACTGATTGAAGCATTGAAAATTTTCATTCCAAGATTGCTTAAATAGTATGGACGAGTTTTAAGTTTAATTTATTTGCTGTAAAGTAGGACTTCCGCCTTATCCACCTACTTCCGGTGATAATGTTAAGTCGATGGGAATTTTCAAAATTTCAACATTCTGTTTGAAGATATTAATTAATGTTTAAAGTGGAGTTTTCTAACGTTATGGCTTAAGGATAGTTTGAAAATATTAAATTTCATGTTCCTTTTGTTGTAGCTCTCAATGCTTACTTAGAATAAGAGCCTAATTTTGTGGGAAGGTTGCCATAATTATTCTTTATTGCTCTTTTCGGCGCTTTATGTACTCAAGAAAGAACTGAATCGAACTTGGCGCTTGATATGGAATCCAATTGGATTTGGCGAACGCTTATATTGGAGGGCTACTGGAGAACGGAAGTGAACCCTCACCACGGAAGTTCAGTGAAACCAAAATAATTAAATCAGAAAACTCGTCCAAAACATGGCGCGTTAATAGATCAGTGGTCCAATTAACCACCGATGGGCTAGTGTCGTTTTCAGGTCTACATAACAATACTAACTAAATATACCGACGTTATTTCAATTTTAAAGATAAAGTGGCGTATACATTTTTTATATATTATTTTCTTGGCAACAAACATCATTTTTGTTAGTTCTAAGGCTTTTGATAAAAGGAAAAAAAATCTGTTTTACAGTTATGGGAGGAGTTCTGATTATTATCGAAAAAAGAAAGCGAATCGTTCATTGAAAATAACCGCTTTTTTAAAAAAGGGGGTCATCAATGTAGAAATGAGAAAGAAAAACTTGCTATTTTCCAAGGATTTCTTTTTTTAAAAATGTATTCATAATGTCATTTGTTTTTAAAACGATTCATTTCATTACTATGTATTTAGAAGTTTTCAGTTTTTTTCTGATTGATAGGAATACAAATAATCAATATAAATGCTTCATTTTTAATTTATTTAACATATAGAAAGCAATTTCTACGGAAGACTTAGAAGTGAGATTGCTGAGACTAATATATAGTAAAAATATCTGATATTTATAAGCAAAAGAAATTAAATTGTCTATTACCACTTTGTTTAATGTTTTTTTCTTGGCGTCAAGCACTGAAGTTTAGTAGGTAATATTTACTAAATGTTATTTACACACATCTATAAAAGAAGAAAATAAGTTCTCGAAGCAGAAAATTGATAGACATTGGACAACTTTTTTTTCCGCTGGAAAGAAACATTTCGCTCGTTTTTGTAAATGAAAAAGAAGTAAAAAGTTCTCGAAACAGAAAACTGATAGACATTGGTAAAGTTTTTTTTTCCGCTGGAAAGAAACATTTCTCTCGTTTTTTCTGAGAAATAGTTGTTTTAAGAGTTTGACATTTATTTTACCAACCAATATCTAGTTATTAGTTTCCAGACCAATAATCTGTTGTTTGGTTGCATTTCAACAACTATCGTGCTATTATTTTCATATGATATAATTACGTGATATTCGAAACACAATGAACTATAATAGTAGGAAATGAAGTGCATGCTATAACTCTTGATGTTTCTTTGTATTATTTTTAGTTTTATTTAATGGAGGTCAATAAACTAAAGATAAAATAACACTCTCAAGGTGAAAAAATGGAATTTCAAAATATATTTGTTTTAATAAAATCGTTGAAACAGTTGAATTCATTATTATTTTGTATTTATATGTCGATTGATCACTTTAACGGTTTTATATTATAGAAAAAAAATTTGGTACGTGGAGATCTAGCTGGTATTTAAAAACAAGCAAAATAATTATCACACACAGCCAAGAAACAATTGTTGATTAAGAAACAACGCATATTATTATAACAGCTGATTAAAGCTGCATCTTATATTATAATACTTTGCGTGTGAGAGAGAGTGTTAACAGTTGAGAAAAAAAACCATAAAATGAAACTCTGAAAAAAATACACATAAAATAACGCGATGAAGGGGAAAAATGCAACTTCAAAATACAACTATAAATACTTTAATAAAATCGTTGAAACAGTTGAATTCATTATTATTTTGTATTTATAGGTCGATATGGGTCACTTTGACGGTTTTAAATTATAGGGGGGAAAATTGACCTGTGGAGGTCTATCTAAGAACAAGAATAATATATTCTCGCATGCAGCCAAGAAACAATACATACTATTATAACAGCTGATTAAAGCTGAATCATACATCAGAATACTTTGTGTTTGAGAGAGAATGTTAACAGTTTGGGGAGAAAAAAAAATTGCGAAAATTGCAAAGGAAAACCAAAGAGAAAGAAGAAACAATTAATGCATAAATGAAAAAATCAGACAAATAAAGCGGTGGTTAATTTCGGCACTTTAAGCTGACGCCCCCTCTGCAGCTTCCTCTTCGGAGTTGTCCGTCTCGTAGTCCCTGCTGACGTCTATGCTGCCGTAGACCTCCTCCAGCATCTGCAGGACACATTCCTGGATGAAATTGACGTCTTCGGGAGGACAATAATCATCCCGGCTGGACCTGAAAGTAAAAAGTGATAGGGTTAAACACAACGACATTAAGACTGTCACTAGATATGAAATCATTGTTGATAGTTTTTGAGGGGATGAAGTAATCTGCAGAAAAATAATTGAAAAATAAACTAAAATAGAAGAAATATTTGACAAAAATAGCTGCCGGCATTTTTAGGGAATATAGCTATTTTGCAGAATAGTAATTTAAAAATCACCAACGTCACTAATTAGTGCAGAATAATGATCTAAAAATTTTAAAAAATTAAGTAATTAACCTTAATAATTTTTATATCGGCAAAACAATCTAAGAATAAAAGTCATAAACGCTACTTAATTCTTTGAAATACAAAAATATGTAACTGCAGATATAATTTATGTAGAAACTCTTCCTATGCTTTTTTGGGGATGTAATTGCTCTCCAGAACACTAATCTAAAAATAAAAACTATTAATATTACTAAGATTAGTAACATTAATCAATGTTAAAAATTAAATTTTAAACGTTTTTTTATTAATGTTATTAATTTCTTTTAAATACAAGAAATAGCTATAAGTGTTATGTGCATAAAAACTCTTCTGAAATTTGTGAAGACATCCAAATGATTGCAGAAACTTATTTAATAATTGTACTTTTTTAAATACAAGAAATATGCGACAAAAATAACTATAAGGGTTATGTGCATAAAAACTCTTCTGAAATTTGTGAAGACATCCAAATGATTGCAGAAACTTATTTAATAATTGTGCTTTTTTTAAACTTGAATTCTTCCATTCTTGTAAAGATGGAATTTGGTAAGCGAATTTTCACTCGCTTCCTGGTGTTCTAGAGTTATGAAAGTTGAGTGTTCACAACGACAGTGCAATATTTTAATAGTTTCAATAATTAATTATCAATTAAATTAAACTAAATTTTGATTTCATATGAGAGAGCGCCATCTGGAAGTGAATTTGAAAAAAAGATTACAGGATTCTATAATAATTAAGATAATGAATTATAAAATAAAGAAACTATGAAGATCGGAAGAAAGGAAACATTCATTAAAAATTAAAACATATTATGAATGCCATTAAAATTCTAATTATCTTCGAGTATTTTTTACAAATGCTTCATGCTTTAACAATTTTTATTTTTATCTCCAGATATTTGACAAAGACATTATTTTCTGCATTTTAGTACGTCATTAAAAGCGTGTTTTAAAAAATTATTCGTATTACTAATTATTTATATTTTTAAAAATGAATTTAAAAAAATACACTGTTTTCTTAGTGTACTAAAAAGTAGGAAATAATTTTCTTATAAAAAATCTGGAAATCAAAACGAATATATAAAAATGTTAGACGCTAAAAATAATGTACAATAATGAAATTAAGCAACTATGAAAAATCGTAAGAAACAAAACCAAATAATCATTAAAAATTAAAACATATTATGAATGCTATTAAAATTCTAATTCTCTTCGAGTATTTTTTACAAATGCCTCATGCTTTAACAATTTTTATTTTGATCTCCAGATATTTGACAAAGACATTTTCTACGTTTTAGTAGGGTACACCGGGGCTAGTTGGCCCAGTCGTGGTGTTTTTAAATTTTTCCGGCATCTAACACTGTTAGTCAAGACAAGTGTGTATTGTCTTCCTTCTTCCACATCATTGTCATTGAAAAAACAACGTCCATTAAAGAACCAGCTAGAATATTCTAATTTTTACTAAGATGAGTAAATTTTCTCACTTATAAATAATCGTTTATTTCTTTACTTATAGATTAAAATTTCCACTTTTACAAATAATATTCTGAAAGATAATTTTTCATTGCTCATTCGGGTCCTGTTTGTTTATCGAAATGCTTTCAGAGTAAATCCCTACACTGATGAGAAACAAAACTGATGATATGGGGTAAGTTGGCCCATTTCGCATGGGGCACGTTCGCCCAGCGGACCAACATAGCCTGTGGCGCTGCTACACAGTGTTTTTCAGGATGTGCGTTATAGAAATATCTCTGAATATGTGGGATGGAATTGCACCAGATTTAATATACAAGATACTTGTTATGAAAAACAAGGCGTGTTCAATTTTGATTATAATTACACAATAGGAGGCGTTGCGGTGTAATATTATTTGACGATGACCATAAAAGCTGTATATCCCAGTTTCTATTGAGTAAAAATGCACCAAATTTGTATATAGCACGTATAATGTGGATCATAACACAAATGCATTATTTAAATTAATAAAATGTAATAATATAGACGAATGTTTTGTGATAGTCGCTTCGTACTAGTAGTGGGTCTTACCCCCCAAACGACTTGGGGTCAGTTTGAGGTTTTAAATTAATACTGATAGTTAATATATTCAAATTTTACTATGGAGTATTCTTTCTGAAGGTAGACTCATAGTGTCAGCTTAAAATTTTTTTTAAAAATTTTGAATTCTTTTTTTTTCAAAAATTCTTAGAAGAAAAAGCGGGTCAACTAGCCCTTATCTATACCCTACCCCAATAAAAGTGTGCTTAAAACATTATATTTTTATTAATAATTATTTATAGTTAATGCGAAAAACATTCCTGGTAGCTCATTTCTTTCACTTGCAATAAATTCTTAAACTAGCAAATTTTTACAGGCGATAAGAAATAACTACACCTAGAAAACTTCACATTGAAATTAAGCTCACTATTTTTTTTATTTCCACCTCAATGAAATTATCAACTGAAATCCATCAACCGTAATTTGATCTTGTAAAGCAAATTTCATTCATCTTTTGAGAGGAAACGCAAAACATATTTTATGTGATAATCGAAATTAACCTACTGACTTCTCGTCAGAGTCTACTAATCTTTTCAAACCCTAAAATATGCCATCAAGGGAAAAAAGTCTTTTGAAATCTTTTGAAAAGAAGTTAAAAATTATGATACATTGCAGGCTCCAGCATGACGATGCCTGCTTGCTAAAAGTACAATTCAACGCATTGTCAGATCTCCATGAAATTGGATTAACAGAAAGATAGAAAAAAAGCAAATCTTAGAATAAATACTAATTTAGGAACTGTTGAACGCGTTGTCAGAAATGTCTTCATCTTATAAGCAAAAAAATATCTAGACAAAATTACTGAACTGTGATAGACATCAACAAGGGAGGACTAACAATGTTTGATTGCTTTATCCTCAAAAATTACAAAAGTGAAAAAAAAACCTTTGTTATTCAGCCTATTTTTATGATCTTTGAGAGGAAATAATTTCAATCCAATCGAGCTGAAAATGAGCCGGAAGTTTTGGGATGCCACAGGATAAAACAAAACTTTAATTGTAACGAGTGATTAAAAATAGTTCAATCTATGGCAACACGAATGACTAAAAATAGCTCGGTAACATACGAGAGGACATAGCCCCATTGATAACTAGTTGTAACTGGAAATTATTGAATTTTTGCAACAGTGTATATTTTCTGTCCTTAAATAGAAACAGTTTGAGAATAAAATAATTAGTTTCACAATTACTAAAATTATTAGTTTACCATCAAATTTCTACATAGTACAGTATGAATTGGAGCTTAGAACCCTAAAATCACAATTTAAATCAATGGATGGAAACGTTTGCTTTTTTATTTTGTTGAGTTATGGACATACTGGCATATCTGGAAATGATGAAGACGACAATGCAGAAAAAAATGCATATTCTTGGCAATGAATGTACTTAAAAACAAAACTTATAATTATAGTAAAATACCTGGAATTCGAGGTAAAATACCTAGCAGTTTGTTTATTACTGCAATCGAACTCCATTATCTAAATCAGGGGTTTCCCAACCTTTTTTCACCCGCATACCCCTTGATTAATCTTTTTTTTTTATTTTTGAGTACCCCATTCTCTTATATCCCGTCCCGAACTTCCCTCAACATAAGAAAACTTTTTTATTAATAACGCCAAGGCCTTAGGTTAGCTTAAGAGTCAAACGACTCTAGCGAACTTATTAAAGTATGTAGGATTTATTTTTAACTCTACATTTTATTCCATTTTTAAAAATATTATTAATTCAACGCCAAAACAAATGAAAACAGCCATGAAATAATTTCGCATTATTATGAGAGCTAACTGTTACTCAATTACTAGATATTAATCTTATTTCTTCCTTTTTATTATTTCATTAGCTGGCTACTCGTACAATTTTCACTTTCTTTTTTCATATGAATTTGGGAAAACGAAATTCTAGAATATCCTTATGTTTTGGGTTTTCCGCCACTACCAAGATCACTTTAGGGTACCCCTAACTAGTTTCCCGAGTACCCCAGGGGTACGCGTACCACAGGTTGGGAACCTCTGATCTAAATCATTGATTAAGTATAAAATCAACAAACCTCCGTTTTGACCATATTTATCAAACAAATAAACACTTACTACATTCATATCCAGCGTCCATTCTCTTCATATTTTAGATTTAAAGTGTATGCCACATTTTACGCGAATGTCCTACTGTCTTACCGCCACGAGCAAAACCCTAGACACCAGACATGCCTGTGATAGTCGTTATGGAAACGGGATATTCCACTGCATTTTGGGGTTGAAGGAAAGGGCTTTACTTCATTTGGCGTAGATAAAACCGGCGGAAGTATCATTTCTCTTTGTACTTCGTTCGAAAAGGAATTCCTCGCCTAATGGAAGTGCGCTTAGGTTGCCAAATGTTGCGGTTGATTTTATATCTGTATCCCTCCTTTCTTCGACTCGTCTATTTGAGACAACACTGCTCAGGGCTTTTCTGCTGGTGGTGGGACAGTATATAATGTTTTTTAGCGTATTTTAAAAGAACTACGTCGTGTCAACCTACTTTGATTTGTGTATGACATTGGATGAATGCAGTGGCTCCCAAAGTGTGCGTCTCGGCGCCATGGAGTGTCTCGATTTCCACACAAGGGCGCCGAAAGGTATTATAAATATTCTTAATTCTATTTACATTTTTAATACAATTTCCTATATCGAAATCTCAATTGTGCGAATATGGAATTTTGGCATTTCTGTCCATAAAATCAATGTATCGCACGAAAAACCAATGTGGTAAAAGAAATGAGGATAACTGTGTCCAGTTTGATTCCACGATATGAGAAAATGTATAGTGATCAACAGGCTCTTCCATTCCACTGATTACTAGTTATTAAAATTTGTTCTATAAGTTTTTAGGTAACACAAAATACGTTTTATTGATTTTTATTTAAGCTATAAGAAAAGTATTGACTATTTTGCAAACAATTATTGTTGGAAAATTACATAAAAACACTTTATTGTTTTATTGTTCAAAAACATTACTAACTTAGCAGACGAGATAAAAAAAATTCAGTCAAACATTCATGGGTTGATAATCCAGATTGTGATTAGTACTCGATCATTCATGAGACAAAAATAAGTACGTTAGCTTGAAAAAATAAGTATTCATAAAATACAGCGCAATCCGTGAAAGCATTTTAGAAAGTTTTCCTAAAAATATTGGGCATCTTCGACGAATTCTTGAACTCTATACTGCAGTTCTTTTATTAAATTCTTTAAGAATTTCGAAAATAATTTGTACCGCGTGGTACATATTATACCGAGAATCCCCGTCCCACAGTAACATTCTCACTTCCAAGGCTCAAATGAAAGATTCAGATTCAGAAATCCTAATTCAGAGCTATAAAACAGTTTTATATGAGCGCGTGTGATAAATAAAACATGCCATATTATCTGACCCAAGTACTTTGTTATCTAATTGATAAGACAGCAGTCATTAGTACAAGAGAACACTATTAAATAACAATTTCATGAAAAAGAAATGCAACACACACTTTCAACAAAAATTCACACACAAAAAAGTATCTTTTACAAGCCAAAACATCATTAGCAACAACGACCCCGTCCAACTAAATATGGGCACTAATTGCCCGGATATCTCCCTGGAAGGCAGCTCACGGGCAGGACGGTCATCGCGGCGAGACCGGACAACGGTCAATTAACCACGAACCCCTCTCGTAATATTGCCATCAGAATTCATTAATAATCAAATCCTCCCCCTAGAAAGTATGGGCACTCCAATTACCTGCGTGCCCTGCAGCACAAGATCTCTTTATCCGTAATCGCCCGCTCGCATCCGATTAAGATGGCCAATTAACTATCGAAGAGGACCTCTATCGATTTGGTCGGCCCGAGAGATTTGGATCAAAAGTCGCCAAGATCTAATGATCCGGGATCTCGGAAGATTGGTTTGGTTTGCTCCGTTGCCTGGCTACTTTGATGTTGGCCCAGCACGGGTTTATTTATTGTAAATGAAATCTTAAGTAGGTATTCATTGTTGGAGCGTAATGATTCAAAGTGGATGTGTGCGCGTCGAATATTCTAAGCGCTCCTGGTTAAGCCTTTCGGCTCATCTGAAACTATTTAAAGCAGGACTAATTAGACTGCGGGTCGCTAAATTTTTATGCAGCATCCTTCTCTCGAGTTTTTCAATATTTATAACCAAACACATACTGCCACACATATGCTCAATTAAAAAAGTCATGCAGTAAAGAGAAAGATAAGGAATCTATATATATATATATATATATATGGAATAATTGGCAAAACCAGAGGACCAATCCCCCAGTCACAACCACTGGACCGATTTCGACAATTTTTATTTCATATGGAAGCTTATAACGCGTAGATATGCCATCAATGCTCGACTACCCCTCACCACCCTCTACTTTCGAGAGAAATAAAAAACACACTACTCCACTGAGCATTCTCAAAATGGAAAAACCATGAGAGAGTTTACCCAGCCTCATCCATTAGACCCATTTCGATAATTTTTATTTCATGTGAAAGCTTGTGACCCTCTAGATATATCATCAACGGTCGCCTGCGACCCACCGCCCTCCATTCTCGAGATAGATCACAAAATAAAACTCTGATAGAGTCCTTCATCCTCTACAGTCGCCCATTTATTTCGCCAAGTTGCAAGCATAGCCATAGGCTGTTAATATTACTTGCGAACAACTGGTCACCGAAGACGGCTAGCTAATAACTATGATTTCAATATTATTCATAAACGTATCTCAAGTCAACATTAAGGCCAGTGGGGGGTTTTTTTTTTTTTTTTTTGCCCAGGCGCTAGAGGTGCTCTTCTTATACCTCAAGACCCTAGGGTGCTTCAAAATCCATCCGAGTACACCGTAATGCTAAGCCAACGACAAATTTACGACATAGGGTAGGGAGAGGAGCCTCAAAACAATTTTGCAACTGTGGTAGCATCAGTGACGAATCCAGGATTTTGGTCTGGTGGGGGCTGACGTCATAAAAATTATGTATCCTCGTGACCTCATGGCATATGCAAGTTAAATCACTTTAACTTTGCTCATCTGACAATAAAATACCCGAAGGACACTACAATACTTTCGATAATTTATCAAAAACACAATGAAATAACTAGTCAAAAAATGTTTTAGACCGCGTTAACGCTACCAATATGAGTGGAATGATTACTAAAGCGGGAAAATTTTTGAGCCTTGAAACCAGAAAGCAATATTGCCCCGGTTTTTTTAAAAAGGACTTTAAGTGATTTGAAAAAAAATCAAGAATTTTGGTTTAGCTCTGGGGGAGGCTGCAGCCCCATTGCACCCTTCCCTGGATTTGCCACTGAGTCGCATACAGTGAAACCTCATCGAACGGCCACCCTCTTAACGGCCAATTTTTCGTGGCACGGATTTTTCGGCCCATAGACCTAATGTTAAAATAACCCCTAGCAACGGCCACCCAACCCCTCTGAACGGCCGCCGGGTGGGTTCGCCCATCCCATTTAACAAACGCATCGGCTAGAGATTTACTTTTTAAACTGAAAAACGAACGTGAAAAAATGGTTTTTTCCGAGAAGGGTAAAAACTTAAAACAGTCACAAATTGTATCCTTTTTTTAAAAAATATAAAAAATTATTAAATAAAGTACTATTTTCTCTTTAGATAAGTCTCAAACTTCATTTTAAATAAGAAATATGTGTCAGACTTGTGTATATTATGCATTATAGCAATTATCTTGTAATTGTAACGAAACCCTTCAGAGCGGACACCCCCTCTGAGCGGCCAATTTTTCTCGGAACGGAGGGGTGGCCGCTCAGAGAGGTTTCACTGTATAAATGTGGATTTTGTCAAAATTCGACACTTATTAGGGTATATTATATAATCAAAATTTGACGTCTAAATGCACCAATAAATCAGTTCGAAAACAAAACAACCATAGACTGAATCATTGAACTAAAATCAATCAAAATTAAGCAAAATATTCCACTTAGCTCGTGCAATCATTTATGGATTTATCTAAGACTGTTATTTTTGCATGATTTGAAATTTTAGTTAATTATTTTAAAATACAAATAAATTTTGAAATAGAGACAGTATATTGGATTTGTAAAGTTGGATAAATTCTGAAAAGAATGATACCTAGCACAAATGTGTAGGATTTAAAATAAGCCCGATATAATGCCCTTCATACCAACGTAACAAATTTCGGCTTATCTTTTTACATCGAGACTGTTAGTAAGTTAGGAAAATTATCTCTAGTTAAGATAATTCACTAAAATTTGTTGAAAAATTTTAAAATTGAAATCATTTTTCATTTTCTCAATTTTGCAATTTCGGAGTCATACGAAATTTTTGTACGAAAATAGGGTTACAAGAGGGGAAAAGTTAAAGAAATTTTGCTTTAAGGAAACTCGAGAACTCTTTCCACTAATTTTCGCACTATTTAAAAATGACGGTGAAATACGATAGACATTTTATAAAACAGAATAAAACAAACATTTTTTAGGCTATAGAATACAACAAATATGTTAGGCAGTAGAATATTATAGAAACTTTAGGTCATAGAATGGTAAACATTTTAGGTAACATAATAATAGACATTTTAAAAAGCATACAGGGAAATCTTTAATAATTTCTTGAGCAATTTCTCTTGGTTTATTAATTTTAAATACTGATGTAAACATTCGCCCATTAACGCCCAAATTAATTTAAAGCGTAAATTTCAATAAATTTCTGTTAAATCAGTAAGATTAAGTTAACTGTGAAGTAAAATTAAATTGGGAGAAAAAATGTTCTTTTTGATTTTCTTTATTTTAAATTTTTTTTGAAAAAAATAAAAAAACCCGAAGAAATTATTTTTAAAACTTTTTTTTTTACATATATAAAAGATTTTATAAATACAGTAAAATATCAAAAAATAAAAACCATTTCTTGCATTACCTCAAAAATAAATGAAAGGAGAAATCAAGAAATTTCAAAATGACGACATTTTGACTTCAAAATCTGGGTAACTGGTGGAATATGCCTGTCGAAAACTGTTTGGGAGTTTGGCAGTACCTATTGGCTTCATAGGCAAATCAAAAGAGAAACAATGGAATGCATTCGGTTCAGCCAAGGAAGTGAAATGTAACTGTCTTATAAATAGGACGCGGGGCGTTAATGGGTTAAAAGATATACAAAAAATACTACACACAGATTAAAAACAGAGATGTTCTTTGTTTTGTTTTGTAAATACATTTACACATATCATCTTTTGAAACAAGCAAAAGAAATAAATTCAGGCTTGCATATTTAAGGTTTACTCTTAACCTATTAATGCCCAAGTCACATTTTTTCAATAATATTTTGTATAATAATATTAAATGGTCTGAAATTAACTGGAAAATTACTAAAAAAAAAACCTGCCTGAAAAATGTATGTTTTAGTGCCCTACTAAGTCTAGCGTCCCTATTTAGGCAAAGTCCTATTAATGCAAAAAAACCCTATCCAAATTTAAAATCATGTAAAATTCCAAAGAGAAAATATATTGTTACAGTTATATTTATTGATATATTTGTTGAATGCAAGTAAATTGATTGATAAATAATTGAACAAAATTACCCTCTTCTTCTTGACTTGCAAAAAGCTACTTTCCGAATCTGACTTGGAAAAAAAAGGGTTTAGTATCAACCAAACGCTTGATACGTTCTGCCGTCAATTGTATATATTAAAAACGAATACTTATGTTGAAAAAATTTATGTTGAAAAAAAATAATTCCTGAGAGTTTATACTGCATTTTTGGAAACGTCCCTAAAGCTATACGCTAGATATTAATGGGTTAATATTTAGAAAAATCAAACCGTTTTGTTTAAAGAGCCCCTCATAAATTCATTTCCTCTTAAATTGTTTGGGGCAACAAATTGCAAGAATTACAAATCGTCGCTTAACAAGCAACACTACCTATCTCAATTTTATGAAATTTCTAAGTGGAAGAAAAAAACTTAATTTTTCGCAACCAATGACGAATATTTTTTAATTTTTTGAAACATCTGGTAGGAACATGGAGGTCTCATGTTTATATCAAATCTTTAAAAAAAATCAGCTATTTCCTATTTGAAATTTTAAAACAATTGAGATAGGTGGTGTTGCTTGTTAAGCGACGAAATAGAAAATTCATTTATGAATATTTTAAAAATATCGCCGAAAATGTTTGAAACATATTTAGTTCTACAAAAATTTATAAATTAAATGCTACCCGAATTCAATAGCATTATGACTCGCAATTTAACAGAGTGAAATAAGAAAAAAATACCAAAAGGCATTTATCTTCTAATAGATATTTTATGTGGAGATTACTAATTACAATTTAAAAAATTAAACACACTATATACGGAACGCTTAAAACATTTAGTAATTATTTTCCTGTTACTTTTTAAGCTGTAAACGATTTTAGATGTTGATTTCATAAAACAAGCTTTTTTTTAGATGTTTAGATGTTGATTTCATTAAACAANCTTTTTTTTAGATGTTTAGATGTTGATTTCATTAAACAAACTTTTTTTTAGATGTTTAGATGTTGATTTCATTAAACAAACTTTTTTTTACTACTTGAAGAAAATGACTTTAAAAGAAGGAGGTTATAAAAAAAACCATTCCGACCTCCGGGATTATTGGTTAATGTAAAGTTAGATTTAAAAAAAAATCATACACGACATTTAAGTTTGGATTATAATATACGCCCAATCAAGAATTGGAATTCTGACTAACTCAACGGTGATGAAAATCGAATGTTAAAAATATTTTCTTTAAAAAAGCGTTGCTTTTCAATTGTTAGGTAAAAAAAGAAAAGAAATTCTTGAATTGATTTTCGCAAAATTGCACCCTAATAAAACAGAATTACTGAAAATTCATACAATTACAGTTTTATATTTTATATGACAGATAAAATCAAATCATAGACAAGGAACTATTTTTTGTCTTTCGTCCATCATTTACTTCACTTTAATTATACAGAGGCAATATCGGATAATCGTTCCCAGAGGAAAAATTCAAGTTTAATTGAATGAAAAAACATACCAGAGAGATAGGAATTATCTCGAACAGAATTATCACAAAGAAATTTTAATTAAAATAAATTTTTGATATTCTGTTAAAAAAGTACTCAACGCTTAATATCTATGGAATGATGAAATTTCATTGAATGGTTTAAAGTATAGGAATGCAGGTAACCAAAACAGACTGTAAGCAAAAGGTCTGAATTTAAAATAACACTTAGAAACATGTTATAAACATCAAATAATGTATTAGAAAATCATACCATAGATAAAACTTAGTTCTTAGAAATGGAATTATTAAATGAACTAAAATAATATAAAAGTGATATAAAATATAGAATTATGGCTGGAAAAATAGATCACAAAAAATGGATGTATGCCGTGAGTACATTCTTTTAATAATAATTCAACCCTCTAAGAGTTTAGCTACTTTGATCGAACAGCTTTAAAAGCTTAAAAATTAGACTTTTAAGTGAATAATTGGATCGTTATTACGTTTAACCAAGTCTCTGAAATTTTAAGAATATTTTACCTATGGTAGTTTAAGAAATTATATTCATAAACATGAACTCAACAAGAAAAAATTAAAAATACGGCTCAAATGCTTAGAGGCTTAAATTTGAAATTCAAGAAACTGAAAGGTTTGACAGAA
>BGPR01000067.1:197859-266090 GCA_013235015.1 Araneus ventricosus
TATATATATATATATATATATATATATATATATATATATATATATATTAAATTTACCAAATGATGCAAATGCATCCAAAGACATTTGAAACTAAAATCATCGAATAAACAAACAAACAAAAAAAGAAATTGAAAGCCAATACTCAGCACTCAACAGTTAAATAAGAAAGATTTGGTGAACATATAGTTCCCCAAATTCATAAATGTAGAAACTTGAATTTATAAATAAATAAACTTGTGAAATTGATTGCTATAAAATCAATAGCAGCATTTTTAAAGATAAAACAAAACTTTGGGACATCGAAGTGCTTAAATAATTGGCTAAAAATTAAGTAGGGTGATTCTAAGTTAGATGACTTTAGGTTTAAATCCATCAAATAAATCAACTTCAAGAAATAATTATAGCTAATAAAACATCAACATATTTGTATCGGATTGCACAAATTTCCACAGACAAATGAAATTAACACATTGCCTAAATCAGTGGTGCGCAAACCGTGAGTCGCGACCCCTGTTAGGATCGAGAGAAATTTTTTTGGGTCGCAAAATTCAAAGAAATTTATTTGACAATAAAAAATATAAGGCTTTTCTTCAAAAAGTGTGGTCGCGAAAAGTTTTTACCAAAGTGAGGAGATCGGAAATGAAAATCGTTTGCGCACCATGGCCTAAATAGACAAAAATTATTTTCCTTGACCCTGTGAAAATAAGCTCCCATTGACTAGTCCTTTAGATGATAGTCAGGTTGACCAATTCAGTAGATGTTCCAAAAGGCTCAAATTTCTGCTTTGCTTTTAAAAGGTGGAAAACACGAACAAAGAGGTTTCTAATACTTGATCCGAATTTGGGCTTTTGTATCACAGTTTTGCGTTAAAATTGTTCTGCTCTTTTCACTTTCTCGTACACGAAGTACACAAAGATAAAGTGCCGAAAGAGAGAGCCGAAATGTTGCAATTCGATAAACTCTACTATTATCATACCCTCCAGAACTTAAAAATAAATAAACGTATTAATAAAATAAATGTCATGCTGAATAACACAATAAATGCTGAATTATTTTCTTACTCCTTTTGATCCTTTTAAATCGACTAGCAGTATTATAAAGAGAGATCAAGTATCACAAAAATAATGAAGTACACTAAATCTCGATTAACCGCCACTCGTTTAACTGCCAGTTTCTGTTATCCATCATCGTCTATCAAAATATGAACAAACAAACATACATCTTTAAAATCGTCCACACGCCCTACTGTATAAAGATGGAAGTGACTGTACTGTATGATTTTGTAAAATTAAACAAAATATGTATGTATTATTCACTTTTAAAGGATGTTATTCTCATTTTCGTCCGAAGTCAGCAGTAAAATCGCGTTAATGTACATACGTATTAAGAAATTTCTGTTACCCGTCTATTCGGTTATCCGACGGTTAATCGAAGTTATACTGTATATGCATTTTGGAACAGTACCTCTGCCCGTTTTCCAACTGTACGACAGGGATCTACAGTCTTAGCGTGAAGATCACACGCCACATTTCGTCCGCTTTATTCGTTCCGTTTTCGAGTTATCGTGTTCAAATACGCAATGACAGACTGACATAATTCCACAAAAGAATTTTTTTTTTCTGAAAGAATGCAGAAATATCTAAAACGTAGAGATCCATCAAAATATTGAGGTCGAATTTTTTCGGCGATTGCAAAACTTTCTCTTTGTATACGAGAAAGTAAAAATGATTAATAGAACTTTTCCATTTAAAGCTTTATATGAAAATACTTAGTAGTACATTGTGCAAGATTCATATTTGCATTTCTATAATTTTGCCTCCCTTAAATTAATTAATAACTGGCTATTCGGTTATCCGTCACAGCCCTGGACCGAACCGTGACGGTTAATCGAAGTTTTACTGTACTGTAATCGTCAAAAGATTCAGCGAATAAATTTAGACGAATCTCCATATTTTAAGTTTTCATGATTCAGAAAAAAAATTTTAATCTTAAGTCTGTATCTATGTGAATACGATAACAGAAAGTAGCAAAGTGTTAGATAGATGAAATTTAACATGTGGTCTTCCCACAAACATTTTAGATTCGTATCAAATTTTTGACCAAATATGTCAATCAGAAAACAGTCTATTTGTCTATTCGTGATGGATGGAATTTGGCCCGTGGTCTTAACACATAAACTGTAAAAAAAAAATCTTTTCGTTCGAAAATAGTGATACAAGCAAAAAAAAAAGTTAAAGAAATTTTGCTCTAAGGAAACTTAAGAATCGGTCTTTCAACAAACAAACGGACATCTTTAAAATCATCCACGGATTATTTTTACATCCTAAATTCCCTTTCTATTTCATAAAAATCTCGAGCTCGAATTTTTTGACGATTACAATACTTTCTTTTTGTATACTTCGTATACGAGAAAGTAAAAATGGGACTGGACAGACATTTTAGACAGTAGAATAAAATAGATATTTTAGGATCCTGTATAAGGAGGTTCATCTGTTTTCTCATCTCCTTTTTCGTTTTTTTTTCGGTATACACTTTCCGATGAGAAGGTAATTTCCGAGCCGCATCATGCATCAAATTTTGCACCGAACCCGCCAAAGGGAATAGGTACTTTTTCTACACTCAATTTTCTGCGCTATGCTACGAAGGTAAACAAAAGAACACCGTTTCTTCAAAGGTTATTTTAGCATGGGCGTTGCCATTTATGTGGAATAAAAATACTATATACATTTTTAATTACTGATTTTATATATTCCCTCCAAAGCCTGTTAAATTTGGTTGGTTGGTTGATTTGGGATTTATTGGCGCAAGAGACAAATTTGGCCATGCTGCGCCAAACGTACGGTGGAAATACAGCATATGGTGGGATATAAAATCATGATTATGGTGCTAAAATATTTGTTTCAAATGAAAAAAGGGGTAAAAAGGAAAGAATGATAACACTGAAGTACAAAGCAATCAAATATGATTTAAAAAACCAACTGATTGTAGGAAAGAAAAGACCCTAGGATGAGGATTCTCTCCCACTACGTCTTTAAGTGATAAAAATGTTGCATTAAAAAATGACTGACGCTGAAAGGTGAAAACTGGACATTCAATTAAAATATGAAGAACTGAATAAGGTGCTTGTTAAATTTGGAAAAGAATGTCAAGATCAGACTGATAGCACTTGAAAAATTCTTCCTGTCTCGCAACCACTTCTTGTTCGAACTAGAATTTTTTCTAATGCAAGGCGATTTTTTTAATTTTAAGATGAAAAAAATCGTTTTCTTCTGGTGAAAGTTTTAGTAGTTATTATTGGAATACATCAAAATTACAAAATGAAAAAACAACAGTGACAAACTGACAGTGGAAAAGTTTATTCATATTTATTTACGTGATTATTATTGAAGTCAATTGGAAAAATGTGGTTGAACATCTCTATACAAAACTATTCTTGACCACAGGCTAAAAGCGACACTCTTGTGTGAGAATAAGTATACTAGAATGCCGAAGGGAGAACATTTTCGGTTTTTATTTTTTATTCTAAATATTCGGAAATGTCAGGATAGGAAAACGTGTCAATAAAATTTAACACTCGTATCATTTTCTTCACCAAATGAAGCTAGTCAAATTAAAATTGGAACTTTTAATTTTACTTTTGAACTCAAAATTAAGTTTTAAATCGATTTAGGGCAAAAAAGAAAAGAAAATATCAATCTTTAAGAAAGCGGGAAATGCTTTTTGCCGAAAATAAAATTAGAAAAAAAAAATGTGGAGGCGGTGCGTATATGTGTGTAGTGATTTATTTTATGGATTTAAAATATATGTACTAAAACAATTGTTCTTGTGAGCAATAAATAATTTTTGAGCTTCTGCACAGTAAATGAAAAAAAAAAAAAAAATTCGTTAACAGAATTTTCAATAATAGCTGTATTTATAATATTTTAATAATAGCTGCCTATTAATATATGTTTTATTAAACATTCAGAATCATTATTCTATCAATTTAGTCTGAAATGAGTTAATTAACAAAAAATGAAATAAAATAGAAGAATAAAATTAAAGAAAGAGAATTAAAATAAATTTTTATGAAACAAATAAGCTCCATAAACGACGCAAGAATTTGAAAAGAAAAATCTTTTGTCAAAATACATAATAGCAAAAGAAACTAAAAACATTTCGGAAAAATAATAAAGTAAAATTTGTTATGTACCTCGCAATTGTGATGACGGCAGGCTTGGGATTTTGAAGCAAGAAGTCTTTCACCACCCCCACTAGATGGCGTACCTCATCCGGCGTGGAGACATGGTGAGGGAGGTCGCAATCGTCGCACGTGCATCCGGCATCATTCAGAAGATCCGGATCGGGCGGCCGACGGTCCGGGAAAGTATCCAGGAGCGGTTCCACTTCACTCAGTCTGTAAAAGGACAGCGATTAATTGAGACAGAAAAGAAATTTCGATGATTTGAAAGATTAAATAGAATTTCACGCTGGTTCTAGAAACCTTTATTCATAGATTTTCATAGAAAATTCACCACAATTAGATATTTATATGAATACGTAGGGTTACCATACGTCCAGATAGCCAGGATTTGAAACTCACGTCCGAACTAGGGTCCGGATCTTCAAAATATCCGGATTTACGCCAGTGAATGCGACGAGAGAGAAATTTGTTTGTAATAAAGACAATCTGACGTATTCGAAAAGCTGACGTCGTTTCGCCAATGAAAGAAAAATCATTGTTTATATCCATTATTGATGAGAAAATGGAAGAGCCAGGCCCAAGTTCAAACTGAAAATTAAAAGTTTTGGCAGTTTTGTTTTAACGCTGCATTTCCTTAGTATAATTTTGAATTACGAAACATTAATAAAAGTTGTATCTACTTTGCACACTGACGTCTTACATTTTTTTTCATTTTCTCAAAGTTTGTGCTGTTATTATCAAAGATGGTCGTTGGTATGCGATTTTCAGAAATATATATATATATATATATATATATATATATATATATTTTATCACGGAATCTTTTTTCCCCCATGTCGTCTTTAGTCCCCCAACCAAATTTGGTGGCATTTCAGTTGATAGATCGAGCTACAGATGCCTCTAGTGTCAGTTTTTTTAAAAAAACCACCCTGTATTTACGAATCTCCACTATTATTTAAATATACAGATAACACATAATAGCGGATTTTTATTGACTTCAAACCAACTGACTAGGGAACCTAATACTTGTTATAAGATGGCGTCGGGTAAAACAATCTAATTTGCAAACTTTAGCATTTCATTTATCTTCAGTATGAAATAAAGGAGAATCTACGAGCATGAAACATTTTGACTAAATAAAAAGTTGTACATTTTTATGTAAGTCGGAAACTAACTAGAAAACTATCTAATAATTTCTAATCTACGTGATAATTTTTAGGTAGGTAGGCAGACAGATATATCAGGGTTAGAGGCGTAAGAGCCATGATTTGAATAAGCTGCACCGTGATATTTTTAAGGTTGATTACAATAAACCCGTATACCTTAAGGCTAATTTGAAAATGGCAATTGTTCGTACAAATAGCCTGGGTTTCGTTCACAATTGGTACAATAATCATTGTTTCTATTAGCTAACTAACCAGCATGGGTATAAAAAGGGACTCACCTTTTCGTGCT
Source organism: Araneus ventricosus (assembly GCA_013235015.1). NCBI lineage: Eukaryota > Metazoa > Arthropoda > Arachnida > Araneae > Araneidae > Araneus > Araneus ventricosus. The sequence goes on from BGPR01000067.1 coordinate 203,498, forward strand.
TATCTTAGAGAATTTTTGAGTAAGTTATCAGTTAGTTATGTAAAAAAGAGGTAACAAAAGCTTTACAACAATCATTTTATACAATGATTTATTATTAAACAGTAATTAAGTGATAACTACTATCGTTCGCATAAGCAAGTAGTTAAAATAAAAATTATGACACAATGGTAGTTTAAAAATAGTTAACCAAACGAAACAATAATAATTTTATTGTTATCCTTCACATAAATGAATTGCTAGGATGAAAATTATCATACAATAGTAGACTAAAATTAGCAAACCAAATTAGACGAATTTTTAAGACTTTGAATGTAGTTCTGGCGGTTGCCTGCAATTTGCAGTTTTCAACACTAGGCGTGGTCTTAAACATAGTTTTTTGCAATCAGCCTGAATTCATCCAGGCTGATTGAGCGAGATATTGCACATTTTCAAATCATCTTAAAAGTATACGGACTCATTACAATACGCCTAAATAACATCAAACTGACTAGAAAGTGCTACATAATTTCCATGTCAGCCTGGTCCCATACAAAAGAAAGACACTCTTTGCAATTCACGGGATTTTAACGTGGTAATACTTATAAGTAGATTCTATCTGTAAATTGCGACATTCATGATGCAAAAATCTTTTAAAACGTTCTACAGGGCTGACCGAAGGGCCAGAGTTACTAATTTTGGAGCATAGTTATTTATTGTGAAGTAGGTGTTCACTAAGAAAGGGTTTTTTAAAAATTTTAATGACATTTTTAATTAAACATTAATCGGAATTTTAATGTTTTTCTTTAAGAACTTCGGAGCGTATTATTGCACGAAAACCATACTTAACCACTTTAAAATTTAAAAAACTATCTTTACAGCGATACCAATTTTATTTCTGTACAATCTTTTTTCTAATTTTAATAATTTAAAAAAATATTTTTAAGTTATGTTTTGCAATAATTTTCATTGTTTTAGTTACTGCGTTTATACACCCGCTCGCTGCGACAATATTAAGCACATTTTTGCGCACGTTATCGCTGCTATAATTAAGAGTCAATTTCTAAAAATAGTGTAAAGATAGGCGAATGAAGCCTAGAACATTATCACGCCACGGTGTTTCGGATAAGAGATTCGGATTTTCTTTAATTTTTTTTCAATAAGCCTTCGACATGTATTATACAGCGTTTTTTCCTTTTTGTGTACACTGATTTCGTTGAATTTTCTCTTCCATTTACCGGCATAGCTTTTTAATGACATCTTCTGCTCAAAATTTATTTCTAAGTTCTTATAGACCATAATTCCTTGACTCTATATTTATTCAAAAGATACGTGACAAAAAAGGCCTGCTTAATTATTATTATTATTATTTGCTTCCGATGAAATTAAAAATGGTAAGTGAAGTTTAAAAATATTTTTTTTCCTGCAAAATAAACCAATGACATAAGGATTTAAAAAAAAAAAAAAACATATCCTTCTCCCTCTTTTCATTTTACAGATCACGAAATCTACTGTTTCTTTTATTACTGAATCAAGATCGATTTAAAAAACATTTTCAATTATAGCCACTATAACACGTCCACAAATAAATGTATTTAATCTTTTTCACTTAGCTAAGTGGCAACACGCGTGTTAAGAATATCTTCGTAAATGCAGCGAGTTTTTGGGCTTAGCTTCGTATTATAATTTATTTATTTATTTGCGGACGCCGGCACACCCTACCCAGAGGGTATAAGGCACTAACCCGGACGGCGGGGAGTACAAAAGAACAACAAAACAGGAAGAAAAAAAAAGCATTACATCAAATTACAAAACATCACAACAAAACTGAATTACACTGAAAGCAAACAAGCAACTACAAAAGCAAAGGTTTTGAACAACTAAACAGAAGACAAGGAAGTGACAAAAAAGTTCGTGAAACAACATCAAATAGTAAAACAGGAAACAAAAGACAAATAAAGAAAATCGAGTAATTATTCTGGAAAAGTATCTCTTTGGATTGCCGGATTTGGTTCAGCAATTGATGCAGATCTACAGTTTTGGCATAAAGAACATATGCATAAATAAATTTCATTCATTTAGCTCTATGAGTTTTGGAGTTATCATGTTCACATACACACAGATATAATTTCAAAACTGGTTTTTCTCTGACTTAGTTGGTCTTAAATGTGGAAATTCATCGAATTTCGGAGGTATAAATATTTGAAAATTACAATAACTTCTTTACAAATACTTTTTATTCGAGAAGGCACAAATAAACAAACAAATAAAAAATAAAATTTAAGTAAATAAATAAAAAATGATAAAAAAAGATGATGGTTCCAGATATTTTTTTTAGCTCTAGAATTACCTAATAGGTGATCTTGAAGTTCACTTTCACTGTCTGGAATTTATGCGAGAAATAAATCGTTATATTTAAAGAATTAATTATCACAGGAGATGATATAAGTTTTTCTGTGTTTTCATAATTTTTAATAAGATGCATTTTAAAAGCAGGAGTATGATGTTTTCTAAATAACTGTTAAAAATGATGTCCAAAACAAATAAAGGAATTAGAAGAAGTATTGTCGTAAATCGTCAAAATTTGACTTCGAGATTTTGATTAAGCTCCACATTTTAGACCTCCCTGAGTCCGAAAAAAACTATTTTGACATGAAAACGTCTTTCCGCTCGTAACAGTGATAGTCGGTCGAACTTTATTGTGTGACAAAATACCGTCAGATTTGAATGGCTAATAACTACGAGACTAATAAAGGGAAAAGAATGGTTGATCCCATAACGGATAGATCATATCTGTAAGAGTTTGTTGCATAGTATTTGTTTTGCCTGTGACGTCATCGTACCAGTGTAAGCGCATGCGCGTGATTGTTATGAATTAGCTTTATGTAAGGTTATAAATAAGTGTAGCGTGGAAACGCGTTTAGCTAGGAGATTGATTCTGGTGGCATTTTAAAGAGCTTGAAGAGTATTACTAGGACCCAAAGTGATACAATAAAAATATTTATCAGAATATAAGTAAAAATCGGTATTAAATTGAAAATTTCAAATTCCGCATGTTTTTCGATCATAGCATGCAGAGTTTTCTTTCGAATTGTACGAAACTTACAGAATACTTGAAAATGCGTAAAAAAACATTGTATTAAAATTTGAATATTGCGGGAAATATGAGCATTTGTAGTAAATATTGTTTTACTACGTATACGCGAAATGTAGTCCATATACTGTCAATAGATGGCGCCATCAGAAGCTACTCTAAATAAAACATAAGAAAGGCGCAGTTCGGGTCCGCGCCGTAGATTTTTCGTGAAAACGTCGGGATGAAATCATAAAACAAGTATTTCATATTAATATTATGTAATTTAATTATCAATCTCTTTTATACAATATTAATACAGAGTAGTATAATGGTTACAGAATAGATAAATCACAAGTTTATCGCAAGTAGCAAGGGTCTGTGGTTTCACGGTTGTGGTGTGTTCGATTTATCCGGAATTTCAGATTTCCGGTGTTCTACTGTATTTTAGTCAAGATTCAAATAGATGCTATAAAAACGGAAATTTTCAAGCTTTTGCCTTTTCAGATTTTACAAATGAAATCTGTCCCCTTCCTCTTTTTTTTTTTTTAAAGAGCTTGTTATTAGTAATCTAATGCATATGGAATAGTGAGATATCACTCTCTTTCTCTCTTAAAGTAATGTTTTAATGAGTATGTTTGAGAAAAATAAAAAAAAATCTTCCTTCCTAGATATTTAACTAGCACCTAAATCATATTTAGTGCTGGAAAAACTACCAATACTTAATTTTAAATAATAAATATTAAATAAAAATTTAAAGAAATGAAACCTATCTTTGTTTTCAAGATATTCTAACAAAATCACTAGGGCATAGGGTATACAATACTTTTGAACGGATAACAGAATGGCAAAGAATGATCATTCTTTCATAATCCTATAATAACGGTTTGGGTGGTTTTGGATGATCAGGTGCATATCATTTGACAGCGAGGAAAGGCGTTTCGTTGCATTAAAGAATTAAAGACAAAGATATTTAATAAAAATTCTAATACTGCATATTAAATGTGTGATAAAAGTCCTTGACATAGATATATACCTAACACATCACTTCACAAAGTTGAAAGAAAATTATAAAATATTAAATGTGAATATGGATGCACCATTAACTGAGTACATCGAACAATTTTAAAAGCTTGATTTTGAGAAATAACTGTATTAGGTTGCCCTGGATACTGGTACATCCATATCAGGTTGCCTTGGATGCGGGTGTACCATTGGCTAAACATATCGAATAATGTCAAAAACTTGGTTTTGAGAAATAACTGTATCAGGTTGCCCTGGAAACTAAATACCACAGTATGCCCCCGAACTTCAAACCAGTACGGCTCCTTCTCGGTTGGGTAGGTAGTTGCCCTAGATGCTGATACATCCATATCAGGCTGCCCTGGATATCGATGTACTATCAACACATTGAGCAATGTCAAAAATTGCTTCTGAGAAATAACTGTATCGAGTTGCCCTGACTGTAATCCGGATTATCGTAAATTATTCTACTATAATTTTACTTTCTCCATCTCGCATTACCGCGTTATGAAAAAAAAATCACCTGCGACTCTTAAAAGGACGTGGAACAAAATATCTCACCGGCTCTTAAAGAACCGGGAATGTTCTTCCCTCGACTTTCTCGTATACTCCCTCATATGCATGTCACTTATAAATTGAGATAAAAAAACCATTGTGCTTATGTGCTTAAAACCAAACATTTTCCATTGGTATCCAACAAAACATTCTAAATTATCCAAAATTACCTCTTTCGCTGACGGGTTGACAGTCTGCGATATTAGTATGATATCCAGCTCAATTTAGCGAAAATTCTTTATTGATCGAATCCAACTAAACAATCAAACGATTCACATTTGTTCAAATACGTTAAAATGAAATAGAGCATTAAATGTAATTAAAAATTTAAAACAGATTCGAATCTCTAATTCGAAACATCGCAGCATAATAATGTTTTAGGCTTGGTTCGTCTGTCTTTATATTATTTTTTTAAAATTTTCTCTCAGTTAAGGCTCTCGGTCAATTCTCTCTCAACGATAAAGTTCTTACAAAAATATATATTTATTATCGTCGCCACGCGCGTGTTTAAATGCAGTCACTAAAACAATGAAAAACATTGCTGTAAAATATACTTAAAAATATTTTGAAATTTCTTTAGAAAATCTACAAATAAACCGTATGGAAAAAAAATTTATATCACTGAAAAGCTAATTTTTTGAATTTTAAAGTGATGCAAGAACGATTTTTGTGCAATTATTTTTTTCAAAGTTATTGAGGAAAAAGGTTAAAATTTCGATTAATTTTTAATTACAATTTTGAGAAACCCTTTTCTTAGGGAGCCTCTACTACCCACGAAGTAGCTACGCTCTAAATTAAGTAGCTCTATGTCCAACCTCTGCCCTTACAGCGTTTTGAACCATTTTGCATCATGCATGTCGTAACTAACAGGTAGTATGCAGCCTATAAACATTATCATGTTAAAAAGAAATGTTCATGACCAAATTTATTCAATAATTAAACGGTATCGGAACTTGTGTACCCTGTCCACTCTGTGTAAAAGTGAAAAAAGACTCATTTTGTCTGAAATTACAATATCATATTAATTAACAGCCTCGCTGTGAAATCCCTCCAAAATAAAATTATTTTCAATTAAAAATGTATTTTTAATTATCAAAAACGGAAAATATATCTCCTTCCTTTTTATATCATTATTTATTCACTACATTGTGACGGTAAGTTAGAATCGAAGAAGGTATTCGTTCTAATTTTCATTAGTGATTTCGCCATTTTTTCTTCCCACGAATTAATTTAAATTTTCAACGAAGAGCACTTTTTTCATGCAGACGGTTTCAGGAAAGCGTACCGCTAAAAAGATTTGATTTCGTAAGTCGTCAGTTTGACTTGTATTATTCAGTTTTTACGGATGTAAATTAACGGAAATTTCTAAGTAAACACTTCAAATTGTATGCTCTTTGAAAATTGAGCTCTACTACAAAAACTTTTGTTTGTTTTAATGATAATTAGTAATATGTGCGACATAAAAATGGATACAGATGAAAAAAAAATTTGAATAAAAATTTACCGAACATTATGCTATAAAAGAAAAGACCAGAAAGTATTATTAAAAGTTGACTCTATTTTGGAATAAATAAAAATTTATGGGGGAAAAAAAGAATGTTTAGCATAACTGAGTATCCATTAACCCAACGAATTGACTTAAAAATAAATACAAGAGTTACTGAAAATTTTTGTTCGTAGTTGTGACTAATTTTGGAACCGAATAATAATAATGATGGTAATAACAATAATAATAAATGTAGTAGTAACAATGTAGAAAATCGATTATCCGGGACTTCTGTTAATCGAAATCTCCGTTATATGAACTGGTATCAGAAAATCGTACAGTGGTTTTCATTTTTTAATAAAGGCAACGAATTTCACCGGAAAAGATGTCAAAGTTGGCACTGGAGCAATTTTCGCGATGCAAAGATTTGCAATGTTCATTATCTGGAGGCGAACTTTTATAACTCAATAAGATATTTAAAGAGAGAAAAAATAAATAAAAACACAATTCCGTTCTTAAGCATTTCAATAGTTCAGTAATTTAAATAAGTTACAAAAAGATACAGAAAGTTTCGCGTTGTTGAGCGAAGGAAAAATTTCTTTCGAGAACACCCCCTAAAGGTATTGGGAAAATGCAAAGAAAACAGTGGAAATCAGTAACATTCGCGAATCCTCTTATCAGTAATTGACTTTTTTATTATGCCATGTATCTCTTCTCGTAATTCCAAGAAAGAATTGTTTGAACAATACATCAGTTAATACGCGGTAGTACTCGCAGACTTATTTTAATGATTTCAAATAAAACAATTTTGGGAACCTTACAGAAAGAAAAGGAGTCAAGATTTAAAATAAATTTCTATTAACCGAGTTTCCGATTAAAGGATTAGGAAAATACAAAGAGAACAGCGGAAATCAGTAACATTCGCGAATTCTCTTATCAGTAATTGACTTTATTATACCATGTATATTTTCTTCTCTTCTCGTAATTCTAAGAAAGAATTGTTTGAGCAATACATCAGTTAATACACGGTAGTACTCGCAGACTTATTTTAATGATTTCAAATAAACAATGTTTGGAACATTACAGAAGGAAAAGGAGCCAAGTTTAAAAATAAATTTCTATTAACCGAGTTTTCGATTATTCCAGATGATTAAGGTTAAAATATGTTAAATGATCGAGGTTCTACTGTAGTAAGAAGAGTAGTAGTAACAAAAAAAAAACACTTGTGCATTAAAAAAAACTGACTTCTGTCTGGGGTACATGAATAGGCATGGGAAAAGGAGAGAAAGTTTGTCATAACGGAGTATATGTTAACCCAACGAGTCGACTTCAAACTGAGTACGAGAGTGGGTAAAATGCTTTTTTAAAACTTTTATTTAATATGAATTACTTCAAGTTTGTAAAAATGGAATTTTGCAATAGAGTTTTCACTCACTTTCTGATGTGCTAGAGCAGAGGTTCCCAACCTGTGGTACGCGTATCCCTGGGGTACGCGAAGGACCATTTGGGGGTACGCGAAATCAAAGTTGTTAATGGCGGAAATAAAAAAACATAAGGGGTTAAAAAAGTTAGAGAATTTTGTTTCTCCAAATGAATACTTGCTGTTTAATAACTATACCACTTGAATAGTTGATTATTACAAAGTGTAATTTTTAGCTATCCTTATAAATTAAAATGAAATAATTACAATACCGGTTTTAGTTGCTTTGGCATTGAACTCATACTGTTGTAAAAATGGAATAAAATGTTAAATCAAAAATTAGCTCTGCAAATGCCATTAATTCGAGTCATTTCACTTTTAAGCTGACCTTAACATTATTGATAAAAACTTCTTTGCAAAGACGGATAGCTGGGTGGAAAAGTTGGATAAAATAGGAGCAGGTACGCGGAAACAAAAAGAATAATCAAGGGGTACGCGAGGGAAATAAGGTTGGGAACCCCTGTGCTAGAGGTTTGAAATGTTTTATTCTTGATGACGATGCACAATTTTAATTTTTTCAGGACTTAATTATCAGTTAATTATTAATTAAATTAAATTCTGATTCCATACGCGTGGCATCACCTGGTATTGAGTTCGAGAAACAATCGATTTTAATATTAAGAAGTAGAAAAAAGTTAAAATAAAAACAATAATACTATTTTGTAAACTAATAAAACTGTGTCTTTAAAAACTGATTTTAATTAAATTTATTTTTGTAGTTGCTTGTGATTATTTTTGTGTCGAACTGTAGCAATAATAGTAAAGCTATTAGTGCATTAAAAATTCATAAAAGGAAAGCAATTTTTTTTCAAGCTAGCGGTAAAGATGGTTTTTCCATGATCTTGATGGAGTGCGAGTAGAGTAGTTTTTTCTTCAACTTTTTTTTTCGATATTTGCATACGCCATTCATTCAGATTAAAGATTATTATGAATTGTAGTAATTGCTAACACATCAATGTTTGGTAAAATCTCCGCAATTTGTTTAAATAATCAAGCAGCGCAATTTCTAATCTCATTTCAAAAGCAGTTTTGATCGGATATTTTGAGTTTCAAATTTTATACTAACTCGGATTTTATAAGTGGATCTGAAGATTGAGCATAATTCGAAATACATCCAATACAAATGAAAACCTGATTAACAGATTTACAATTTTGTTTTAACATAACTAACAAGAAACACAGAGCTTCATTAGAGTTGAAAATTCTTTATATCTAGAAAATAGAATGGCGTTTATAATTTTTTAAAACTCCAACTATTATTAGCAGTCTGAGAGAATACAGAGGAATTTTTTTATGTAGAACGCTAGCTTCGAGTTGTGCACCGAAAAATTTCAGGTCGAATACTCACTTTTTAAAAATATTCCACTTTTGATTATAAATAAAATATTTCTCAAATTTTAAATGAAAAAATTTAAGATTAATAAAATTGGTTATTATTATTATTATTTTTATATAAGTTTTAACACCTTGATATATTTTTGTAATATTTTAAATATCTTAATTCCAATAATAAGAAATGAGAAACTCTCTTAATTTGGGTATTGTTTCACTGAAACAAAAGAGTCATTATTGCAGAACATGACATTGATAAACACATAAGAAAATTCAGTGGATAAATTAAAATTACTTGAAGTAAATTCCTATTTTGTTAAAAAAAACTTTTAATAGTTAAGATGGAGTATCCATTTAATTGGTGGGCTGCAAATGCGGAAAAATTTCCAAGAAGTGCAAATTAAGCAAAAAAATATCTTTCAGCTCCTGCAAGCAAAGAATATAGTGAGCGTTTATTTTCTGAATCTGGTAATATATATGAAACTAAAGGGAACAGACTTCTTCCTGAAAATGATGCAAAATTATCGTTCATAATTTCAAGCTTTACAATGATAAATGATAATGTTACATTATTAAATACACTACTGCGCAACTTAAAATTGAGTAAATGTTTAAAGATTTTTTGATAATAAAAAAATTTACTGAACTGTAATTTTGCAATATTCTTTGTTAAAAATATTCAAAAGCACGTTTTTAAAAAATTATTATCCTGAGTTTATTCGGCCGAATATCTCTTTAATATTCGGCAAAAGGCCGAATATCGAATATTCGTTAAATCCCTAAAAACTGTATACACGATTATCTTCAATGTGCACCGAAGCTAAACACAAAACTTACCAAATTCTGGAAGGATACAAAAATTCGAAAGGATAACACTCCCCTTGCTTTATAGAATAAAAGGATGCAAGAAGAATAAAGTCTCAAACGATGTACTTTCGAAAAACCTTTATCACCAAACAAGGAGTGGGGAGCAGGAGCCTTACGGTCAGTTTGTGCCACACATAATTTCTGGAGAAAGGACTCACAGATGCAGTTCTGAACTGTTTGCTGTCTCAGAGTCTTGGGTTTCGGAGACTGGAATTCTGACTACTCAGTTCCACCAAAGCATTTATAACTGTCAGATGACGTTAAATATGTCGTAGGTCAAACGTCCTAATGCTGGAGTCATGAGGAAATTTGGAATGTGGGGTGTCGGCTCCATCGCGGATGAGAATTACGAAAGTTATGCCAATAGTTTTTAAATATTTCATAAAGGTGGCTCGTTCCCCTGTAGCCCTCTAGTACTTCGAAAAAGTATATCGTTTTCCATTAGTCTTTTAGTACTTCATAAATATGTCTCATTCCCAATTAATTCTCAAGTATGCCATAAAGGTGTCCCGCCCTCTCCCCCCAAAACAAACGCTAATACTTAAAAAAGGTATGTTGTTCTCAATTCTTCTGATACTTCATGGATGTCTCATTCCCCAATAGCCCTCTAGTATTTCAGAAAAGTATATCGTTGTCCATTAGTCTTCTAGTACTTCATAAAGATATTTCGCTCCCCATTAGTCCTTTAGTATGCCATAAAGGTGTCTCGTTCCCCAGTGGTCCTCTAGTATACATCATAAAGATGTCTCGTTTACCACTTAACCCGTCAATCAATCCCATAACCAACATTATCATTTTTATATACATTATCATGGAAAATTTTAAGCTTCACAATTCATTTAATTAGTGAAAACATCAACGCCTTATAAATTGTCAAATAATTCTTTTGTAGTAGGAACTGTAATAGACGAGTATTTATAGGAATAACATAAATCTATTCGTAGATTTAACTATCAACGAATTCGTCCAAATCATTGGTAACAAATAGTTCTACATGACTAATAAAGATCGTGCACTGCCTTTTTGTTCCGCTAATTATGTTTTATGAGCTGCATAACTAATTCGGATAATCAATACGTTCCTGAAAACGATTCTGGAATATTGATGTTCATGGTTCTTTCGTTCATTTCAGCAAATTGCAGCTGTACATGGAATGACAATGAAATCAAAAGTTGCGATACTAAGTTATCATGTTTCTCTTCAGGTGATGCATTTAATTAAGTTACTTTAACGGCCACTAATATTACCAATCAGGAATTTTTTTAAATCTAATTACCACTCATGAAATTTTCTTTAAATCAAATTACCAGTCATGTCATTTTCTTTAAATTAAAACTTTCCTCTTTACCCTCCAAACTATTATAGATGTAAGATTAATATAGAGTTACATTTAAGACAATGAGTGTTATATTTAAAAGTCTGGCAAATGTTAAGGATACCAAATGAGATTTTTCACCAACAACTCAGTGACAACTCGAGTTATCAGAAAGGTGTATCATTACTCATAGTTAAACAATCCTGGATAAGTGATTTAAATGGATTTAAAAGTCTTTGATCTTACCATAAAGGTTCCCCACCACCACCTAGAATGTTTCTCTGGGGAACTGTTAAACTATGTAAGCAATGTACTAAAGAAAAGGAAAAGAAATTGATAACTATGATAGATTGGAGATATTTTTGATTTGAAGATACAATAAATTTTCGGTATTTTAACGGCATTATACTCAGGTTGCCGGATGACACGGAGTTTAAATGATCATTTTTCATTTTGTAATTTTCATATTTTCCGTTGATAACTTCGGAAATTATTATCGGAACGTTTATTAATCCATTTTAAAGTTTAAAATGTTATCTATTTAATGATTAAAGTCATTTTTTAATTTAACGAGCAGCTTGAAGTAACAAGTGGCAGAAAAAAAAAATCAAAACGCGTTTTTATTGTACCAAACGTATATTATCTTAAAGACTTTCTATATTAGCTGCTAAAAAAGAACAAAAAAAAGTTAACTGCTAATGTGAGGAATTTGATATAGAAGCTTTTCGTTAAAAAAAATAATAAATGAAACAAGTAGGAATACATTTTTTAAATTTCCCCAGAAAACACTTTTAGGATTCGTTCCCTTCTTTAACTGCTGATTCAGTTATAACCTCTATCACGTGCATTCAATTAAAATGCACTTAATATTTCGTCACTTAGCAAGTCACGACCTATCTCATTTTTTTAAAATTTCAAATAGGATGAAAATACTCAATTCTTCAAACCTAATGATGGATATTTCTGAATTCTCTTAACATCTGATGTAAACATAAGACCATATATTCGTACCAGATCTGAAAAAAATTTAGAAATATTCGTTATTGGTTGTGAAAAATTGAGAATTTTCTTTCTCTATTAGATTCCAAAAATTTGAGATAGGTCGTGTTGATTTTTAAGCGACGATTTTCAATGTGAGGAGTGTTGACGCACGTGCGAATAAACGCAATAACTACAAATATGCAAACTCTCGGACTATTTTTAGTTTATAATTTTAAAATGCAACAAAACTTTTACTTACAGCGCTAATAAATTTTTGGACAAAGTCCATTTAATCACGGCCTTCATTGACAAACACTCCACGTTCTCATTAAGAAACAAGGTCCTGCTATGTAAGCTAGTAACATCGTTTTCAGGGAGGAATCATCAGTACTGTCTGACCCGTTCGTCCACTTGTTTTACCCCGAATGCAGAGGTTATAAAAAACGAAATGGAACTCTGCAATTACTGGAGTAAATGCTTATCGTTTGTTACGGTATAAACCCTTAGTAAACATATAATAAGCTGGAATATAATTTTTATAACTGTAATGATTATTAAGTAAGGATAGATTAAAAACAAACGAACGTTAGAGTTGGCCACATTTTCAACATGTCTATCTGTCTGCTGGAATGTTCTCTCCCGGAGAGTCAACCTGCATTCTAAAACCTTAAGGTTGACTTGACTCTCCTGAATATTGAATGAATGAAAGTACCCGGTTTTACCCCGCTCTCAGTTAAATCTTAAAAACGTTTCTCCATATATTATGAAAACGAATCCATTAATATCAAATACTTTTGAATTCATTTTTGACACAAATAATCAAATCACTGGACTTCTGTTATCGCAAATAATAGAAACCAAACAAAACTTTATTAGAATTCAATCTAAGTCTATTTTTCGAATTTTTCCTTGACAAATTTTAGCTAAATCCATAACTGAAAGATATTTTAATTGCAATAAAGAAATTACAGAAGAACCAGAAGAAGTAAACAATATCAATAACAATATACCTTTTGCGCGCAACTACATTCCTACATTATCTCAATTATTGGATAAATTCAGGCCACAGAGGAAATATTATTTCACTATTAAGTCATTCCCTTGACAGAAAATTTATCCATTTTAGAACTCCAATGGCGAGTTGCACTTTGAAAAAGTTCGCCATTCGAGTTCCCTTTCATTTTTTTCCATTTTATTTGTTTAATCTTTAATGTGTTATAATTTTTATTGAAGCTTGATTTTTATTGTTTGATTGTATCTTAATTGGTTAGTTGATTACAGAAAATATTGTTAATGCAATAAATGGATGCTGCTGCGTTGCGCGCAAAAGGTATATTGTTATTGATATTGTTTACTTCTTCTGGTTCTTCTGTAATTTCTTTATTGTATAATTAAAATATATCTCTTTTGTATTTTATTGGAAGTTGCTGCATTTTTGAGCCATTCTGTTTAATGCAAAGTTTAATTTTTAATAGCTCTTGTTAAATTATTTCACTTGTACTTCCATAATTGAAACCTATAATTACCCTTTTGCCTTTTTATGAAGAAAATTTAAAAAGGATGCACTGTTTGTAGAAGTTATCAAAGTAAAATTTTACTTTTAGGTGAAAGTAATTAAAAAAATTTTTACTAGCAATATCTTACTAGCAAAATGAAATTTTAAAATTCATTCAGCAGCTATAAATCAACAATTCAGGTTGACGTCAGCTTGCATTACCTGAGAATTGGGAGGTGTTACAAAAATTACAGTAAATTTCGGAAATAAATGAATTCGCGCATAATTTCCTGCACTTATAAGAAATGAAATACTAAACGCAATATTGTGATACGAAATAACTATAAATGTATGAACTTCTTAGCTTCTGGAGATTTCAGTTTTCTATTATTTCATTATTTTTTGAGAGGAATCTGCTAAAAGAAAATTATTTGAAATGGTTCGAAATTCGAATGTGAAACTAAATCCGCGAGACACATGTAATATGGGGAAAAACTAGAAACCGCACCTTGTATAAAAATCTAAATGAAGATTTAAATGGGGGGATCAATATTTCCTCATTCAGTTCTTCATTATAGCCAGTGTTAACGCTTTAAAAGTAGCAAAAATTGTTTTGCATTACAATATGTTTTATTTAGTTTTTTAATATTTTGATAATATAGTTTATTTGCTTGTTAAAAGTTTACAGACAATAACAAATGCAAACTATCGAATGCTCTATCTAAGTCTATAGTACTTCTGTTAATTTGCGTTTGTATCGCCGATACGATTTGAAATCTTTGTGATTTCTATTTCTTTATCAATGTATATTACGAATCAAGAAGAAAGCCGGGAAAGTAAAATGATTCAACAAAATAATTTTTTGCCATTCTGAAATTAGAAGCTCTTAGGTGTTTTTACAAAGAAAATAGTAGCATATTATATAATATCAAAAACTGCACAGAAATCGTTGAGAATAATTAGGAAATGGAAACAAAAACACCATTTTAATTTTTATTCATATTTGAAAAACAATTTCAAAAATAAATTTAAGGACTCTTAGGCTAGACGATTTTTAAATTGTTTATTAAAATTTTTTAAATTCTTATATAATTTTATTTTAAAAAATAAGATTTATATTTTATAGTATACTTAATTAAAATAATTTCTCTTTAAAAATATAATTTTCTTAATGAGATATAATTCAATGTTAATAATTTTATAAAATAAATTAAGAAATGAAATCTTTTCACTGTCCAAATATAATTTAAACACTTAAATATATTTTAGGCATTAAAAAAAATTATCATAAACAATTATTTCAGTGATAAATCTACGACTGCTATATAAAAAATTATTTTTAAATAATTTGAACTTTAAAATTGAATTGTTATATCGAACATATAAATAGTTTAAAGAAGGTTAAGGGAGGGAATCATCCATTAATAGTATAGTATAACTTCATTGCGTCACAAATTGTGCATTCAACACAAATTTTAACGAAGCCTGACAATTTCCAAAAACAGCTAACTCTGTGAAAACAGTGCCGTAAAGGCTCGAATCGCACAATTCCAAACAATCCGCTTTAATCCGGTTCAAACACGATAATTCTCCAATCACGTCAGCTCGATTTAACCGGAATCACAATACCAACACGCCAGACGATATTATATTCCGCAGCGTTTTCGAAAACGCTCCATCGCCACCAAAAATAAACAGTTGTCACTTCCCCTTCTCTCTCCCGTTTTAACCCTTCTGTCCCTTAAATTCGTTCCCATGGCGACGGGTAGGCGGGGCCCGCCCGCATCTCGTCGCCGGAGCAACCGGAATTATGGGAAAGGGATGAAAGGGTGATGCGTCGGTGGTTCGCAGGAAAGCGACGAAAAAGGGGGTGGGGTCGATTCCCGCATAACAGGCAGGGTGTTGACCAATGGGAGTGAGGGGACAGATAACCCTTTTAGGGGGTGAGCGGCTTAAAATTCCAGACGGGGTCGCCGAAAAGGGATATGCATGGGTGAACGGCTGCAGTTGGACTTTTCATGTGTTATTCAACTCGATAGGTAGAAGTTAATGTTTAAATGATAGGGGTGTGTGCAGACAGAGTAAACCGTTTGTATCAGCTCTTTAAATATGTAAATGATCGGTGAATTTTAAATTAAAATATGTATTTATTCTTTATTTGCAGTAGTAATTTAAATATTTTAAAATTTATAAATATAATACTTAAAATGGATAAAAAATTAACGTAAATGGTTAGAATAGAGAGTCCACCATTTGATATATCATTTCTTTCTTTCTTCGCCCCACCGCCTTTTTTTTTAAGTGCAGCACTTTGGCGATGCTATAAACGATTTATGATTTGTGAATACCAGAATTATAGGGTCTCAAACCATAAAACGACCCTTCTAATTATATATTTGTAACAAACTGATTAACTTTTTTAAACTCCTTTTAAAAAAAAAAAAAAAAGCCATTTGATGAAAGACTAAGCTGTTTTATTTAACTCTAATGGTGGACCCGGTATACTTGATACAGATTTCAGTTGTAGATGAGCTTATAAGTCTACTCATGTGTTATAAATTCTATAACATAATATGTTACAGATTTCGTAACAAATAACTATCTAAGCTCTTAGTCTATATTTTTTTCCTTGTCACCATCTCAATTAATACACATAATAAGTCCACAGCTATGGATAAGGTAAATGATAGGGTTTCTTTTACCGGCTTCTGACATAACGTGCTCAGTTTACGTTAAAAACTCATGATTTGCTTAAAATGCAAGTTAAAAGAAAAAAGGAAACATTATAGACATCATGGATGAGCAGCAAATCAATCAACTGCCTTTGCTGTTTTGTGCATTCATTTCGCTGAGTATTTAATTTGAACAACTCCACAAAAGACTAAAACACTTTGTGGGGAGGATGGGTCAAATGTGCGAAAGTTTCGCAAAGGTTTATAGGTTCTTTTTACTTTCTCGTATACAAAGTGAAAGTATTGTAATTGTCAAAGAAAATTCAAAGTCGAGATTTTGAGGAATCTCCACGTTTTAGACCTCCCTGAGTCCGAAAAGTTCAATTTTGGAATTATGTCTGTCTGTATATCTGTGAACACAAAAACGGTTAGAGCTAGAGGGAAGAAATTTGGTATATGGGCTTTACACAAAATTAGTAGATTTCTGTCAAATTTTGGACGAAATCCGTCCACGTGAAGTCTGTCTGTACTTGTTCATGTGAACACGATAACTCAAAACTGAAATAGCTAGATAGATAAAATTTGGTACACAGTTTTATCACCAGGAATGTAGGTCCGTATCAAATTTTGGAACAAATCCATCAAAGGGTTGACTGTCCGTCGGTCTGTATAATCGCATACTTGTGAAGACAATAACTGCTAAGCGCATTGACTTAGATAAATGAAATTTGGTATGTGATCTTCTAATTTTAACTGTAGATCTGTGTCGAATTTTGGTTTCAATCGATTGAAAAAAAGGCGTTTAAATTGCATATTTGATTTCTTCACTATTCTACGACGCAAAAAAAGGTGCGACCACTTCGCGCGTTTTTTCCTACCTGTGTTAGGGAATGGCACGTGTTACTGCTGCTTTGAGAATTTTTCTACACCCGTGTTAGGGTATATCCGAGAAAGTTTAGGGGAGACCACTCCCGCTGGTTTATATTTACTGATATACTATATATACAATTTCACTAGCCACAGATTGCCCACTGACCAGCTCTTTTCACTTCAAGAAACCAGCACCGATATATGAGGATCTCTGGTGGCTACGAGCAATGACATCAACACTGTCTCGAGCGAAAATTGGGAATTTAATGGATTTTATTTAAAAAATGAAGATATTTTATTTTCAACCTCCTAATTGAAAATTTCATAGCGAATTCTTTATGAGCATTAATTGGAAAGACATTTTACTTTGTTTCATCGTCTTTTAAACTTTTAGCATTTTCTTTTGTTTTTTTTATTTTTCTATTTCAATTTATTTATTTTAGGCATTCGAAGTTCAAAATTATGCTCTGTTAATATTATATATTTTTCAAATTATGTTATTCAAATTCTAAGTTTGTAATTTTAAAGTAGACTTACGTCTCTCCCTAGTGGTCTAATGGTGTGTTGGGAAAGGAAAAAATTATGACGCTTTTCGCGCTAAACTCAAACGCTAATAGATCCACAACCAAATAACATAGAGAGTTGGTTTTAGTTTCATTTAACAGAGAAAGGTAGACATTGAAGATTTCAAAAATAATTTTATAATTTGTAATTACTGTTTAGTCACAGTCGAGCTGCAAACTTTGTGAAAATCACTAAAAATTTTGATACATCACAGCGACCGATGTGCGCACACGCAGACTAAGACAATTCAGTCATCGTCATAATATGAGCCCCATGTGCTGTGTGTAAACTTGACCCATAGTCTCTTTTTTGTTATAACTCAGCATATAAGCTTTATTCACAAGGAGAATAACCATTGAAATAGCTTAAAATAACCACAAAGGAACAATCCAAGAGGGTAATCCATAATAAGTTATAATGTTCTAATAGCACGAGTTCTATTAAAGACAATTAGTAACGGTAAAAATTTACTAAACTGGTAAAAAAATCAGTAAAAATTTCCCCTTCACGGTCCGTTCTTAAGACAAACTCCAAACAGGCGTGAGTGCTAATGGCGGCCGAGACGCTACTCCTGAAACGACATATGGCGCCCTCCGACCAACGGTATGTGGAATATAAGTGTTGTGCAATCGTGCCCCTGTAAGAACTTGCCCCGGTCTCCTCTAGTGTAGCGAGTACAGTGAAACTTCGATTAACCGTCAATCTCTGTTATCGTCATCTCTGTACATTACTTGAGGCCGCAGTGGTTTAGTGGTAAGGTCTCGACTTTGGGGCCGGAGGGTTCAAGGTTCGAAACCCGATTTCACTGAAGAACCGTCGTGTATTGGGCCTGCTGCACGATAATTCATACGTAGGGGGCCAAATGTTCTCCCGTTGGTGTGGTGCGGAAGTCAGGAAAGGGGACTCCAGCTCAGGTGCCGTCCTCGTCATCTGACAGAGGTTCAAAATTACGAAGAACGTCCCCAAATAGCCCTCGTGTTGCTTCTAAACTAATCTTTACATTACTACTCTTTTACCGAACTTTACATTGATCGTTTTCTAAAATTAAACGCGATATGATAGTATCAGGTATTCAGTTTTAAAGGATTTTATTTTCATTTTCGTCCCAATCCAGCAGTGAAATCACGTCCCTGTGTTAAGAGATTTCTGTTATCCGTCTATTCGGTTATCCGACGGTTAATCGAAGTTTTACTGTATATGCATTTTGGAACAGTACCTCTGCCCGTTTACCAACTGTACGACAGGGATCTACAGTCTTAGCGTGAAGATCACACGCCAAATTTCGTCCGCTTTATTCGTTCCGTTTTCGAGTTACCGTGTTCAAATACGCAAAAACAGACAGACATAATTCCACAAAAGATTTTTTTTCGAATGCAGGAATATCCAAAACGTAGAGATCCATCAAAATATTGAGGTCGAATTTTTTGGACGATGGCAAAACTTTCTCTTTGTATACGAGAAAGTAAAAATGATTAATAGAACTTTTCCATTTAAAGCTTTATATGAAAATATTTAGTAGTACATTGTGAAAGATTCATATTTGCATTATCATCATTTTGCCTCCTTTAAATTAATTTTGAATTAATTAATAACTGGCTAATCTAATTATTTACTATCTTCATTTTTCTCTTGCAGACCAAAAGGTTTTCTTAATAAAGGAATTGTAATTAAAAATTAACGTTTTTCGTGATTTATTCATTTTCATAAAAAGGTTTAGCAGAAAATGAATGTTTAAAATTTACTTTTCTTACGTTCCTTACATTTATTTACATAGATTTACACAATTATTATTGAAAAATGAAATATCGTGTAATGTGGGGTGAAAGTAATTATTTGAGAAGAATAATGAGAAATTCAGAAATTTCAATAGTTACAAAGTTACAGTTAGTCCTTAGTTTCAATAAAGTCTTTCAAAGAAAAAAATGACTTTGTTAGTTACGTAAAACAATAAATTAAAGTGAATCAGTTTACGTTTACTGGGTGGCATCGATCTCCTTTTTATGCCGACAGTTGATCGAGTTGCTACGTGGTGATCCTGGCTATTCCTTCGGATACTTCAGACGAACCATCTAACGCAGATTTTGATTTTCTTATTTTGTTTAAAGCGCCGTTATTCGAAATGGGTAAAATAAAGGAAAAGTTATAAAGTCGGTCTTCTCTTTCAACGCAATTTTTCATGATTTCAGCATACAAATATCCACCTTTCAGCGAAACCACGTGAAAATTATGTAACAAAATGTACATTGGCAAAAAATGAGAATCGAGTCTTATTTTCGTGGATCGCACATAAAAGCAATAAAATTAAAACTTAATTTTAAAAAAAACCTTTAGGAATACAGAGAGAATTATGGATGAAGAAAATTTAGACAGAAACTCTAAAGTAAGTCATATGATCAGTAGTATTTTTATCATTTTTTTTCCAGATTTCTGTGCAGTACACAAAGAATTACAGCAGTTCATTTAAAAGTAGAATCATGAAAATGCTTTATTTTATTAGTTAAAAGCAATAATTTTAATAAAGACAATTATTAAAAACACACTTTTATTAGTGTACTGAAAAGTAGAACTTTTTTTATTTTAACTGTTATATATTTTTTAATTTTAGTTTATTATAAATATTATACTAGCTTGAAATAGATTTTTCTCGAATTCATTACCAGGTGGCTCCACTGGCAGGGAATAAAAATTTCATTGTATTAATCAATTAATTGACAATTAAATTCTGAAAATAATAATAAAATTATATATTGTCATCGAAAATGCATAAGTACACAAAAATTCAGACCTTTAACACGTCAGAAAGCGAGTGAAAATTGATTACAATATTCCTTCTTTACGAATCTAAAAAATTCTGGAAATCCCGAAGCATACATTTAAGGCACTTAGATATTGCAAACATCAACTAATGAAAAGTGAAAAGCATAGCCAAAATTATCAATATGGAAACGTTACCCAAGAAATTCACTAAATATAAAAGCATATAAATAAAACATAAAAATATTCGATGACTTTAGATAGTAAATATTTCACCGAAACATTCTGAAAAAAATATGGAAATCACGAAGCATACATTTAAGGCACTTGGATATTACAAACATCAACTAATAAAAAGCGTGAAAAGCATAGCCAAAATTAAGAATATGGAAATGTTACCCAAGAATTTCACCAAATATAAAAGCATGAAACGTAAAGATATTCGATGACTTCAGAAAGTAAAGATTTCACTGAAACATTCTTAAAAAATCTGGAAATCACGAAGCATACATTTAAGGCACTTACATATTGCAAGCGTTAAGTAATAAAAAGCGTGAAAAGCATAGCCAAAATTAATAATATGAAAAAGTTACCAAGAATTTAAAAGCATAAAATATAAAGATATTCGATCACTTTAGAGAGTAAAGATTTCACTGAAACATTCTTTTAAAAAATCTGGAATCCATGAAATATGCATTTAAGGCATCAAATAATAAAAAGTGTGCTTTTACAAACATCAAATAATAAAAAGCGTACATTTAACAAAATATCAAATAATAAAAAACGTGAAAGGCATAGCTAAAATTAACAACAAAAAAGCGCTACTCAAGAATTTCACCCAAATTACTCCCCGGATCGTATCCAAAATCCAACATTCTATTTAAATATTCCAGAGAATTTGTATATCAATAGCATTTAACAAAAATATAATAAAAAAACCCCAATCTAATAAAATAGTTGACTCTACAGCCTTCTATAAACACAAATACTTTTTTGAAACTTTTGAATCTCTTTATATCGATAAAGAATAATGAAAACAAATGCTTTACTAAGTAATTAATCGTTAAAGAATTTTTTTAAAACAACCGCAACAACCAACATTCAATTAAATCACAAATGCTAAACATCAGCTTCCTTAAGTCTTTTGGTCTCTACTCGTAATAAATCACTTCAACTTCCTAATAATTCAAAGTCACCCTTCCAAAATGCCAAAGACGGATAGTTTATGGTAAACCAATAAACAAATCAGGATAAATTATTCCAATAAAATAAATCTTACATAAACCAGAAACAGCAACCGAAAAGCCATTTTTTTTGTTCTTCTTTTTCTAGGCCAAGCATCCAAATATGATAATGAGCCCATTTTATTAGCAGTGGCGAGTAATGAGCAAAATCCTTACTCACGTGATTAGCATTCTTGGGTTAAATTGTAAACATAAATATTCATTAGATGAAAGAAAACACAAATAATTACTATTCTATAATGATGGTTTTAATTAACTATTGATTTATCAGCTTCCAATAAAGCATATGTGCTGCTGGTGTGTCTTCCGCGTACGCTAAACACAAACAAGCATCAAACGTTTATTTGATATCTCTGTTGGATCGGGGGAAATTAATTAAAATGGATGAATAGCTCTGAAATGAAGGATACAGTTTTGTTTCAAAGTTAAATGCAGATATTGAAAGTGAAGGATAACTTGAATAGTAGAATTGGTGGATTTTAGAATAAATCGGTGGATTAAAACAATTTTATTTACAGTAGAACCTCAATTATACGGACCTCTATCGACCTAAGTTAACTGTGTTGGTACCAGAAAATCGTACTGTATTTCTATTTTTATAAATAAAGCATTTTCAGAAAAGGGTGTCAAATTTGGCATTGGTGCCGATTTTCAGGGCGCGAAAGCTTCCAAGAGGTCATTATTGTGAGATGATCTTTTACAATTCAAAAATTTTATTTAGAGGGGAAAAAATAAACACAGTTCAACTCTTAAGCACTTCAGTAGTGATGTGAGCAAACTCCATGCGTTTTCATGAAACAATACACTGTAAATGTGTGGTAAAATTGTTTGTTGTTGGGGGAAATATTCTTTTGAAAACATCCTTAAAGAATCATTAGGAAAATGGAATGGACAGTAACATTCGTGAATTCTCTAATGAAAATTAATTAATGTTTTTAAAAAATGACAGGAGGCTGTCTTTTCAAACAGCCGCTGATGTTAAAGGAATAGGGCTACTTTACTCGCGTGACTCTTTTATTTCTCAAAGTGTCTCGTAATTTTTTAAATTTAAGTAATTTTTTTTGTAACTTCTGTTGTTACCCTTTATCTCTAAAATAAGACACTAGTTATGTCTTCAACATGTGTAGTTACCGAGATATAAAGGATCTCCCATACCATGTTTTGTCTCTTTTGGCACATGAATCAATTTCTTTCCTGAGATCTCAATGGGAGGAACGTAGCCCTACGTTAAAGTGCATACAAGAAGTTTCTTAACTAATAAAAGAGTTTGTTAAAATGTCAATACGTAGTAATACTACCGGACTTATTTTTATAATTTCAAATAAGCAATTTTGGACAGCCTTGTCGAAAGAAACCAAGTTTTCGAATATCCGAGGTGATTACAGTCTCAATCAACTCGGATAATCGAGGTTCCACCGAACACAAGCAACATTTGTTGATATAGAATAAACGAGTTATAGCCTAATTTTTAATATACAGTAAAGCACCGTTTATACGTTTCTCTTTTATACGTCGTTTCATCACAGTCCAGATTCATTGTAAGGATTAAAGCACTTAGTTTATACGACGCATAGCTTCGGTTATACGTCATTTTCACTAGTTTTAAAATGTGAAAATTTCCTCTTTTCTTGTATGTGAACTGTGACAAATGAAATCACGACTTCGAAAATAATCACAATTGACAAATTAATAGATTGTTTGGTGATAATTTAAGCGATGATGGAAGTTATTCCACCTTCCTTTAAAGGTGCACTGAAAAACTACGAACCTATTTCTTTTGTCAAAAGAATAGTTTTAAAAAACCATTCAAAGAATTTGATACGATTCATAATACTGTACTTAATATTCACAGACAATCGGCACGTCAGACGACGATTAAAGATTATTTGAATTAAATGCTACCTTCATGCACGTAAATCGTATATGTGTAATTAATACCCAAGATACGCAATAAAGGTATGATTTTTCTCACTTTTATGATAAATGCTTAATTTTAAAATTCAATTATTGATTTCCATACTATACTGGTACTATCTTGAAAAACTTTAAAATTAATACTTTTAAATGAATTTGCATTACATTCGTAATAATCTAAGTTAATTAGTAAAATTTCGAATATACATCTTCTCATTTATACGTCGTTTTACGTCAGTCCCTTGAAAGACGTAGAAAAGGTGATTTACTGTATTTTTATAAAAGATTTTTTATACCAAATGAAGAAAAATCAGGTGTAAAATATGGTTTGCTGTTGTTTAAAAGCGGTTTAAAGCTTTTTACTTTCTCATACACATACGTATGCAAAGAGGAAGTATTTTAATCGTTAAAAAATTCGACCACACTATTTCAATGAATTTCCACGTACCAGATCGACTTGAGTCTGGAAACACACATTTTTGGAGTTATTTCGGTCCGTCGGCCTATAAACACGATAACCCTAAAATGGGCAGAGCTAGACGAATAAAATTTCTTTAGAAACGTGGTCTTTACATCAAAATTTTAGATGCGTGTTAAATTTTGGACGAAATCTGTCCAGGGAAAATCTTTCTAAACGTCCGTCTGTGTGCACATTATAACTCAAAAATGTGACGAATTAGATGCTTGAAATTTGGCATATAGCTTTACCATCAGAATCGTAGAGCTGTCTCAAATTTTAAGCCAAATAGGCCATAGAGAATAGGTCAAAAACACATACTCAATTCATTTCACTGTACTAAGAACCTAAACTAAATTTAAACGTGCTGTATTGTGGAAGTATGCTAAAAAGTCGAAGAGAGAACACTCAAGCTGGTTTCACTATCTTGCGTAGAAGAATGCCCACGAAAAAATAATAATAAAAAATTGTAATCGTTCAAAAATTCGAGCACCTCGAGATTTTGACGAATATTGACATTTTAGACATTTCCCAGTCAGAAAATGAACATTTTTGGTGTTATGTCTGTGTATTTGTGCGCGTACCTATTTGCGAGAATTGGAAAACAGAAACTTTTCAAAAAATGCCCACATGGTGATCACAACATATAAGTTATTCAATAAAAGTGACACACTTTTTGTGTATATTTCAAAAAGAAAGGAAATTAAGAATGTTGTATTAAAATACATTAAACGATCGGAAAAATTTCATAATAAATGCAGACATTAGAAACAGCAATAATGCGTACAGATATTCGAATTTTCCAATTAACGGTAGCTTTAATCCGATCATTTCATAGCCTATAAAAGTTCTTTCATAGCCAGTTCTTTGCAGTGTTACAAAATCTTAAGTAGTAAAATGCATTCCGTACCAATGGAACCTAGCTATGCAAAGAAATAAGATTACTAAACGTTACAAATTAAATCTTTATCAAGCATATTAAAGTAATTAAGAGTATGTATAAAAACGTTATGATCAAAATTACATATAAAGTAGTTCAATTCATTTAACAATTATAACAAATGCATTTTATAACAGAAGCTGGCTTTTATAAAAGCAAAATAGAAAAAAAAGGTAATCGCAAACAAATTCCTTAAAATACTACAAAATATAATATGCGTTTTACTAATCATTGTTCTTGTATTTTGATTTATTCCGCAGCTAAAAATAAAAAAAAATGCTTATGAATTTTAATAATTCAAAAGACAATTCAGTATTAGACTCTTATTATGATATTCTGGCTTCAGTATTAAGCATCAGCACTGAAATTTTAAATTTTAGCAAATGAAATTTTGTTGCTGTTAAAAAACAGAAACTACGTCTTCATAAAAAAATCTTACAAATTTCATTTTTAAAATTTATGCCAACATTAAGAAACTAATTCTAAAAAGCTGAAATTACATGTATTTTAGTGTTTCATATAAAGCTAAAAATTAAATATAGTTTAGATTTGGGAAAATTGAGCTTTCCAACACTTTTTGCTGTATCCAGAACAAACTAGTTGCAACTTCTGAAATAAATCGAAAAAAATTTTAATCGTAATCACAAGAACCCGACGATCATGCGTGCCCGATTTTCTATTAAACAGCATAAGTTTCACAATTTTTAATCTCCTTTCTAATCTTTTAAAACTATGAGAACCGAGGGCTACAACCAACATAAAATTGTTTCATCACAAACTTGTACGAAAACAAAAGCGAGTGCTATTTACATAGAAATCTCTAACTCAAAAGCAAATTTACAAACAAAAATCTTACCGTTTTCTGTCTGTTAATAAAGCATAAACAAAAGAAAATATAACTCCAGACATACAAAAAATTACATAGAGTTGAAGAAGAATGATCACAGTTTTACAATGGGAAACAATCAATGCCTAATTTTGTCTGTAAGCTTGTAGTGAACTATGATGAGAAAAATTTCTATTATCTGTAACTGTCAGCCATGAAGGATGGCGGTTAAAATTGAAAATATAGATTGAGCCCCAGTGAAGTGTCTAAGAAATTATGATGGTTTAAAATGAAAAACATTTCTAAAATAAGGTGTAACATTCAAACATAGACAGAAAAAGAACATCTAAGTAATCAGGAACGCCACATAGTCTGGAACATATTTAAAATTTATCGCCCTGAGTCTTGAAATTGTCTTTGGAATAAGTTTTATGTTCCTCTTGTAAATATGACAAAGTAAGAATAAAGAACTAAACAAGGGAACTTACACTCCAATTGTCTGTTTCAAATTTTTAGAAGAGCTGCAATGACATGTTAAAATATTTCACTTTCGCACAGGCTTTCTTTTATATTAGCTCAATTCATTCTCGTGTTAAATGCGCCACGCGACTTTAATTTTGGAATCCATAACATTAATCAACACTTATTTTTTGCCAACGATATTCCTGTGGTTTTAGGGTAATTCCGTGGTGCTGATTCCGAATGCGGAATTCTTTTTGTTAGATTGGCTCTAGTTTTCGAGATAAAGTGAATATTTCAATAGTAATAGGTACGCACCATTCAAATCACATCGTAACTGCCTCAAATATATATCAATAATAAAATCAAACCAATGCAATAAATAACTTAATCCCAAAGATTAATCAGTATATAAATCACAATATAAATGTATGCAGAAATCTCGTAAAATCTGTGTCAAATGTAAGGTAAAGAATAAAATTTAAAACAATATTAATGAATGAAATAAAGAAATGAATTTCATAATGGTATGGTAAAAACACCTGATGATGTTGAATTATGTCCTGTAAAATGAAAATTAAATAAGCTGGTTCAGTTACTTCATGGAAAAGCTTCTATATGATTTCCTCTTACGAACAGTGGAAATTTCACGTAGAGTCTCTAGCAGTGATGTGCCACCTTATGTATGTCCCACCTCCCTTGATATCTCTTTTCCATTACTTTGATATCCTGGTAGCCGAAGTCTTTTTTTAAAGATGCGTTAATTTTTTTACACTTTCTGTACTTTTGGCATACGTCCTGAACTAACAAATCTAACGAATAATATCATAGTTTCGGAAATGTTATTCTAAACAAACTTAGTACAGCAAGTGTTATCTTGAACAAAGAAAATAAATAAATTATATATTTTTTAGACCCAAATAATCACTTGCTATGCATTCAAGAAAAATACAAAAAATTTACTGAATTTAAGTCAAAAAAATGACTGAATCAAAATAAGAGTAGAATCCGGCCTGGGAACTTCATCAAGGGTCACACTTCAGAGTGTATTTCTTTTTCTTTTTTTTTTTGTTTGATTTTTTTCTATCCATATCCTGCTGCATTCATTCGACAAAATGATGTGTGAAGATTAGGATGTTGATTAACCGTTTAACTTAACAGCCCGAGAATACTCGTGCATCGAATTATCGCATTTTTGGTCTTAAAACTAAAATTTAATCATTAATTATCTTTATAATTTTACACAAAAATTACCTAGAATCCATAAACATCTCAAGTATTATATGCCTTCTGAGATGAATAAAAACGACAACCGCTTTCCAAAACGGAAGGGAGCATCTTATTAGATAGCAAAGAAAATGATTAAGTTAAGTGGTTAAGAACTAAAAATTGTTTATTGAAGAATTTCACATATTTTTGACAACTTTGAAAGGAATCTGTGACAGGAAGTTATAGGCCGATTTTGATAAAATAAAATTTATTATTTTTAAGAAGTTGAGTACGTAACAGTTACTGCTATAATAAACAGATTAAGAGAAATTTTAAAAAATCAGTGAAAAACTGCCTAATTTGACCACAGTTTAGAACTTTTAATGCCCATTCGAGGCGGTAGAGATCAATCAATTTAATTAATTTTTCCCTCGTTTTATTTCTCGCCAATTCACAAATTTTTCCGCTGTATAGTGACGGGGGAAAAAAAATTTTAACTTTTTTCGGTCAACCCTACTGCAGACACGATTGAAATATTGACATGCATTATCTCAAAAACTAGAGCCAATTCGGAAAAAGTAAAATTAGTTTTGAAATTAGCAGACTCCAAATACCCCAAAGCCGTTAATAAGAACGTGAAGTCTCAGCAGAGCGTAAGACAGCATGAGGTTAGATACGTTCAATTACTACATTTGTCAAACGACTGATCTCACATGAATTGATTCCATTCTGTTGTTTCGCCCATCAAGAGAGTTTTCACAGTTGTCATTTTTTTCCTGGCATTAAACTATTCATATCACTGTAGTTTAATTTCATTTAAAAGTTAAAAAAACTATGATTCCAGTCAAAAGAGAGAAAAAAATCGATTCAAGAAGCATCCTTGTAGGCTAAAAAATCTATCTAATTCAATGGATTTTTACAATAAATAAATAAGATTAAACTTTTGAGGCCCATACCGAAAAGAACCTGAAAAATATCGCCTACCTTAAAATAATTTCTTTAGAATATACTTAAATTCCTATCTCAAAATATTGTTGCTCGTTTTTTCTAGAGTATCAAATATATTTTTTCACTATAGTTACAAAATCGACTATTGAAATTTGTCATAAATAAGATTTTTTTAAAAATTAAACAAATTAAAGAGGTTAAAATGGTTTTGTTAATAAATTAAATAAAAATATTAATAAAAAAGAATAAATTTGTCGAATTCAGTAACCGTTTTTATTCTGCCTTAATTTCAATATAATTTTGTATTGTTTAGCCTTTGTTGCTAATTAATA
Organism: Araneus ventricosus; assembly: GCA_013235015.1. NCBI lineage: Eukaryota > Metazoa > Arthropoda > Arachnida > Araneae > Araneidae > Araneus > Araneus ventricosus. Next base: position 232,270 of record BGPR01000067.1, read on the forward strand.
CCTTACCGTAAATATCGAATTTGCCGTAATATATATGCCTTACATTACTTTTAGTCCAGTTTAGTTATATTAACGTCCCGTTTTGAAGCAACACGAGGGCTGTTTTGGGACGGACCTCATAATTTTGAACCGCGGTCAGATGACTAGGACGACACCTAAGCTGGCACCCCCCTCCAAACTTCAGCACCACACCAGCGGGAGAACATTTGACCCGCTACATATGATTTCGCGTGCGACAGGCCCAATACATGGCGGATATCCAGTGGAATCGGGTTTCGAGGCCGACACCTTGCCCCTAGGCCACCGCGGCCCTGCCTTACATTACATATAAATCAAACATTTCTAACACCAGACGATAAAATTGTGTAAACTCTGGTACATGTAACTAAGAATCTTATCAGAAAACACTTATATAAATGGCTTCTTAATGTTTTCTATAATTATATCTAGTATTATTTTATTAAATAAATTAAGTAACTATCAATTCCAGCTGCTATTTCACCCTTCCATGCCAACGCATAATACTGCTGTGTCAGTATCAGTGCTTGTACAGGAACATAAACCACAAATGGAATAAAGCAAATAGAGCAGTTGCTTAGTTTGGACCATTTACACATTTTTAATATACAATGAATGGAAATAATTTTAGTAATAAAAGAATTTTTGGTAGTTTATTTATCTTCAAAACAATGTAATTAACTTTTAAGAAATAACTTTAAAGTAGTAAGAAAAGTGGCAAATTAAAGTGTGGCATCGGTTCAGTTAAAGAAACTGGTTCCCTAAATTGGACCACCAATTTTCACAAGCAGAATTAAAGCAAAAGTATTTTCCGATTCTCAAATTCACACCAGCACACAATGTACGAACCCAAGCAAGACATTTTATGCACTGTATCAGCTCTTCTTCTTCCTTTGTTTCGGCCGCGGTGGCCTAGTGGTAAGGTCTCGACCTCGGGACCGGAGGGTCGCAGGCTCGAAACCCGATTCCACTGAAGATCCGCAGTGTATGGGGCCTGTTGCACGCTAAATCATACGTAGTGGCCAAACGTCCTCCCGTTGGTGTGGCGCGGAAGTTTGGAGAGGGGGGGTGCCAGCTCAGGTGTCGTCCTCGTCATCTGACCGAGGTTCAAAATTACGAGGTCCGTCCCTAAATAGCCCCCGTGTTGCTTCAAAACGGGACGTTAATATAACCTAACCTAACCTAATCTTCCTTTGTTTCCTCACATGTGATATAAACCACGTAACCTTAGGGGTTTGTTTTTCTGAATAGGGGTGTAGTGGAGCCGGGGCACCTTTCTGGCACTGCTTGCTTTTTAAAAGGAATAAATACGAAACATATATATATATAAATCTCCTTAAAATAGCGCGATTTTTGACATACAAGTTAGAACGTACCGGCACTGCTTATTTGGCGACTACACTACTGTTTCTGAACAAACATTTGATGACTTTAATGTTCCTTTATTGTGGTATTGCTTTGGCTTTTTCCAATTCCAATTTATAAGGACTACTAGTTATTATAACTGCTTTCTGTGCTATTGCAATTCAGGCAACTGTTTGAGATCCAATCTGAGTAACTTTCAGCAAAGAACAAAAACATCTTTTCTTTGAACTTTTTTTAATTAAATTATTTTTGTAAAACATTCATTAAAACAAACAACCCAAACAAGATATCTCTCTGAGCATAATAACATATTTTATTGCTTGCTTTCAAACGGCGTAAGGACTCTTAGTTTTTTGTTAAAACATTTGATTAATGATTTATAAATGTAAACACTTGTTCACTAACTACAGCCATGTATCGCTTTCTCAGTCATAAAAGTGATACCAAAAACCACATTTGCATCGTTGCAACATAAGTTGCAAACTTTACGTACCAATTATTTGATACAATTCAGTTTACAATAATGGTTCAATTTTGGCGACGGTGGAAATAAGGCCTATTATTATCACTTAAACTACAAAATGTTAGTTGGAGCATCATGGCCAAATTTGGCTCTTGCGCCAATAAATCCGAAAACAACCAGGCAACTAGAGAATGTTGTTTTTACAATTCCACCTAGCTGAATTACAAAACGACATTAGGAACGCAATAGGTCAGCGTCTACACCTCACTGGGTTAAAAAAAAATGTATAATTCTTCTAGTAATTTGATACAAATTTGGTCCTGCAAGTTACGAAACAGGGCAGCTTAATTGAAGTTTAAACTACAAATATCGTTCCAAATTTTAAAAAACTTATAACAGGCAATCCAAGGTAGAGCGCACATTAACCCTCCTATTTCGCGATTTCCGCGGATTGGAAGCAAGTCCATTTTCTGCTGCATCCTGCGATTTTCGCAAGCTAATGGGTTTACTTAACACTTTTAAAAAGTTGAATCATATTATACTAATAAAGCCTTGTATGTAAATAACTATTCGCTTGGTTCAACGGTATTTCAAGATGTTTTCAAACGTTGCATCTAAATAGTAATTCAAAAAAATACGTCAGTCAGAGGGTTAAACCCGGCGCCCCAACCCACAACCAACTTCTGTTTCTCAGCAGTTCTATTATACAATCGAGAAATGCACGTTTCTCGTTCAAAATGCACTACTTTATAAAGTTTCTGCTAGAAGTAAGATATCTTAGGAGCGAAGATACTAGAGTTTATGATTATTCACTTTTAGACACTCTGGTGTGTGAATCATTACAAAAGTAAAAGTACAATAAAAATACAGGAAAGTAACGGAAAATAAAAAAATACCATGCAAAAACAATAAACTAACATGTTAGAAATTAATAATCACAGTAAAATAATAAAATGCAATTAAGTAACGGAAAATAAAAAAAAATACCATACAAAAACAATAAACTAACATGTTAGAAACTAATCATCACAGTAACATAATAAAATGCAATTAATAAAACTATATATAAAATAGCATTTTAGATAAACAAGAAATGTATCATAAGTAACGATGATATATACATAAGAAATAAAAAATTTCACCAAATATTTTAATAATATATATTTTTACCAATTCATCATATCATTTCAAAACAAAGCAATACAGATGGATTCCTTATAATTTATAGTTTCATTAAAAAAATCGTTAAGTGTGTATTATTCAAATTTTTAAAAATTCAATAATATGATGAATGTATATGCTATTTATACACTCATTTTTCGAAAAATTTCGAAAAACATTTTCTAAGTATCAATGTGTTCATTTTTTTTAAAAAGAAAAACCATATAATTATGTTTTTGAAAAATTTATCTTAATTGGTTATGAAAATCTGATTGATCTTTAATTTATTTTCTTAATTTTATATTACTTCTCAGTTATATTTTGCTTTATTTATATTTTCCTCAATTATATTTTACTTTAACAAAATTCCAAACTTAGAAACAAATTATTTGGACTAAAATAAGTATAAAAATCTATAATATTTAGAAATGTTATTTGATAAATTTATGTTCTTGTCAGTAACGTTTACGCAAATAATTTATAGAAAAATTTGTAAATGATTAAGCGAAAATTTACCTGAAAAAAAAACCCGTTTCTTGTGTCTTCTTTTCTTTAAACAAACGAATCTTCACAAATTTGAATTTATTTAAAGTTTTTATGAATCACTTCTGCAAGCACGGATGAATTTCCAATTTGTCTCGCGACATCAAAGACTATGAAAGCGTCTGACAATAATATAGTGATTACATAGAACCGTCGCCAAATTAAGTGACCAGATGCCGGAAAATTCTTGAAAAGTCCTTTTTTAACGCCTAAAGGCATGAGGTATGCCGCATATAAATATGCTAATTAGATATTAAGATGCTACATGAGAAAGAAAACTGTCGCCAAAGTTGGCTTAAAGTTTTTTATTTACGGTTTCTGCGACTGAGATAATGTTTGTCGCAGACAAATGCCATCATTAGAAACTTAGAGGCATGAAACTGAGATTTATCGCTAAATTTGAGGCGGCGAAAAAAAAAAAACTGAAAATTAGAAACGGAAAAGGAACGTGTTGGTTTTACTGATGCATTTAAAAAATTCAATTCGTGTTTGACTAGTATTCCGTCGCTTAAGAAGCAACACCACCCATCTCAATTTTTTGAAATTTCAAAGAAGGAAGAAATACTCAATTTTTCGCAATGAATAACGGATATTTCTGAATTATTTAACCATCTGATAGGAACATGGGACCGCATGTTCCTACCAGATGTGAAAAAAAAATTAAGAAATATTCTTTATTTGTTGCGGAAAATTGATTATTTCTTCCTTCTTTGAAATTTCAAAAATTGAGATGGGTGGTGTTGCTTCTTAAGCGACGATTTACTGCTTTATTTCGGAAACTTGTCTGTCTTAAATATTCTCAAAATGGAATCCATTCACGTTCCATCACAGGAAAAGTGTTATTATTCCATTCCCAATGCTCACGTAAAAATAAATAAAATTTTATAAAACAATTTCTTCATTAATGAAATTGTTTGAAAAAAAAGTGCGCATTAAACTCTGTAGGGGTCCATAGGTAATTCCACTTTCGGGGCCTCTTTCCCTTTCCAAAGTTCTATTGTTTTTAATTTAATATTTATATAAGTAGTTCTTAGGTAACGCATATAAGAGTAAGCTGGAATAACAAAACGTTTAATTACTGGCGATCTTCAAGGAAGGTATAAAAATGCTAAAGTAATTTCAAACAAAATGATAAAAAAGATATTTCCGAAACGTTTTTAACCCATTCTAAATACTAAAATGCAAAGTTTGCCAGAGCTGCTCACTTGTGGGCTAATCAGACAACTGAAAGAAAAAAAGAAAGCGTAATGTGCTAATGTGAAATAAGCTTTGAAAACATGAAAAAAAAAGTCTGTTTAAATCTGAATAATGTTTTGAAATTTAAACGACAGTTGATTTTAATTTGAATATATTCAAGAATATAATAATTGCGGATGAAATGAAAGCACAAAATTAGATAACCTTGAAAATACCGCAAGGAAAAAAATCTCGAGGCCTCGGGTCCCCCACCCCCCATTGTTGCGGGACCCATAGGCAGTTGCCTACTTTGCCTATTTAATAATCCGGCTTCAAGTATACCAAATTCTAATCCTAAATTATTGGGAATTTTGTCATATTTTCACCATTCCAAGGGATAGGTTTCATGATTTTGAAAAATATTGTCGCAGTCATCCCTGAGTGATAATCTCTTGGTTGTGCTGGCCACGGTGACCTAGGTCTCGGCTTCGGGGCCGGAGGGTTCCAGGCTCGAAACCTGATTCCAAAGAAGTTCCGCTGTGTATAGGAACTGTTAAAGGTTAAATCATACGTAGTGGTCGAACGCCCTCCCACTGGTGTGGTGCGGAATTTTGAGAGGGGACTGCTAGCTCAGGCGTCGTGCTCGTCATCTGACCGAGGTTCAAAATTGCGAGCTCAGTCCCAAAATAGCTCTTATGTTGCTTCAAAACGGGATGTTAATATAACTAAACTACTCTCTTTGTTGCGCTCCCGTTTTTTAATATCTTTACCAAATTAAAATCATCAAATCTCTAAACATAAAAGTGAAAATTCAAAATAGTTTGTTCGCAATAGAAATCCAAACTGTTCAAAAGATTTCCAGCAGAAATCCTATGAAGCATAAGGAAGTCTTTAATGAAGGTTTCCTGGCAATTAATTAAATAGTTTTTTATGAATCAAAAACTGTGTATATACATATGCAGAAAAGATCATTTTAGCTCTAGTGTTTCGATTCTCCCCGTTGAATGAAAATATTATAGATATTTTTAATCATTTTATTTATTTGCCTAAGAATCGTCACCCACAATGTTTAATTTAATTCTCTGTCATTCGTTAAAACTTATTTATAACTTAAGGAAAAAGGTTAGCTTTTAGGGATTTTAAAATCGTTTCGTACATTTCTGCAATTTTCCGACAAGATTTAAAAATGGCTTAATGACATTCTCATTTTAATGAAAAATAAAATTGCAGACGATAAGAGGAATTTGTGCATTATAGTAATTTATATAAAAGTATATATTTATTAAAAATATTACGTGCATTTTTAAGAAATAAAGGTTTTTTTTTTCAGTGCGAGTTGGCATTCCATCGAGTGTTGGTATAAAATCCATTTTTACTTTCTGGCGTATGACGTCACACAGTCAAAGGCTGATTTGATATGTCATAACTGTGTTCTTTTTCATGTTATAAATATTTGTTATGTTATAAGCATTTCATATTTTGCTCACAAATCACAATTAAAGTTTTAGAGAAGACAACTAATTAATTAGTTAATTTTTTTATTAATAAAAGACTAATATTTTCTAGACTAATTTTTCTGATATTTTTATTAATAAAAGACAAATACTTTCTAGACTAATTTTTCTAATATTTTTATTAATAAAAGACTAATATTTTCTAGACTAATTTTTCTAATATTTTTATTAATAAAAGACTAATATTTTCTAAACTAATTTTTCTAATGTTTTTATTAATAAAAGACAAATATTTTCCAGACTAATTTTTCTAATATTTTTTAAATAAAAGACTGATATTTTCTAGACTAATTTTTCTAATGTTTTCATTAATAAAAGATCAATAGTTTCTAGACTAATTTGTCTGATATTTTTATTAATAAAGACTAATAGATACAATAAAAGACTAATATATTGGAAACATTTTCATATCTACGAACGCCGGGTATATCAGCCAGTTTATATAAATGTTAAGAGATTTTACGTAAGCTACAAACGAACAAAAAAATTGAGTTAAAATCGATACTTCCGACCAGTCTCGCATCAGAAACTTAATCGAAACCAACGATTTTTCCGAGACCTTGGCGCCCATGGTTGCGAAGCTTATGACACAAATCGGTACTAAAACGGAATTGTAATTCCGAACTTATAACATTCGACGCTTTCATAATATAATATACAACAACGTCCGGCGGAATAATGCATTAAAGCAAGGCGTACGTGAACATTTTACCGTTATAGAAAGCGATATAATGCGATTAGGTAGATCGATAAAAAAGTATCAATATAAAAAAAGAGCAAACGATAAGTGCAATTTCGGGTCGAATCACGTATAAAATGCACTGAAGTGAAAAGGGGATGGCGGTGTTTCTGATATCAAGTGCGAAAATTCTTACAATCTCGTTAAAACTGTTTCATCTCGGCCGCAGTACTGAATTCTAAAAAGGATCGGCCTTATGAAATAGTAAGAATGTTATAATTTAAAAAGGAAACTGTCAGCCTGGGAAAAGATGGATCGACCAAGAATTTTTTGTGACAGCGCTCGGCCATTTAGTGAAAGTTGGATTGAATGCGTTCCGATAGTGTTTAAATAAAGGATTTCGGAAAAAAGTAGTTTCGTGACTTTTTCTGAATGTCATTCAAGCGTTGTTTAATATATTTATTAGAACCAAAATTACTTTATTTGCTTTTACCTGGTCAATATCTTTCGTGTATAACGATGTGTATGGAAATTCTATGTATATAAATTGGGGGGGGGGGTAAAAAAAAAAAACGCAAAATTATTTTCTTTTACCCAAAATAAAAAAAAAAAAAACATTTGGCATTTTTGTCTCTTTGATTTATAACCATTTCATCTATCATTTTGATTTGTTATATTAACTCTACGTTAGTCGTAATATCTAATAGATATACGCATACAATTTGCATTCAATAGCTGTTTTTAATACAATACAATTTGGATTTTCCTTACGTGCAGGACACTAATTTACTTTCTCGTTGAACTAATTATTGTAGTTATAAAAGAAGAATTATCAAAACCGGATGAACATGTCAGAGAACAGTTATGGCGAACCTTTTTGAGAAGTGGGTCAAGTTTTGTTCTTTATTATTATTTTTAGCCCCCACTAGCCCGTGGGTCACAAAGTCAAAGACGTTCCTTGGAAAGGGATAGATGGTGTGGTAAAAATTATTTGGACACCCCGGAAATTTGTTAACAGAAAAACTTGGCAGGGTTTTTTTTTTTTTTCACTTTTAATATCCTCTAAAACTTTTACATTTTCTTTTTGTTTTACAACTTTTACTTTTGCAAGTAAAAGAGCAAAAAATAAAGATCGACGTCAAAAAATTGATCTACTTTACTTTTTCAATATTTTCGATTGTCTGTTCTCTCTTTTATGATATAAAAAATAAGTTTATAAAAATCAACTCGTGGGCATTTAAAAAGCCTTCGTGGGTCAGTATCTGACCCGCGGGTCATAGGTTCGCCGCCACTGTGACATAGAATATAGATTTCATATCCGCGAGATATATTGCGACCATTTGAGGAAGAAAATGATTGCAACTAACGGAGGGCTGATATTTCGTTGGAAAATCGATCCCCAATTGCAGTGCGGGACTTCTTAAATTTTTAGTCCAAATACCAAATGAGAGAGCAGAAACATCAATGGAATATTTCGTTTGATTCTTCAACAACTTGAACCACGCATTTATTTTATCTTTTAATTAAATAACACGTGACTCTATTTGGGTAATTTATTGTTATTTAAATCCATATAAGAACGTAATGATTAGATGGGATACTTATACATGTCTAAGTGATATTTGTCTTCTGAACTGATTGTTACTTTGACGTAACTACGGATTTAAATATCAAAAATTCTATAATTCCACGCACGAGTCAAACATGCCATTACATGTGAAGGAGATAATTATTACTAATATAATAGCCCAGATCTGTCTCTCGGTAAAACTCTGATGTCACCAACAATAAAACTCGCGCCATAGCACCGCGAGACGTTAAACAGCATTATTTCATTGTCAGAGCACCTAAATTTCAGTAATTTTAAATTTAAAAGAGTAATTGTCGTTCTAATTTCAAATTTAATAGCTCTAAAATAGTGAAATAAAATTTGCTATCGATTGATATAAAATTTATTTCGCTATGATCAATAGTTTCCGAGAAATTTTAAATTATATTAATAATATATTTCAAATTATTTTCCGTTTTTAATAGAAAGTAGTAAATTACATTTGTGGTATATTATGCGAGTGATATAGTTATATTTTTGACAAGCTGAGAATGTCATGGTTATTGAATTATAATGAAATTGTTAAACAACGAAAAATACTTCACACGGAATGTTGTTTACCAAGAAGTTTTTTGAATAAAGAAATATGTAAATAAAAAATATTTCCTGTCATAAAAGATATGTTTATTTTATTTGTTTTCAATCAATGTTAAACATTTCTCTCGCAAATATATCTATTTAAACACGTCAAATTTGACGGGAAATCTCTCGAATGAAGAGGCAATTTGCATCCGTCATACCATGATGGGTGATTTTCTAGTTAGTAAAGAAAGAAATTAATGCCTTGTGAGGCGGTGCTACTGTTCACAAAATATTGCACATAGCAAACGAAATTTAGTTTTATCAAATAATTGAAACAAATATATGTTATATGGACTAGATGGATTATAAATTATACGGATATCATATTGTATAGACAAATTCAGCGTTCATAAAATGTGTTGAATGGGACGAAATGTACAGTATAATGGTATAAAAGTTTCAGTAGTTTGATTATTAACGTTTAAAGATAGAAATAAATATTTAGTTTATTGCAAAAATTGCTTTTCATTTTCTCAGAAATTTCATTTCAGTACATATCCCATTAATAAAAATTTATCCTACAGACTAACATACGCAATATGGATGAAGAGCAATTTTACCATATCAATTAAATGAAGTTAAATGATGCCAGACTGAGTAAAACATAATTCTACTCTGCTTTCTATCAAAATATTAAGGGGCTAAAGGACCTTTAAAGTTCCCAATATTTTTTTTAAAAATTATGATTTTATTTAGGAGCTCAAATCATTCTGAAGATTTTACGGTATTGCACATGTGTGTACTTTAAATAGTTTAGATGATATACCCAAAACTAATCTTCCCACATATAAATGTTTAGTAAATGAATTTTTACTCTAAATGCTTATATTTCAAAACAACATTTTCAGAACTTGCCCGAAGGATTTTTAAAACATTTCTCATCGCAACACTGAAATTTCCAGGGAATGTTTATATAAATGTAATGAATAAAATTATGCAAAATCAAAGCATTATGTGTTATTGTTTTTTTTCAGTTCTTGGTTTCTTACTCGTAATTTTAAAGAAAAGCGTATTATCATATTTTAAAAACATAAAATTAAGTACTAAAACCTGTCTGGATATTTATCGTGTTGCATGATTTTCAAGCTGTGCTATTCCGGGGGTGAATTTTCATTACATTTGTTTGCATGAGTTATATAGCTGTTTTTTTTAATCCTACGCGCAAGCGAAATCCATGTTTAATAACTTATACAGAATTGATTTATTTTTATATGCATTTGCAGTACTTAAAAGTATTACATTGACTTTAAAATTCATATTTAGAAAGAACCTGTCTATCAAATCCTATCTAAAATCCTATCATAAAAAAAAATCCTTTTTTTACTCATAGTAAAATTCATTACCTTTGGGTTGCGTTTTCGGTGTCAAAGAATCTATGACCCCTTAAGGCAGAGGTTCCCAACCTGTGGTACGCGAAGGACCAGTTGGGGGTACGTGAACTCAAAGTCGATAACGACAAACACAAGATAACATATGGGATTAAAAATGCTACAGAATTTTCTACCCTCAAAATAAGGAAAAAAGAAAGAAAAAGGAAGTGTAATTTTTAGGTTTCCTTATAAGTTAATGTGAAATTATTACAATACTGGTTTCGTTTGGCGTTGAACTAATACTATCCTAAAAATGGAATAAAATGTAAAATCAAAAATAACTCCTTCAAATGTTAATAATTTGAGTCATTTGACTCTTAAGCTTACCTAAGCCCCTAATATTATCGATAAAGACTTCTTTCATAGATGGATGGTTGGAGGTTATGACAGTAAGGGATACGCGAAGATAAAAATACTAATCAAGGGGTACGCGAGGGAAGAAAGGTTGGGCACCCCTGCCTTAAGGCATTCATGTTAATATAAAACATAATACGGAAAGTAACCAAATAACTACGCTAAATTACACCTCTTCTGTTTTTTTCATTACTTTTCACCAGATTGATTTACAAAATATATGAGCTTCACAGGTTGGGGGGGAAAAGTTTGCGTAAGCAAACGGGGTCAAAAAACTTTATTTTTCAACTTGAAAACGGATATCGTAAGTCGGAAAAAGTTTAAGAAGCTCTGTTTTAAAACAGAACATTTGCCTAAGCGCATAATCGACTTTTTTCACTGAAAAAAACGAGAAAGGGCCATATTAATAAAGATTTTTAACATGCATATTATTATTAACATGCACATTATATATATTTTTAACTATTTACTTACCTGGACATAGCGTCTTAGGAAAACATGCATTTCCAGTGTTTTCATTTCTTTTTACATACGTTGCCCTTCCTTCCAACGGCAATATTAAATAGATTTGTTTGTTTGTGCAGAAATTATCTCGGCAAGAGTTAAAAATATTTTTTTTTTAAATGTAGAAATCGGAGAAAAAACAGCTAGGCAATAAAAGTGGTAGCAATAAAGTGATAAATTTTTAAGATTTCGAGAAAATTAATATCTTCGGATAATAATTTCCGAAATTATCGGGTGGAAACACCAAAATTAATTAATATACTGCCTGTCCACCACGATAACTCTGCTCGTTAAGTTGTCGCGTCGACGGCGGTCCTTATAGAAACAGATTATCGTAGGAGGAATCCATTTCAAGTAGGTAGAAGTTCATTCAAGTTTGTTACATTGGCGTATTTAGCTCCAAATGGGAAGGAACGTGCAACTGCCGAAAAACCAAGAAGACGAATGGTCAGTACTCTTTTTACCTCCACAAACTTGCGCCAAGAATAAAATAAAACTCCCACTTCCGTCGGATTCCTCCTATTCGAAATGGATCTTTCATAACATAACCCGTTGCTATAGCGACCGCCGTCAACGAGACAACTTGGCGAGCAGAGTTCTTGTGGCGGACAAGCCAGTAAGTGACAATGGCAAGCCTAGCAGAAAAGTTAATTTTGGGTGCTTTTAGAAAATTCTTATTGATACTAATCGAGGGTATCATAACATAACACCACAGCATACCCCCGAACTCTGGTTGGTTATTGATTTCATCCAGGCTTCTATGTGTTGATCTGCTGAACACTTGAGGTGGTAAGAAAGAGTGAGGCGGCACTTGGTGGCATAGTGAAAAGGCGTGCCAGGTTCTTCACAGGCACAGCAGTTGACCGGGTGTTTTCCGAATCGGAAAAGATAGGATGGGAAGGGCCCGTGCCCTGTGATAAACTGAATGAGCTGTCTCGTCCAGTTATGATTTCGAAGTCCTACCTTCTTTATGATTTCATATGTGGAGCGGCCATTAATGCCATCATCCCAACACCTCTGCCACCTGGTCAGGGCTCGCTGCTTGAGATCTTGCTTTGCACAGCTTCTGGGAAGAGGAACCGTGAGCCTCCGTGGACGTGTCTGCCTCTTTGGCCAGCTCATCAGCTTTCTCGTTCCCCAGGTGTCCTACGTGGGCTCTAATCCAACCCCGCCTGATGTTATGAGTGTTGTACAGAGAGTCTTGAATGGCTCTGGCTATTGGATTTCTGGTTTAATAGGGCTTTCTGGCTGGATTGGCTGTCGCTCCAGATCTTTACTTGTTTTTGGTGGTTTTGGGCACATTTAACCGCTTCTTGGAGAGCTATTAGCTCTGCCTGGAATATAGAATTTTTTGGAGAAAGTCGTCCCTGCCATTGTGCTACTCGTTATAACTGACATGCGTATGTGAAAGTATAAGGTAAACAAGACAGCTATTGGCACCTCGGACAGTTATTGACATCCCAATCTTTAATTTTTTTATAAAAATATAAGCTTTTCCCTAGTTTTCGTTGCATAAGTTAATTTATAATGCAAAAGTAATCTAAATAAGAATGAAGGGATGCAAATAATTTTTTTATGTGAATTACTCATTCGTAGGGTGTTAATACTGTCCTACCGCCACGAGAAAACCCTGAACAGTGTTGCCTTAAGTAGACGAGTCAAAGAAAGGAGGGAAATGGGTATAAATTCAACCGCAACATTTGGCAAATTAAAGCCACTTCATTAGGCGAGGAATTCGTTTTCGATCGAAGTACAAAGCGAAATTAGACTTCCGCCCGCTCTCTCTGCGCCAAGTGAAATAAAGCCCTTTCCTTCACCCCCAAAATGCAGTAGAATATCCCGTTTCCATAACGACCGCCATCGGCATGTCTGGTGTCTGGGTTTTTCCTCGTAGGGTAGGACAGTAGCCGATTCTGCACTATTTATTCTCAATGTTTTGAAAAATACGTCCCAGGGATAATTTTTTATAGAATTCTTTATTCAAATAAAAGATCAATAATTCAGAAAAGGTTACAATGAATCACAACTTGATTGAACTATTTTTACTATTTTTTCCATGAATTAATAGTTATAAATACTGCCTTAAGAGTGTCAATAACTGTCTTGCTTACCCTATGAGTACGGTTGCCATAATTACCAAGCATTGATACGGGACGTTTAAGTGTTAAATAAAGAAAACATGATAAAAGTGGTTGGTAATGGCTCATTTTAATCTGATAATTAGTCAATAAGGATTCCGAAATCTCATAAAATAATCATGCAGAACAATAAAAAGATGCAAAGCTAATCCTTTTTAGCCCAGTCCTATTTTAAAACTTATTTTACTTTCTTAATTATATCGTTTTCTTCTTTCACAAAATTATAAAATTGGACGAAAGTCATTTTAAAATTGTAATGACAAATCAAAATCGCTTCAATTGCCTCCATTGTCAACATGTTTCTTTCGTCCGACCATTGAGTTGGCATTTGGGAAAATAATCCCTCCACATCTGCACCGTGGCCTGGAATGGCAAATAAGTATTTGCATAGCTTTATTGGACATAACTTCTGATCAATATGCTTTGTATCTGCAAAAAACTTCAACCATTTCTCTTCCATATTCAATTTCATAATTTCTTTACAGTTTTGGTTGACATTAGTTTTCTCCAAATAATTTTAAGCAGAAAACGGGACAAATAGTTTCCGGACAAATTAATACCGGACTGAGTAATCAAATACGGTGACAGTTCCGTATATACGGGACGTATGGTAGAGGAAGGGGAGGGCAAGACACTCCCGTTTTTTGTAAAAGAAACGCCATGATAAGAAGTCGATGGATAATGGTAAAAGAACAACATTAAAAAAATTACATGTTTGAAAATACAGTGGACTTAAGTTTTTACAAATTCGTACGATTTCCAAAAAAAACTTTGAAAACTGACCGTTGAAATAGAATTATTATGAGCATTCCCATGAATTCTGAGAGACCACCAGTAAGTTCGTAAAAATGCATGAGTTCGTAAATGAGAGGTTCGAAAAGTACGAGTCTCCTTGTAATTACACACTGCAAGAAACATCCTGCTGTACATTAATTCAGATAAATGATCAGGACCGTCTTAAAACACTAAAACTTCTAGGAGAGATGAATTATTGAATACACAGTACATTAATCTTCATCAGATTGTACGAAATAGTCTTGCAAGTGAAATCATGATGGAATGATTCTCTTTCCTGTCATGGAATGATTTATATAGAGAATTTTTAAAAATGATATTGCAAACAATTTGGAAAGATCTTAATATTCTGAAACAAGTCTTCTTAAACCGAGGTTTGTGACTCCATGTTCAGTCCATTAAAAAAATACTGAAGCCACAGAAACTTTCAGGTATACCAATATTTGTAAGCGAAAATAATTAAGAAAATGTATTGCCTTAAATAATTTCATTAACATTTTCTTAATATTTATTTTAAATTTTATTACTTCTGCGGCACACTATTCTTAAGACTAAAAAAATGGAAAGACATCAGATAAACTGAATTTAAAGGTATGAAATTGATCGTTCAAAATATTCTTGCTATAGAGATCAGTAGTGGAGGAGTTAAAAGTGGGGAAGGGGCAAAACATTTACCATAGTATTATAGAGTATAGAGGGTAGACAACAAAATAAACAATTTAGCTGCAAAATTAGTTACCATTCCCGGACACCTTTGCTTTTTAACAATTCCTAGTTTAAGCAGCTAAAATGAAATACAAATTTATTTTTTTAGGTAAAAAGTGTGTGGGGGACTGTCCTCCCCCCGACTCTATCCGTCACTAACGGAGATAGAAAATGTAAGTTAAAAAAAGTGAGAGAGTAATTGCGATTTAAGAAAACCCCGAAAAACTCTTAAAAAATTTAAAATCAGCGCCTAAATGTGATCTAAATTCAACATATTAATTAATTTGTAAATGCTCTTCGCTATTTTTAATTCTTTACCATTTGGCAACCATCACTATAAATTAGGACAAAACGAAACTTTTTGGTTTTTCATTGGAGTGATATGTTAAATTGGTATGCAGTACTAATTTGTTAAAATATTTGCCATATCTCACGTTTTTTTTCAATTTATTCTGGTTACTTATGATATATATGCTGGCTACTTATATTGTTATTATATGGTATTATTATAAAATAATCTTTACAATTTTATTGTGAACATTCGTTTTTAGTTTGTTAGATGTGTGTTACTCCCTATTTTTATTTCTTTTTGTTGTTTCAATAGTTATATTAACGCCCTGTTTAGGAGCAACACGAGAGCTATTTTGGGACAGACAACCTACTTTTGAGCGGTGGTCGACACTTGAATCAGCATCTACCTCCCCCAAGCTTCCACTCGTCAACAGCAGGAGGACGTTTGACCTTCCATGCGAAGTTTAACATACAGATGATACACTTATACGGCAGATCTTTTGACGGAGTCGGGTGTCGAACCTGGAACACTCCGGTCTCGAAGACGAGACCCTACCGCCAGACCACGGCGATCCTTATTGTTTTTGTACTGATGTAATGATCCACACAATTATGTACAATAAAGCACCGTTTATACGTTTCTCATTTATACGTCGTTTCCATTTATACATCTTTTCATCACAGAATTCATTCGTATTCATTGTAATGATAATGTACTTCGTTTATACAACGCAAAGCTTCAGTTATACGTCGTTTTCCTCCGTGCTAAAATGGGAAATTTTCTCCATTCTTTGTATGCGAACTGTGATAAAGCTCCCATGACTTCAAAATAATTCACAATTGATGAACTAATAGTGGACATATTGTCTAGTGCTAATTTAAGCGACAGTAAAGAAGTTATTCTACCTTCCTTCAAAGGCGAAATGGACTCCACTGAAAAATTTGGAACTTATTTCTTTTGTGAAAAGAATAGTGAATGAACACTCAATGAACTTAATTCGATTTATAATGATGTACTTAATACTCACAGACAATCAGCACGTCAGACGACGGTTAGAGATTTTGTTTAATTAAACGCCTACCTGCATGGACATAAATCGTATAACATATGTATTATTAGTAATCAAGATATACAATAAAGGCGTGATTTTTCTCACTTTTATGATAAATATTTAATTTTAGAATTTCTTTATTGATTTCTATCCTATGTTCTATTGCACTGGAACTATCTTAAAAAACTTTAAAATTAATACTTTAAAATAATCTGCGTTAGTAGCATTAAATTTAATCAAAGTTATTACTAAATATTTTCGAAGCCAGGATTGCTTAACTCCAGCAGATATCTTCTGAAGCCGTAAACTTGAACCATTTATAGCATCACGTCGCAGTTCTGTTTTAAAAAACATTTCAGTGCTCCTAAAATCCAAACCAAACACATTTCGTCCATTTTAAATCAATGTTACAGAACAGGTACACACTTTTCTATGCTATTTTAGTGCACTTCCTCAAAAACAGATGGTGCTGGCTGCTAGTAAGTTGATTCGAAGTTCACTCGCCGTGAAACTGGTGAGGACGCGTGTGTGTAAGCATTGAGAAAATCGAAAAAAATATTTCTACACGTGCTGTCTAGTACAGTACATTGTTTGAACTGTACAAGATAGCTTAACAGGTAAGTTCATTGTTTTGAACAATAGCTTTTTACTTACGGGAAAGATTTAGTAGTTTTGGCATAGGAAGTATATTATTGTTTGTGTCATTAATTTTCATTTCAGTATTAAAACTGTGAAAATCTAAGAAATACGAGTTCCATTATTTGCTAAAAACTATCAAAACACCTGCCATCTTGTCATTTTTAAGAATTTGAGTTATAAAGGGTTAAGCTACAAACAGACGCTACTGTTAGTTGGAAAATAGAAATGGTCGCAATCAGCAGCTGAGGTGCCGGGTATGGTAGGCCCTTGTCACTCCTATTACACATGGTGTCCATTAATTATTGTCGGGGTTTCCTTACCTCATAAGTTTTTATTAAAGAACGTGACGATAAATATTATTACGTATTCATAAAGTACAACTCAAAAAAGGGTTTTTAATAGCACAAGCAAAATTAAGTAATTTCGACTTTTCAGCCTTTCGCGGCGTGCAACCCATCGACACTTGGCTGGAAATCGAGTTTTGTCTCGATGTGTCAAGGTTAAGGCTAGAAAATGCATACAGTCTTTAAACAAGAGCATTTAAGTATTTAAGTCCCTTGGACAAAATAAGAACAACAAAACCTTTAACAGGTGGCAGCTGTCAAAAAACCTTTCGTACAAAAGTTTTGGCAGCCTTACGTAACACATCGAGACTGAACTGAAATTCCAGAAAAGTGCCTATGAATTATATGCCGCGAAGGGCTGCCATGTGGAAATCACTAACTACTTTTGTTGTTATTAAAAAAACTTTTTCAGTTGTACTTTATGAATATGTAATAATATTTATCGTCAAGTTTTTTAATCAAAAGTTATGAGGTCAGGAAACCCCGACAATAGTTTGTGGATACCCTGCAGCTTATTTACAATTATTTCAAATTAGAGTTGTATCTCGAGCTCGGTTTGTTCGGAGCTCGAGAAAAGTTATAACCTGGAAATTCCGAAAATATCCGGACCTCAGTCACTCTCTCCAGAAAGGGAATCTTAATCAACACATGTAATGCAAGAAAAATTACAAGAAACTTTATATTTCAGAGACATTTTTCAGCTTTGGTGAAAAAATAAATGAAGAAGTTAAGATATCACATTGTTGCAATGAAATATGGAAGCTGATGCAGGAAAAAAATATGTTATTGGCTCTAACTCAATTTAAATGAATAGTGAGTTTTCGACATTGCTGTTAAATTGAGCTATAATAATCTGGATTATATGCATTCCGATTAAATTTACAAAATTATTACAGAAGAAAACATCTCAATTTATTACCACAAAACTCCTCATCCTTCCAAAAAAAAATCCCTTTGAGTCCATGCTAGAAAAAAGGTTGAAATTGTTCTTCTCCAACTTAGAATTCCAAGACAAACTCTTAAAAATATAAGAACCAAGACGCAGTGTTTAAGCATTCAATCCGTCATCTTTTAATCCATCTATTTTTAATTCTTAATGTTTAAAAAAATTAAGTAAAATTCGCAATACTTGCATGCGGTTATAAGATTACATTCAGATTATAAAAGAAGTCATTGCTAAAAAAGTAGAGAACGCACGCAAGGAGATAGAGACAGAGCAAAATAACAAATTCGTGATTCACTCCCTACAACGAACCCCTAATATCGCTATTCAAGCCTTATCAATTGCCCCACAATGGAAGAAATTCTAGTGGCTATTTAAGCTGTCCCTCTCAGGTTGGATATCTAAAATACCACCTGACCCAACCACCAAGATATATTGGTTATCATTTAGAGCCTTACAAAAGCATCTTTCGCAACATTTCCATGCCCCAAACAATTTCCATCGATCAAACAGACCAACACCGATCGCAAGACCCCTCGCCGCATTTCGGAACCTTTACTTCTGCAACATTTAATTGCGGATACGGCAGATACTAGAAAACGGGAACCATCTGCAGGTAGGTTTCGCAAGTTCTGGTAGAAATGTGTGATGTTTGGGATGCGGAAATGTCCGGCGGCGCCCACAGGAGGGTGGTGCGGACGATTTCTTTCTGGTGATGGATAACCAGGAGGATCGAGCAGGTGGTTCTTGCTTTCCAAGTCATTCGCAGCTGAGATGGTCGATCTCTCGCTACCGACTAAGTGATGAATCGGTGGAACTCGGTGGGAGATTTTCGTTGGAAATGTGAGGAAACGCCTCTGCAATGGAATAGTGAAGTTAGGTGTTTGAATAAGTCGAGGAGTTTTGTAACTGATACCAAGTAACTTGAGTTTTGTCCTTTCGGAATTAGAGTGGCTCCACAGGGTTTCTGTTTCTGGGAATGTAGTCGACCTCAGAATCTTAATATAAATAAAAGTCATTGTGGGTATGTATGTATGTATGTGGGTATGTATGTGGCTATGTTCCACATCTCCTCCTAAACCAATGGACGGTTTTCAACCAAATTTTGTGCACTTATTATTTAAGACAAGGGGAAGACACTTATGAACTTTTCTAAGTCCAAAAGTTAATTAAACAGGCAGTTAATTAGAAATTAACCGAAACCGTTTTTCCGCCGTAACTTCGGAGCAAATTGTCCGACAAAAATATCTGTATACCATCTTAAAGTTCAAAGTTTTACCTTTTCAATGATACGAATTTTATTTCTGTGACATTTTCCCTTCGATTGTTATTAATTTTTAAAAGTTCCATAATTTTTAAATACGTGCAGACGATTTTGAAATAACGAAAATTTATAGCTACTCCGTTGCTAGGCAACGGTTGGACTTTGAACTAATTCACCTTTATTTCTGAAATTTTTTCTTATTTTTATTAATATCCATATATTATAATAAATACGAAAGTGTGTCTGTCTGTTTGTTACGCATTTACGGCAAAACTACCAAACCGATTTGGATGAAAATTGGCAGAGTTGTAGCTTGAAACCCAGGAACGGACATAGGGTAGGTGACATCATGTTAAATTCATTATTTTTGATTACAGATAACAATTAAATAATTAACAAGCGATGAAGATTACTACTTTATTTTTCAATCAACTGTCACGTGATCCTTAAGGAATGCGTAAACAAAATGAAATGTCACGTGATCCTTCAGAAAAGCGCAAGCATTTGAAATGACTTATTTTTAAAGTCAAGCATCACGTGATCTTGTTGAGAAAAGAAATAAATAATTAATTTGTGGAATAATAACTTAAAAATAGACGCCGGGACAGAAAACTAATGATAGATATGATATAGTTTCAAGAGTTTTTGGATTAAAATTTAAAAACTAAAGTTAATTATAACTAAAGGAAAATATCGTTCAATGTTTACTTAAAATAAGAGCCTAATTTAGTGGAAAGGTTGTTAAAATAATTCTTTATCGCTCTTTTTTATCGGCATGCAAGATTTGTTTGGCTGTTAAATTTGTAACCAAACGATTTGGATAATCACTGGCGGTTAAATTCTAAATCAAACGATTTAGCTAATTACAATAGTTCCATTTCGCATTTTAATGCTTTAAGAGCTTTTTTCAACCGATTTAAAAAGAAAGGATTGCATAAACCCAATGAACACGGAATTCAACTTTTTGTTTACTAAAGAAAGATCTGATTTGAACTTGGCGTTTGATACAGTTGCCAAATAGATTTGGCGTTGGCTAGAGATTCAAACAGTGTATTAAATTGGGACTTTTTCAAAATTGTTCACAGTACAGAGGATCTGATAAGCAAGGTTTATCCTTCCCTACAAACTAATAAGAGGAATAGAGATTGTTTGTTGATTGGGTAATTTTGGCACTAACTAATGAAAGTTTAGGTCAGATAAATGGAAAAAAATGCTTCACAAATGGAGGGATGTATTACAGAATATCTATCTGTAGATACGGTAATGGGCAATAACAAGTAAAATCATATCCTGTAGAGTTCTTCAACCACATAGAATTGTCAGGGATACTTTCCGACAAGCTGAGATTAAAATTCGGTGTGCCAGAACTATTCATACGCAACCTCGATGTACCGAGATTGCGCAATGGCACACGGTTTCAAATTACGCACATAGGACCAAAAGTCGTACTAGCTACTGATATGACTGGCATAGCGAGAGTGCTAAATTCTACGCATTCCAATAATACCGAAGGATTTACCATCCCAGTTCAAAAGGTAACGATTCCCTTTAAAATTAGCATTTGCCAGGCTCAGGGTCAGACACTCAAAGGGGCAAGCGTACATTTGGAAAAATCACATTTTTTTCTCTTGGTAACTATATGTGGCATGTTCGCGTGTGTCCAGCCAACTAAACCTATACATCGGTGCAAAAAAACGTGAAACAAAAAGCGTCGTATACAAAAGTGTGTTATCATATATAAACAATTTACCTAACTGTAACAGCAGACACATATACATTACACTCCTGTTAGTCGTCCAATTATGTATTATCAACCATCAGAACTTTTAATTTCCCCTTTCTACATATAACGAAACATTTACATTCGTGAATTTAAAAAAAAGTAACAATTCAAATTCTTCGCGCACGAAGTCGCGGGTAACAGCTAGTTAAAAAATATTTTTTGCGAACGCGGTACCAGCCTGAAACTAATTTGCTGATCGTATGCGATGAAGGACGATATTTATACATATAATATCGCTCATTGGCTGCAATACTGGTACATCTCGAAATATGAAGTTTTGAGATTTCGTTTGTCTTGAAATGCGAGAATCGCACGTTTAAAAAAAGATATTGAAACAACAATTTTTTATCTATTTTATTAATTATGCAGATTGTTTTACATCAATGCGGCATTCAGTTGAAATATTTAGAGTTTAGAAATTTTAGTAAGCTAAAAAATTTGTTGTTGAAATGTTAGCAGTTATTAAATAAATAATGGTTGTAATAATAAAACGTATGAAATAACATTTAAGATTTTTCTTTTTTATTTAATTTATTTTTTAATATTTAAATTTAATACTTTTTTATTTTATTTAATTTAATGAATGCGTTAAACATCTCTGGATTTTTTTACTTCTCTTTTCTGACAACGACTTATCTGAAATACAAAACAATTGGATGCCAAATAATGATAGAGAAGTAAATGAATTGTTACTTAGTGAGAAATATCTAACTTCTGAATGAATTAAATCTGAAAATTAATCCGGGTAAAGGTCTTAAATACTTGGGAGAAGAGTTTTATTTAATCTTATCGATAAATGTAAATCTGATGTTTCAAACAACAGTGAAGGCGACCAATATGTGGTGCATATTTATCCAGATGAATACATTTCGAATATAGGAAATACAATGCTTTCGACTAATTTTTTTAAAAAAAAATCAAAGTTTTGAAATTTTTATAATTTTAACTACCGTAAAGAAATTTCAGCAGTAAATTACATTTCGTGGTTGAATAGTTCTGTTTCCTGCTTGTAAGTGAGATTAATACCTGACACTGATTAAAAAGATGTTATGATTCTCAATCTTTTCAAATAGATTTCTGGTTAGTTTTTCAATATACTTATTCCATTGTTCGACGGTGAGATTTGATTGAATTCTGTAGCATGGCGCGTTAACTATCTTACGATGAGGTTTCTATTTTTCGGCTGTTTGAATGATTACTTTTCCCAAGCGCACTAACAACTTGCAATCGATGAACTTCACTTCAAGCGCTTAAGCTTATTATCTTCATTCCTTGGATATACTTTTTATAAGTGAGGCAAGAAAGAGAAATTTGATTTTCCTCCGCTTTTTTAGTTCAACATATCGCTAGAAAAATAGATTGAGGACATTTCCTAGTACCTAATCAAATAAGGGGGGGGGGGGCAATATCAGAAGGCGTACGTTTAGTTTTTTGCCCACATTCCAGAGGAGCAAGTTCTATCAATTTGACATAGTTATTTACCAATACAACATTTCATTGACATGAGCTTCTTTAGAATATTGCTTTATTCTTACTACCGCTGTGAGAATTCGAAATTTAGTAATAACAGTTTCCGGCTGAAAATATTCTCGATTGTAAATATTTTCCTTCTGTGATGGCAAGCCTTACTTCAAAAACAAGATTTAAACTTATATAGAGTACTTGAATAATCGGCTTACTACACTGTAAAAAAAATCCCGTAAAATTTACGGTTTTAAACTGGCAGCTGGGTTGGTTGTGCAAAACCGTAAAAGTTATGAAGTAAATCCGTAGGCACAACGACTTTTTACCATACAGGAACAAGTTTTTCCCGTAAAAGTTACAAAGTAAATCCGTAGTCACAACGGTTTTTTACCGTATGAAATTAAGTTTTCTCCGTAAAAATTAAGTCATCGAAGTACGTGACGTCATCGACTGAGTTGAGTTGTTTTTCTCCTTCTGTTCGAGTTGAAATGTGCTGATGTGTATTATCAATTAGGAATATTAATTAATCAAGGCTTAATTATTAATTTCAATTAATATAATTCTTAATTGAACTTACTTGGACGATTTCGATCCAAGATGGTGACAAAACTTCTAATTCCTCCGAGCCGGGGATCGAAACCGCGTTCATAGAAATAAAAGGCAGTCGCTCTAACCACTAGACCACCGGAGACTTCATAAAATGAAGTAAAAATAATCTATTTGAGTTTTAAAGTCACTATAGCTCTAGTGGCACCACCTAGTGGTGTAAAAATCAACTATTGCCAGAACACGTGTTTTAACGTTAGCTTTCATGAGTGACAACAGGTTACTGCAACATGTGTAAACAACAGCGGAGATGGAACCCTATTAAAAACATGAAATGAATGCAATAAAATTACATTTAAGAAAAGGGAAAGTTATCATACGGAAAGCAATACCGTATGACGAAAAATATAATTTGAACTGACGGTTTTAAACCGTTTATGGCTGGACCGGAAAACGGTGAAAAACCGTTTTGTCAACAAAACAGCTTTAAACCGTCAAATATACGGAAAAAGTCCGGGAAGAAAACGGATATTTTTTACAGTGTAGAAGGAAATGATTCGGCCATTTACATTTTGCATCAAACTAATGAGGTGGTAGCACCGTCATCTTATTAAAGTATTATACTCTTTTCTTTCTGTATAATTAGATTTTCGCTATACTTCAATCCTAACAGTTCATTAAGCGTCTTCTGAAGATATACTGCATCCACTATGAACAAGTTCTTCAGTGAGATGTCAATAATTTACACCTCAACTATCATTAACCCACAGATTAACAGCTGCCATTGACAACTCACCATGTTTATGAATCTTCTTAAGATTGATACCAAACCATCTTCATTAGACTATTTGGTTCCAATAAGATCGTCACTTCATTTACTATAAAAGAAGAGGCAACCCATCAATAATAATGCAGAATCTATCGCTTCTTATTCAAAGGTTGAGCGATAAGCTTTCCAGAGTTGATTGAACATTGTTGTGTCTTCCCAGAAACTTTGAGCCATTCATCTATTCATGTTCAGTAGTTATATCAGTGTATTTTGCATACTGTTATCAAGATAGTAACATTTTCATTAAAGTATCTGAGTGGGATGGGCACGAAAAAAGAAAGGAAAAAGAAGTGGCCCCATCTTTCCTTGCTGTGCCTCACCCAGAAGAATCCATTTGGTAGTCTCCCTAAAGAATCCTACATGGCCAATTTCTTCAAGATATAATTATCGATTAAAAATACGCCAAGAACTCGATAGGCTGCATACTAATCGATGCAAGATTGATAACTTTGCAACTGCCTCCAAAAAGTCCACGGAGGCTACCAGTTAATCATTCACTGTCGCCATTTTAATTACGGTTCTTCTTAACCGTCTGAAATACATTGAATCTAACTCTTCGTCTCTATCACTGCTGACAGTTATGTATGGTCCTGCACACTCGGCATTATAATGAAGTCCAAAAACAATTCGAGATGAGATGGTGCATTAATGACTACGTGAGGCTTCTGCTTTGATGGGAAACTATTTATGGACGGATTTTCTTTCGATTTATGTGGGGTTTGTCAAAGTTTGCCTCTCATAATTGATGGAATTCTGTCAATTTTATATTTCTTTTACTGATGACTTATCTTCGGCGATATATTCATTGCAAAATAAGGTGAGTGTTCGATAAATTCTCGAAGTATAATTAAATGTATCAGTGTAAACACGTTGGGAATGTTCGAATCCGAGACATAATGACTTATGCCATATTAGATTATTTTAATTTTATTTTGAGACTTTTCTTCAGACCTTAGTAATGGAAGTTAATTTATAAACCACTCTTTATTAAACAAAGATTAAAAGGTGTAATTTGTAAATATCCGTGAATAAAATAATTTATGTGGGGTTCTTGGACTGAGTAATGAGTTATATTCAGCTCTTATGACCATATCAAAATAAAGTTGAGAATCTGATATCTCTCACACTATAATTAAAATGTATGTATAAATTTGATGTGATATTTTACCAGCCACATGATGACCTTTGCCAGGAAAATTTTAATCTTCTTTTTAATCACTGGCAGTGAAGAAAGCAGATGAATAATTAATTGCTGTTTAAAATAGTTGTGTTGCTTATTTTTATTCGTCAGATGAAAGCAATAATTTTCTTCATATTGCATCATTCCTTAATAAGAGAGAAGAATATGAAAAAAGTTATATTAATAACAGATAAATACCGGGTGTATACCTATATCTTTATACTGCGAAGTTCGAGTTGTGTACCAATAATAGAATGGAGGCAAGAGGTGGGCAAGGGAGATATTTTTATCACCAAAAATACCCTGTCGTTTCGATGCGTATGCGTGAAACTTTATTCAAAAGCAAAAAGAAAAAAAGAAAAACTATAAATACAAAAAATTACAATTATTTAATGAGATTACAAAAATAAGTCAAAGCAACAGTGGAGTTTGAATAAATAACAGACATTATTAAAGAAGTTAGTAAGAATTATTATTAAACATTTTATATTAACTTAAATTTAAATTCACATAAATACAAAGAAAACCATACAAAAATATGAAATTATCTAATAAAATTAGAAAGTAGGAGAGTTATTACACCACATAAAAATAATGTTTACAACATAATAATAATATATGCAGCCAAGCAGTATGTCTAATAATATATCAGTGTTATAACGTGGTTTAATAGGTAAGAAGGGAGGGGTCATAGATGCCCCGGGCGCAAATCTTAGGGGGCCCCGTGAAGATAAATATATTAGTATTATGTCAATTTTTAAAATCAAATAGAAATAGGAATGTGAAATAATATTTTTTTTACCTGGTAGATTTTATATATAACTATAATCTGGCTTTATTTGACTCTTGTCTTTTCTTCACTCATTATGTAAATATTCCTTTAGAAAGTAAAAACAACATAAACGCATTTTTGAAAAAAAAATGACTCTTGAATTTTGCAATCAACGATTTGATTAATAAAACTAGTATTTTAGTAAGAAATTTGTACAACAGCAGGATATTATGAAGAAGAAAAACGTTACTTAGTGTTCTTGAATATAAATGTTTCGAAGTGTCCTGTCCACCACTGGCAGCAATTTCCGGGAGTGTAATTAATTTACAGGTGTAGAGGATAATTTTGTACTAAAACTGTAGTACAAAATTACCCTCTACACGTAGTACACTTTTGCAACTGTTTTTCTCCATGTCTGTCACAACTTCCTAGATTCACCACTAGGAGCTCTGCTATCAGTCTCAAATAATAGAGCCTGTCCAGTTTACTTTATAAGTAATCATTACTTCCACAACTCTAATTTTCTTCTTTAAGTAGCGTAATTTTTCAAGCGTAATTTCGCGGCCTAAAGTTATTGTTACGAATCTGCAATACCGTTTCCCTGCTATGTTAGTCTTTTGGCAGGAAAGAGAGATTTAAAGATTGACGATAAAATGAAGGTTCTATAAAATGCAAGAATTATGGCCCTATCTCTCTTAGGAACGGAAATTTGGAGATTTTTCTAGAGAATTCCATGTGACGTCACGCGGTATCGGAAATCTATAAACACACGAGGTACTCAAACGGTTTAATCTCTCTTTAGAGTTTTGTTCGCAGTTAGAGCTGATAGACACTGAGCGCTATTGGTAGTGCTGTTACTGTTATTTATCAGTGATTTGCTGCCTGCTTGTGTGGTTAATTTGTACAAGTGCTGTTCTTTGTGTACATCGTTTTTTCTGGAATATTTGTGGAATAAAGCGCCGTTTTCCAATATACAGATTTTTGGACTACATTCATCGTACACCCACATAACGATTTCCTTAACAATATACAATGTGAGATTTAATTAACCTATAAGTGTGAACTGAAATAACTTTCGAGTGACTGCAGATAGCACTACAAACATTTTTGATGCTGCTTTACGTTTCTCCATAGTGGTCTAATGGTGTGTCGAGAAAGGAAAAAATTATGACGCTTTTCGCGCTAAAGTTAAACACTTACAGCTCCGCAACCAAATAACATAGAGAGTTGGTTTTAGTTTCATTGAACAGATAAAGGTGGACATTGAAGATTGCAAAAAGAATTTTAGAATTTGGATTTACGGTTTAGTCACAGTCGAGCTCAAAAGTTGGTGAAAATCACGAAAAATTTTGATGACGTCACAGCGACCAACGTGCGCACACACAGACTAAGGCAATTCATTCATCGATCGCGCGAAATATTACTCAAGAATTGTTGAATTACGTCGAATTTCGCGCTAAAGTTAAACGCTTATAGCTCCGCAACCAAATAACATACAGAGTCGGTTTTCGTTTCATTTAACAGAGAAAGGTGGACATTGAAGACTGCAAAAATAATTTTAGAATTTGGAATTACGGTTTAGTCACAGTCGAGCTGAAAAGTTGGTGAAAATCAAGGAAGAATTTTGCATAGATAGAGTCACATACCCAAGTAGCACAAAGATATTGTACAATATTGTACGATATTGAGCAATATTCAAAATATTGTACAATGTCATATAATATTATACAATATCTATCAATATTATACAATACTGGGCAACAATACTGTTGTGCTACCTGGGTAGTCAGACTAGACTTATAGTCAATATAGACTATAGAGTTAATAGTCACATACAGCTACTTTAGTCACAGAAAGTCACAGTTGAATAAGATAAGTAAGCCTACGCCCCTCAATCCCAGCGGCCGTTTCGCGGAGACAGCCTCCCGTTGATTTTTTTTTATTGAAAAGAACGTGGAATGGAATTGAATTGGAAATTTGCATGGCCCAAGACCCCCGTTTAGGATATACTGCGCCTGGCATTGTGAATCCAGGATTTGGATCGGGGAGGGGATGAAGTCATAAGAATTTTGTATTGTCGAGAGGAATGTCAAACCTCATGGCTTATGTAAACCGAAACACTTTAACTTTACTCACCTGACAATAAGAATTATAAAGAACACTACAATAGTTTCGACAATTTAATAAAAAATACAATGAAATAACCAGTCAAAAAATGTTTTCGACCGCGTCAACGCTACAATTACAAGTGTAATGACTAGATAAGTAGGAAAATTTTCGAGCCTGTCAAGCCAGAAAACAATGTTGTCACGTTTTTATTATTTTTTTTAAAAAAAAGGAAAATTAAGTACAATCAGTTGTAGTGATTTTAAATAAAATGAAGAATTTTGGTTTAGGTCTGGGGGAGGTTGGCACCGAAACATTCACTTTTAAAATAACTTATGATCGAGAGTCAGAGTTAAGATATGTTAAAATGAAATGAAGCACATCAAATTGAAATTCAGCCATACCAGCATAAATTTAAAACACTAAATTCGAATTTTGAAAAAAAAAAAAAACTAATTCTGCCCAAACAGTTGGTCAGTAAATTCACCAGATTGAATAGTCTGTTTTCAATCATAAAATAGGAGAAATAAAAGGTAAAATGAATGGAAAGTAATTAAATATCAGTAAAAGCACTAATTTCTTCCAAATATGTAAATAAGTTAAAATGAGGTTTCTCCCCAAGTAAAAAAGGTAAATCGGGGGCAGAGGAGCAAAAGTGTCTCAGCCGAAGCCCAGCCAAAACAGGGCAGTCAATCAAATGTGACGGATGGTCAGTGAATCACCACAGAAAAGAACATGGAAAAGGAATTTAATGGATAATGTTTTAAAAGTGATGATTGCTCTGGATGTATCAGCCATTTCGTCTGTTCAAACAGTCACCTCTATGCTAGCTTTTTCCTTAAAAACATCTTGAACATATCCAAAACTTTCATATTTTTGTATCAGATCTTTTACCATTTCTGGAAGGGTTAGGTCGGTTTTTTAATGTTGAAGACCACATCCGTAGAAATATTGTTGCATTGCCGCCACATAAATACCAATTTTTGAAAATAAAAATATGATCTTCGGTTGAATAATGAATATGACGGCCTGGACGACAATTTGGAAAAGGGTGGAAGTGATGTTAAGCGATTTCTTTTTATGCCCTCTCTTATTGCACGCATTCTTAGCGACATAAAGTGAGATTCTGAGAAGTTATTTCAATTAAAAGTTGTAGGTTAATCAAAGCTCAAAGGTTAATTAAAACTCGATGCGTGAGTTTTTTATTCTAGCATAACGGCTGGGCCGATTTTGATGAACCTTCGTACACATGTTCCTCATTTGTTAATTAAAAACACTGTGGAGAAATCAATCCCCCCTTCTGGGTTTATGTGAAGAGGACTACAGAGTAAAAGAGAATATTTGGATCAGTGTATGTGGAACTAAAGGCTAATTGCAGACACATAAAGAAGTATAAGTTAATGTAGACTATAAAGATGAGAGCGATGGGCTTTACTTCAAAAAATACAGAATTAAAAAATATATATATAACGGTAAAATTAATGTTTCTTTTTTCTGGTACTTAAAATCTCTTCTCTGTTGTCATCTTTACCGTTTCGAGAAAAATCTTTTCCGAATTGATTTCAAAACAGAGACAATAATATAGACAATAATTCGATAATTCTAAAACCTACGGCAGCTATCACTTTTCATAAGCGTAAATCAGATAGGTAAGCCTAAACACGGAAATAGTTTCTGATATATTATTTTTGAGTGTTTCCATATTTGTCTTAACAATATTTGTGAAATTCAAGCACCCCTACCTTCTCTAGGGCGTAGTTCAAACTGAAAATCAAAAGTTTCGGCAGTTTTTTTTTTGTGTGTTGCAAAGCATTAATAAAAATGTTATCTTATCTGCATTCTAACGACTTCTTCTCTGCATTTTTTTCACTTCCTCAAATCCTGTGTTAGTGTTATGAAAACGGATCGTTGGAAGGCAGCAATTAGAATTTTATAGTAAGATCACCCGTCACCCATCCACCCCTCCGCCACAACTAAAAATATTGTGATAACCTTACCCAAAAGTTGCCACTGTACAAAAAAAATCAGTGGCGTAGTGAGGGTAAGTGGCGTCCTGATCATATGATTTTTCCGCCCCCTCCCAGTCTGATCACTAGTTTAGCAAGTGTAAATGGCATGTATTATCCTCCACCCCCCGATGTATTTAAAATCCACCCTCGTTTTTGAGTGAAGTAGTATCTACAATAGTTTAGTGTAATGTAGTATAAGATATTATATAATACTAGCAATACGCGCACGGCGTTGCCCGTGGAATTAGGACTACAACAAAATGGAGAAAAAAAGAATGCCCACCAATGGACACGAAAAAGTTTTGAAAACAAAATCAAAACAAAAGATACACATCGGATTGTAGAAATGCATGCTGGGAATGAAAGCATATGACGTCACCTGTCGCGAGGAAGGTCAGTCGTCCGGAGAAACTCTCGCTGTTAAATCTCGCTAGCAAAAAAACTGTTTGAACTGATCAGGGAAAAATTAATTTAAAAAAAACGAAAAAATATATTTTAACAGATCTTGTTTTAAATCCGACAGAAACGTTCCAGTTATAAGCTGAAAAAAAATGAAAATTATAGAGATGTTAGAACGTCAGATGCGATAATTTGAAGAAATCTTTATTAAAAATTACCATACAAGTGACTATTTTTTGAAAAATTTATCAAAATTCAGTAAATTACGTTAGATGTACGAAACAAACTTCATTAGAACGGAAATCGTTTGTTCTTTCCGATGGTGTAACTGGTTTTTTTTTTTTCGTACAATCATTCGAAGCTATTCTATTGAGAAATGAATGCGGAAAATCACCCAAAACAACACAAAATATTAAATAAAAAAATTCTAGACTAACTTTTAAAATTCTGGCTTCGAGGTGCATTCAGTCACCATTACGACTATCTGTGTGCCAAATTTCATGGCTGTAAGTGCGATAGATTCGTCTGGACATCGCAGACACACACACACACACTGCCTTTTATATGTATAGATGGGCTAATATTTTGATACTTCTAAAATCCACCCAGCTCTGCTTGCCCTTGGAGACAAAGTCCCTCGGTCCCTTTGTGCTGTTCTTTCGTGCTGACGGAAGTCTCTCTCTCTCTCTCTTTTTCTTTATTACCCACCGTCGCTCTAAGGGCCTTACACCCTTTCGGCTTGGCCAGGTCGGTGTGGGTTCCTTTCCATCCGATCAGTGGGTTCCTTCCCCAATGATATTTCATTTGAAAAAGTGACATAAACGTTCTAATGTTTTGTCCCCATGTCGCCTCCTAAGACAGGTGCTCGGGGCATCTATACCCCTTTGTCCTCCTTCCTCGCTACGCCACTGCAACAAATATAAATATACACGTCCACAATAATTGGGAGCAATGCATAATCCTTTTACAAACCAGACGGCAAACCACATGCGTAATTTATAGCACTGGAAAGAAAGAAGCGTCACGTGTCTCAATTATTCAAAACCAGATGTCTCTCCAGTAATGAAAGATTACAAACTCATACTTTTACAATAACAATACTCATTTAGTAGTTCTTTCATCACTCAGAGGAAAAGATTGCTTTCCAAACACATAACATAAGTGCACTTTTGAATAAATAACAGATTCTTCTTTTCTGTCATTCGCGTTTTGTTATTATTATTTTTTTCCCCTTCCACCGCCAAAATGGAAGGAAAAAAACAGAACGAACGACCGGCCGCTCGGAATAAACGACGCTGCGATAACATCGTTTGGAATATTATTATGCGTCCAGCGACGTCTTGAAAGGTCAATTAGGGGTCACTCGCGAGTCTAGGCGTCACGTCGGGGCATGGGCGTCGTAATTATATACACCCGACGGACGCGAAATTACATATGCAGAGATCACTTTACTTCAGTGCCGCAATTTATAATGCAAGGGACACAGGTACAGAGGAGTTAGGACTGCAGAAAAAATATCAGCATGGAAGCTTTACTTTTTCTCCTTCCAACATTTTCGCTCGTTCTGGTGTTATTTTTTGAGAAATAAAAAAAGTCCTCGCTGCGACCTCACTTAAAATATATTGAGATTGATGACTCGGCCAGACGTAATTTTGAATGAGGCATTATAGGCACAAAAGCGTCCCTTGTACTTTACTGGAGATGGGATTTCGTAAAACACCTATTTTTAGACGGGAAGCGTGTACTTGGAGGATTTTTTTTTATTTCTCCATGAAGAACAAATACGGTATTGGTTAAAGAAACGTTTCAATCGCATCAGATTTGAGTATAGAGGTAGTTTTTCGTTTAGAAAGGTGGGTAATTTAGTGATAAGTTCCATCAGAGAATGATACATTTCGACCAACCAATTTTATTGTGTTGCTTGGCTGTTTATAAATGATTGTTAAATATATCTCTCTTTGAAAATACAAAAATCAATAAAATTATCCCAAGTGGAGTGATAAAATACATTTATTGCAACGTAATAATGCAGAATTGCATTTTTTTCTTTGAAAAACTCACTCCCCCCCTCTAGACAGAATATCTTATTGTAGCCACAACTTAGATAATAAAATAATACAGTCAAATAATAATAATAATAAAAAATTAAAGCGCATCATCCGAAGGGAAAAGAAAACATAAACAAGAAACCGTTTACGATAAAATCGCTTACAATTCCTAACATGATTTTGAACAATTTTCACAAATGCTTATTAGTTAATGTTAAGAAATTAATTTTAAAAAAACAGATAATGATATATATTTGATGGATTGTTCAATAATATACAGCTATAGGTTACTGATAGCTGTAAAAAAACGTGCTAAGTTCAAACTAAGATTAAATACTGTCAGTCCGCCACGAGAACTGTAGCCACCAAATTGTCTAGTTTACGGCGGTCGCTATAGAAACAGATTATAATAGGAAAAATCCACTTCTAGTAGGTAGAAGTTCATTCAAACGTGTTCCGCCGCAAATTGGCGCCAAGAATAAAAATAAACTCCGATTACCGTTGGATTCCTCCTATTCGAAATGTACCTTCCCTTGCATAACCAGTTGCTATAGCGACCACCGTAAACTAGACAATTTGGCGGCAACAGTTCTCGTGGTGGACAAACAGTACATTCAACATATTTACATATCGGTAATAATTTGGCCAAATGAACTTTTCGGCATCTGGTAAACAAAGAATTGAATTTAAAAAAAATTCATATCTAAGAACTCATAAGGTTCCCTGCATGTTTCACAAGATTTGTTTAGAATTCTTCACATAAAAGTTAAGAAATATGTGAATGTTGAAATAATTTTAATATATTATTTCAGTTTTACAGAAAAGATTCAGAGAAAAAATATTTTAAAATATCCTATATAAAATATAAAAATTTCTAACTAACATCAGCAGCTGGTTCGGAAAAAACGTTCTTTCAAAAGTTGCCTGATCAATCATCTTTAAAAAAAAAAAGAAGTGCCAGTATCGGTGTTCT
Source organism: Araneus ventricosus (assembly GCA_013235015.1). Classification (NCBI taxonomy): domain Eukaryota; kingdom Metazoa; phylum Arthropoda; class Arachnida; order Araneae; family Araneidae; genus Araneus; species Araneus ventricosus. The sequence continues at coordinate 265,888 of BGPR01000067.1, forward strand.
TTTTTGTAACAGTTATTAAACGACAAAAATTGCGGGTACAAAAATATGAAAACATATTACACAATTCTTTATCTACTCTTCGATAAGAAAAGCTTTTAATCCACTACTTAATACTGACATAATTTTAACACTGAATTTGCCTTCGTTTTTATTAAAGTTAAAGCATTTTTAAAAACAAATACATAAATTTAGCATGGAAATAG
>BGPR01000067.1:266100-292871 GCA_013235015.1 Araneus ventricosus
ATTACATAAATTTAGCATGGAAATAGTTAATAATAAAAATGACAGTACTTTCTGTTTTTTGACTCTTTAATACATTGTTAGTCCCTTTTCATACATTTTTTTCTTTACGTAACAAGAATATCACGTAGTTCGATGTTGATAATAGCTCTAAGCAGAAATTTTTCTGTCATGTTTTGAAATCAAATATCTGAATTTAAATACCCGATATTTTATGCGAACAAGACGTACGCTGCTTTCTAATTCAAGCGCAACTTAAAATCCTATGAAGATTTCTTTAGATAACACTGGAAAAGGGTAAATTGTTAACTATTTTTCGCATATCTACAAACTGCTACAGATCCCAAGATTTTGCTGGACATAGCGAAACAATGGACGTTATAGTGCAAAAGAATAGGAAAATACTAGTTATCGTTTGAAATAATTGCAGAAACTGCTGAGAATGTAAAATCTTTCCCTAAATTTTAAGAAAGAATAAATATAAAGAAAGTACATTTAGAACTGGAATAAAAATGACTCGTAAATTTATTTTGAAATAACTAAAGATAACTGGGAATGTAAAATATTTTCCTAATTTTACGAAGAATATTAAGAAAATACCTTGAGAAGCGCAACTGAATGAAATTACATTTCATGCAGTGCAAAGACCTGGAATTGATGTCGGGCCTACTGACATTTCTACTGACTAATTCTTCGGTTTGAAATTTCGACTACATTGAATATTTGCTGTGCAAGTTAAGTCTGATCACAGATCAAATAGTATAGTCAAATAAGTCTGACCAGAGGTTATATGGAAATTCGGAAAGTCCTGAGGTTCCTTATCATTAACTGACAGTACTTCGAACAATTGTTTGTAATTTCATAGATAAAATCAATCTGGATTCGAAGTTAAATGATTATCAAATAATTATAACCAATGCTTAATATTGACTGACAGGTTTGAATTTAGTGCACGAAAATATGGAACGAAGAATTTTTTTAAGAAAAGAAAGATATAAAAAGATAGAGATCAAAGATCAAAGTAAAATTGAACACTTTCATTCGTCTCGATGACTTTTGACACATGGTGCATTATAACAAATGTTTGCTACCATGAGTTATATAGGTAAGCAAATTTATAAACACAATGCGGTAATGGCTTAAATTGTGCATGTTTATGGAAATTTCCAAACAGCTTTAACTTTCTAGTTACGTAGAATGCTATTTCATGATAGAAATAAATGTTTACGTAAAATTTTAAAGACAATTCCTTTTTTTAATTGCATCAAAACATACAAAGGATCAAAGCATTTTCAGCACAAATGAAAATAGTTTGAAATGTTAACAGTTGAAAAGTCCCAATTTTTATAACATAGAAATGCAGAAATGTATCTTTCAAATTTCTTCTTACGATTTTCCTTGTTTTTAATGGATGTATCAATATGATTCCGCTATTTTTTAATTGATGTCTGTAGAACTGATTTCATGCAATTGGTTATAGGAACACTTTTATTTGAAAGATTGAATACCAATCTCTAATAATTAGTGCGAGGGTAAGTCATTAAGTAAGTCACAAAAGACACGAAAAAAATAATTTACCATGATAATCACTTGGAAACAATTTTATTTTTCGACATAATCTCCACCAATGTTGGTGCACTTATCCCGTCGTTTTATCAGCGCCCCAATTCCAACTGCATAAAATTCTTTGGGTTGCTGTCTCACCCACAGTAGGACTTCGTGTTGAACGTCGTCATCATCTGCAAAGTGTTTGCCTCCAAGATGTTGTTTTAGTGGACCAAACAGATGAAAATCGCTTGGGGCTAAATCTGGTTGGTCGGTGCTACAGCATCCACCTTACAGCCCAGACTTAGCCTCAAGAGATTTTCATCTGACGATGAGATGATGACGACGTTCAACAGGGAGTCCTACTGTGGATGAGACAGCAACCCAAAGAATTTTATGCAGCTGGAATTGGGGCGCTGATAAAACGATGGGATAAGTGCACCAATATTGGTGGAGATTATGTCAAAAAAATAAAATTGTTTCCAAGTCATTATCATGGTAAATTATTTTTTTCTTATCTTTTGTGACTTACTTAATGACTTACCCTCGTATATCGTCGCTTAACAAGCAACGCCACCTATCTCAATTTTTTGTAATTTCAAAGAGGAAGATTCAAAAGGACTTTTCGCAATCAAAAAAGAATATAGCTGGATTTTTTTAACATCTGCTATAAACATGAGACCACTTGTTCCAACCAGACGTAAACAAAGTTTAGAAATATTCGTTATTGGTAGCGAAAAAATCATTTGAATCTTCCTCTTTGAAATTTCTAAAAATTGGGATGTGTTGCTTATTAAGCCACGATAAGACATTTATTTAAAATAGAAACAATATTTATTCAATCTAATTAAAAATACTGCGTTTTGTGTAATAAAACCCCATATGTGGAAAATTTTACTTTGTTCTTTTATTGCAAAGAGAATTGCAGCAGAAACGTATCGTTTGTTCTTGGGACTTTATGGGAAACACGTTCCACCGAATATAACTTGTAAGAGTAATTTCGACTGCTAAAAATAAGGAATTCGAGATATATGACAAAGAGGATGGAAAATTACCAAAAACATTTTAAGTAATAGAAATGGAAGGACTTCTGGAAGAAAATCCTTGCCAAATACAATTGGAACGGAGCGTTGAAGTAAGAACGTTGCAGGTTTTGTTATGAAAGTGTTACTTCTAAAAAATAAATTAATTTTCGAAAATGCAATCTGTAACCCTTGCATTTTTAAGGAAATTTCCGGTCCGAAGTTGAGATATGAAGAATTTCGACAAAAGCCATCAAGAATAAAAAATAAAGAGTAGAAAAAAAGTATATGTGTATCTCATGCATAAAACAACAAGAACAGAATATGTTTTATGTATCAGTTTAACGATCATCATTATGAACATTTAACGCTTTTTTTTCCGCGCTATTATGCCTATGTTCACGGTCATGTTCTCTAATACACAGCATCATTAATTTTGTCAAATGCATCGCTTCTTTTAAGTAAATTCTTTACAATATACCCTAATTATCGAATCTTACTATTTCTGTTTTGATAAACTCTCTCTTTATTCCAATAGATAAAACTGCATTAGAAAAATAAGTTGTATAAATTCGAACTTTCTTTCAACATCCTCATCTAGAAATATCATCAAATATTTTCCTAAATTAGAATGAATATGCAAACCAATGCGAGTCCTTGACTTTTTGTAATACAATAAAACTTCGATTAATCGCCAGGTTCTGTTAATCGTTATCGTTTAAAAAATATAAGATACGGAACTTCGCCGCGCAGGAATCTCGAGCCTAAGAGATTTCTGTTATCCGTCACACAACCCTGGTCCGGTCAATCATGGTTAATCAAAGTTTTACTGTACTTTCACGATATGGCACTATTGAGTTGAGCCTTATCTTATAGTGAAGAGAATCGATGGTGATGGTAATGTGGGTTAATGTAGTGCTTGAACTTAGGGTTCTTAACCTCCGGACATTGCCATTATTGGAATTGTTACATATCAAACTTGAAAGTGCCATATTAATTTACAAAATCATTATAGTGTTACGAAAATCGTTCGGTGTGTGCAAGGTGAAAACAGTCCAACAAGCAGGATAATGGAGAACAACGCTTTATTCTCGAATATACCGGAAAACACGAAGTGCAGGTAACAGGAAAAACAGCACCTGCCCAAATTAACAACACAAACAGGCAACAATTCACTAATAATAACAGGAACAGCAACTCAATACCGCTCGGCGTCTAACTGCTTACTAGCTCGCACAGCGAATAAAACTCCAAAGAGAGATTCCAGAGACGTTCGCACTCCAAAGGCGATCCCAGTCGATCAACACACTCTATTGCTATGTGATCCGAATACGGTCCTTTTATAGTCTCCCCGACAGGCCGTGACGTCACATGGAATCATCTGGATAAATCCGGATCTCGACTCCCTAATATATATATCAAGAAAATTCCAGTACTTTTGAGATCCCACATTTCGTCGCCAAGGTTGGGGGCGATAGTTCCATTCTCCCGGCATGCATGTCTCTGTAGAATTCTTTTCCCCAACCATAAGACTAACATTGCTGGGAAGCGACTTTCCATGTTCGTAGCAATAGTTTACTGCTACTTAATACGAAGGAAAAGAAATGATTAGAAGAAAAATGGAGAGAGAAACATTTCAGATTTGTATTATTGAATTTACATAATGGTAAGACACCGGCCATTCGGTTTCGCTCAGGAGCCATGTCAATGTGGTGGAGAAGTAAGCCTTGGAAGGCTTAGCCATTGATCAGTCTTATCGGTTTTCTTGGGGTCTCTGGGATCATATTCAACAATATCTTGGAGTGCCTCATTGTGTGGAGAGAATCGAGTACGCACTTTGAAACAATACCTCTTCCCTTTGACCGATTAGGTCCAAAATTAATTTTGTTGTAAGGATCACACATCGGAATTCATTTCTCTAGATTGTTGCGTTTTTAATTCACCCCGCTTACTTACACACGATCAAAATTTTATCCGATTTAGTTCAAAATTTGACACAGACTTGCTATTCTGGTGATAAATACTATATGCCAAATTTCATCCATCTAGCTCATAACGTTTCAGATTAACATTCTTCACATTCACACGGGCAGAAAGGCAAATAGTTTTCCTTTTAACGGATTTCGTCCAAAATTGATAGGAATCTAGAATTTTGGTATAAAGACCATATACCAAATTCCGTTGTACCGTTTTCGAGTTATAGTGTTCACAAACAAATAGACAAAATTCCAAAAATCGTGTTTTTTGGACTAAGGGTGATCTGAAATGTTGGAGATTCATTAAAATATGGAAGCCGATTTTTTTTTTTTTTTGACGGTTACAGAGAGAGAGAGAGTACTTTACTTTCTTCTTCTTCTATATTTTTTACTTACTTATCTTTTTTACTTTCTAGTACACTTCGTATAATAGAAAGCAAAATTTTGATGGAGCTTTATATCTATGATAGTGTTTCCCAACGTGGGACCCACGCCCCACAGTCGGGCAATTTGATCGTTAAGGGGGCAATTCGAAAATGGAAAAAAAGAGAAAAAAATCAATTGGATAAAACACAACGTGGAGACTTGAAACTGGAGCTATCTAAATTGGAACTGAACTTAAAATCTCTTTGTAGCAAGCATCAAGCACAAGGATCTCACTAAATTTAAATAACAAATAATTACCAATAACTAAAATAATATAGAAAGATCTTTCATTAAAATTATTTCGCACTTGAATTTCATTTCTCTATTATATGTTTTGAAAATTTATTTGCTGTGTTTCCTAGTGATTTCTACTTAAAACCTATCATTTTCCCTGTTTTCCTGGCTGGCTGTTTCTTCGGTGAGTAATTCAATTTTTGAATATTGAAAATTATGTATATGTTACCTAGGGGGCATAAGAGTTTTAGAAAGGCTTAGGTGGAGGCATGCCACAAAAAAAGATTGGGAAACAGTTATCTATGGTCAGTGACAATTCAAGTTGACGATGTGGGATGTCACGCGGTGTATCAATACAAGCAACTAAATAGTTCTGTGAAAATGGTTTTAATGGATTTAACACAAGTTGGCATACTTGAACAGAATTTAATTTTAACCACAATTAATCGATAACCTGTATAATGAATGAGTAAAACTCTACATTTAAAGCGGATGTCACCTATTTTAACATGATAATGTTTATAGGCTGGATGCTGTCTGTAAATTCCGACATAGATACAAAAATAGTTCAAACCGCTCTACGGGCAGACCGTTGGACTAATCGATAGCCTGTATAATGAATGAGTAAAACTCTACATTTAAAGAGGATGTCACCTATTTTAACATGATAATGTTTATAGGCTGGATGCTGTCTGTAAATTCCGACATACATGATGCAAAAACCGTCCAAAGCGCTCTACAGGGGAGACCGTTGTACCTGGAGCTACCAAATTTGGCACGTAGCTACTTCTCCGGTGTAGGTGCTCACTAAGAAAGAGTTTTTCAAAATTTTAATCAGATTTTAAATTAAAAATTAATCTAAATTGTAACCTTTTTCCCTCAATAAAAACTGTCAACTTGCACAAAAACTGTCCTTACACCACTTTAAAATTCAAAATATTAACCTTTCAGTGATACTAGTTTTATTTTTGTACACATTTTTTCTCTTATTCGATTAATTTTAAATATATTTTCAACAATGCTTTTCATTGTTTTAGTTACTGGGTTCATAAACAAGCGCGCTGCGACGATATTAAGAACATTTTTGTGTGCTATAGTTGCTATATAATTAAGAGCCAGTTTTTAAAAATAATATAAGGACAGACGAAGCAAGCCTAAAACATTATCATGCTACGATGTTTCAGACAAGAGGCTCGAATATCCGTTAAATTTTTTCTTCTGTTGCTCTAAGACGCCTAGAAACACACACCACATCACTCAACGGCGATGCGGTCGCAGTTTTTTACGTTCTGTCATCTTCAATCGTCGCTTGCTACAGATCGTATGGGAGAGTGCGGGGTAAAGACTGTCGTCGTCTGCGTCATTTTCCCGCGGTTCAAAATTCCGGTTCGTTCCCAGTAGCCCCCAGGCAGCTTCAAGATGGGACTTTAATCTATCATATCAAATCATCGCTTCTAGATGATATGAGCACCAATTATGTTCTCTACCCCACGTCATTAGTCCTTTTACTCTAAAGGGATTTCAAATATTATATTTATCACGTAAAGAATTCATAAAATAATAAGGATTGCCAACATAACCATCACCAACGATATCAGAGTTACTACTGAAATTTTATTAAAAAAATAATCCAAAACAAAAAAAAACACAGAATGTTGCCGTCACAAGAACGGGCAACAGGAAAAACGATTCACAAGAAAATATTTAAATTGATAGACGCCCCAGTGGCATAATGGAAAATGATACAGCACCCAAGTTTTCAATGGGTCTCCTTTTCCTCTTAGTATTTGTAAAAAACATGTTAAAACGACGTATCGAGCTTTTCCCCTCACGATAGTGAATCCCGAGAGAAAAGAAAAGAAAAAAAAAAATCAAAAGTGAATCCATCGATTTTCTCATTTACTTCCACAAAATGATGCGGTTTGTGTCTAGAACAGCTGTATAGTGAAGAGAATCGAGTACACAATTCGGACCTGTTCCCCTGGACCGAATGGGTCTAAAATTCGACACAGAGCTACAATTTTGGTGCTAATACCACACACCATTTCTTTTATTATGCTTAGATTCCCTCACATTAAAAAATAACGAAATCTGCGCATGTTCACATGATAAACGTCAAATGCGCCATGCGGCACCAATTTCATTTTAGAATCCATTGAGCATCTTTCAGGAGGAAAAAGGATGTGCCGTCGCAGCACTGAGTGAGCAAACGTGAAGACAGGTGGCATACGCAGTTACGTTTATCATGTGACTCTGACATTCCCTGAACTATCTTCACTGTCAAATGCAAAAAAAATAAAGAACTGGTATATTTATTCTGAACGGTATTGTTCATAATTGATTAAATTTTGTTTATCAACTAATCATTAAAGGAAGAATTCTAAACCACAGTCATCGAATACGCTTTTCTTGAGTTATGCGTTACCATGGTAGCTGCGTGACGGATTTTTCGTATCGTTTGATAAAGCGTCGTTTATAAGTAAATGTTTTTCAGTTTCAAGCAATTTATAAACGAAAGCTTGTTTGAAATGAAGCACTTTCACAAGTATGTTTGGAATTAAATATTTTTTCAATCTCCTTTTTACATCCTTTATTATTATCCTTTTTATTCCAATATTCCGACTGAATTAATCCAAATAATTAGAGAAAAGTTTCGCCATTCTAAAGTGCTTTTCAAAGAACTTGTTCAGTCGTTAGAAATATTTCAATATTTATTCTTTTACAATGACAAAACTTCTTTTCCTCTCTTTTCTTTTCTATCAATTTTATCAATTGAACTTCCAGTAAAATGAATTTTTAAATACCTGAGTTTACATTAAACGTTATTTCTATCTTTATTTTTAAAGTTTGTAGCTTAAGTAAACGCTTTGCCTAGTTGATTTTTTCCCCCACAGAATGGATTTATGAAAGGTTTAAATTATCTGAGATTCAAGAGTCAAGTAGGGTTGAGCTATATTAACGTCCCGTTCTGAAGCCACAAGAGAGATATTTCGGGACGGACCTCGTAATTTTTAATAATGGTCAGATGATGAGGACGACACCTGAGACGGAACCCAACCTCTAAACTTCCACTCCACACCAACGGAAGGACGTTTCACCCTCGACACCGAAGTGAGAGTTTTCAATATAAAACTTGAATTTACTGAGAACCAAACAGCCGCGACTACCTTGCATGTTCAAGTCTAGTTCCACCAGAGATCCAACCTGTACAAGGGCTTCGTGCCCACAACAAGCAGTCGGAAGCAAACGTCCTCCAATTGATGTGGTGTGGTAGTTTGGTCTGGTTTAGATGTCACCCTCGTTATCTGACCATTGCTCAAAATGACAAGGGACCGAAATATCCTTATGTAGCTTTAAAGAGCGTCGTTAATCTAATTAAAACTAGACTAAAGATCAGAGAATCAGTAACAAAGGAAATTCTTATTATTGACTAGTTGATATACCTAGCAATGGTCGGAATTGAAAATATTTTCATGTTTATTACTAATAAAAATTTAAACTATTTACTTAATTGTTACGGAACTTTCATTATAACATTCCTTATGCATCTGCATTTGTCAGTCAAAAGTGAAGTACTTAGAACAAATACATATAGCTAGGCTACAGTTATATCAAATGCTGTTGACTACCAAGTGGTATGAACGTCATATGCGAGAAAGTAAAAACACATTTAATATTAGCGCCCGACGGAATGCCAGTACGCACGGAAATAAACCCATTTTAAAAAAGATAAATATATATGTATAATATTTTTAATGTTAAAATACGCGCATCAATACTTATAAAAGGCCATGTTTATGTGAGTGTGTGTGTGTCTGCGATGTCCAGACAAATCTATCGCACTTACAGCCATGAAATTTGGCACACAGGTAGTCGTAATGATAACTGAATGCACCTCGAAGCCGGAATTTTAAAATTTAATCTAGAAATTTTTTATTTAATATTTTGTGTTGTCTTGGGTGATTTTTCGCACTCATTTCTCAACAGCATGGCTTCGAATAATTGTACGAAAAAAACATTTACACCATCGTAAAGAACAAACGATTTCCGTTCTAATGGAGTTTGTTTCGCACGTCTAATGTAATTAACGTTTTTTATGGTAATTTTTAATAAAGATTTCTTCAAATTATCGCATCTGACGTTCTAACATCCCTATAATTTTCTTTTTTTTTTCAGCTTATAACTGGAACGTTTCTGTCGGATTTAAAATAAGAACGATTAAAAATATCTTTTTTCGTTTTTTTGTAAATTAATTTTCCCCTGATCAGTTCAAACAATTTTTTTTGCTAGCGAGATTTAACAGCGAGAGTTTCTCCGGACGAGTGACCTTCCTCGTGGCAGGTGACGTCATATGCTTTCATTCCCAGCATGCATTTCTACAATCCGATGTGTATCTTTTGTTTCGATTTTGTTTTGAAAACTTTTTCGTGTCATTGGTGGGCATTCTTTTTTCGTATTTTGTTGAAGTCCTAATTCCACGGGCAACGCCGTGCGCGTATTGCTAGTATTATATAATATCTTATACTACATTACACTAAACTATTGTAGATACTACTTCACTCGAAAACGAGGGTGGATTTTAAATACTTCGGGGGGTGGAGGATAATACATGCCATTTACACTTGCTAAACTAGTGATCAGACTGGGAGGGGGCGGAAAAATCATATGATCAGGTTGGAATAATCAAATATTCAAAATCAATCAAATATTGATAATACACAAAATCCTCTTGTCGTCTGCATCTTTCGGCTTCAGCGTGTCTTCTTACTACCACAGTTATTCCTTCGGAGAGAGGGAAGGCAGCGCCACTAGGTGGCAAGGAGAGTAATTACATCCGTTACAGTTTCTAATTAATAAAAATAAACTATTTAAATAATTGTCACGAAACCTTCATCATGCTTCACAGCACTTATGAGAAGAATTTGAAGAAAATCTACTCAAGAGTTTGTATTTCAATCCTATACTTATGCATTTTATTTGTATAGGTTGATTTTAAAAAATGCACAATAAGAAACTCCAATCATAATGTTACGTAAGTCCAATTATAGTGTTACAAAGAGTTTAAAAGTTGTAAACACTTAATCTTAAAAATATTAAGGTTTCCAGAATTTTTAAAAAAATTTCATAAAATTTATATAAAAAGATATTAACAATGTATTTAAATTTAATAAACACATTCTTATACTACTCTGAAAAATCTGGCTGGTACAGCAAAATGAATATAGTTAAGTTTGTCAGGGCAATCAATAATATGATTGATGACTTCGTCAAAAAAATAGCATACAAGAAAGACTCCTTCGGAATTTCAAACTAGAAATAGAAAAAATATAATGTAGATAAGATAATGACCCCTGAGAAAAAATATATCACCAGTTATGTGAAATAAATAAATTAAAAACTAACGCGTGCATTTAGTTTGTGCTTGTTCTATAATTTTGCTTTTATTTTTATAGTACGTACGGAAAACATAACAAGTACTGAAATATATATAAAAATTAATGTTCTAGTTGTCTAATAAGAATTTTCTAAATTGTAGTTTCCTATCCAATATAGGTCATGTGATAGAATTTTGGAGTCCTGGTACACGTTTTGGAGCACGAAACAACGTAAACAGAATAAACGTTGACAATAAGGTTTTCGAGAAAAAATTAACGAGGAGGACTCCGCCCCACCCGATTTTCTCATATAGTTAAGGAACAAGGAGAGTTTTGTGTTTAGCTTCGTAGTATAGTGAAAAAAATCGGGTATGAATTTCGGACCATTCCCGCTGACCGACTAGGTCTAAAATTTGACAAAGGTCTACAAATATGGTGTCAAGACCACATACTAAATTTCAATTATTTAGTTTGTTGTGCTTTGTAGTTATTGTGTTCACATACTTACGGAAAGTCAAATGAATAGACCCTTTGACGGATATAATCCAAAATTAGATTCAAATCTACAATTTGGATGAAAAGATCTTGTATTAACCCTTTATTTCTCGTAATACTTAAAAGTACTACTATAGTCAGCTTATATCTTCTTAACTTGACCGTTTTTCTTGACAGTATTCACAAGAACAAGAGGAATGTAGTTTGGTCCAAAATCTGTAAAGAACTACATATTGTTACGAACATGCAAAGACGCTTCCCAGCAATGTTAGTCTTATGATTGGGAAGAGAGTTCTACAGGGGTATGTATGGGAATGCCAGGGAATGGAGCCATCGAACCCCGACCTTGGCGACCATCTTGGCGACGAAATGTGGGATTTCAAAAGTACTGGAATTTTCTTGATATTTCTGTTAGGGGCCGAGATCCGGATTTATACAGATGGTTCCATGTGACGTCAAGACCTGTAGGGGAGACTATAAATAGATCGTGTTCCGATCACAGAGAAGTAGTAGTCAGTGTGTGTGAGTTGATCGACTGGGATCGCCTTTGAAGTGCGAACGTCTTCGGAATCTCTCTTTGGAGTTTTATCCGCTGTGCGAACTAGTAAGATGTTAGACGCCAAGCGGTGTTGAAAGTGCTGTTGCTGTTCTTATTAGTGAATTGTCGCCAGTTTGTGTTGCTAATTTGTGCGAGTGCTGTTTTTCTTGTTACCTGCGCTTCGTGTTTTCCGAAATATTCGAGAATAGAGTGTCATTCTCCGTTATCCTGCTTGTTGGACTGTTTTCACCTTACACACACCGGACGAATTTCGTAACAATATCTAGTAATGAAACCATTACCCGAAATTCATCAGCCTAGCTTGTTGTGTTGTTAAGTTATCGTGTTCACATGCGGACATACAGACAGAAAGGCATAATTCCGAAAATGCTTTTTTTCTTTTCGGACTATCAAAAGTGGGTGGAGGTCTAAAACGTTCAGATTCATCAATATCTCGAGATTAATTGTTTTGGACGATTTCAATACAATAAAACCTCGATTTTCCGGACGACTTCTATCAACCGAACGGGTGTCAAAAAATCGAACTGTGTTTTTCATTTTCTAATAAAGTAAACGAAGGTTTCAGGAAAGGGTGTCAAAGTTGGCATTGGAGTCGATATTCACGATACGAACGCATATAAAAGGTTATTATCGATAGAACATAATCTATGACCCAAGCAATTATTTAGAGAGGAAAAAAAACAATTCCATTCTTACGCATTTCAACAGTGATGTGAGCGAATTCTATGCATTTTCAAGAAAAATTGCCACTGCAAAGGAAAAGTTTCCCGTTGTTGAGTATTCTTTTGAGAACATTCTTAAAGAATCGCTGGGAAAATGCAGCAGAAAAAGTCAAGATCAGTAACATTCGCGAATCTTCTAATCAAAACAGTTTCAAAAAATGTATGTAAGAAGCTTGATAACTAATGCAAGAATTTGCTAAAAGTTGTAGTAATACTTGCGGATTCATTTTTATAACTTCAAAATAAGCAATTTTAGAAAACCTTGAGAACATTCTTAAAGAATCGTTGGGAAAATGCAGAGGAAAAAGTCAAGATCAGTAGCATTCGCGAATCCTCTAATCAAAACAGTTTCAAAAAATGTATGTAAGAAGCTTGATAACTAATGCAAGAATTTGCTAAAAGTTGTAGTAATACTTGCGGATTCATTTTTATAATTTCAAAATAAGCAATTTTAGAAAACCTTGTCTAAATAAAAGAAGTCATGATTTACATAATTTAAAATTTAGTCTCAATTAACCGAGTTTTCGATTATCCGAGGTGACAACAGCCCATTCGGTTCGTATAATCGAGGTTCTACTCCATTGTCAATATGCATACTCACACGACAAAGTATTAAGTTCTTCTATTTCTGAATTCACTTTTTCAGCGTTTTTGGCATTTTGCCATATACTTGCGAGGGATAGCCATAATGTTACCGTGTTAATCAGGTGAAGATTTCCGTATACGGTTTCTGTGCATTTGCGCCATTTATTAAACATACTCGACGATAAAAAAAAACAGACACTCTCTGCTCTGGGGGATTCTGGAGATAACGAAAAATCTTTTACCGAAGAAAAGACACTATTTTATTTTGAGCAAGTACTAACTTAAAGAGCCTCTTTTCAATCACGATTTGTATTGAAAATTTAAATTCAAACTTTATACATATCGTGATTTCTACACCAGATCAACAGGCTCCTCGTTTGACTTTTCCACCTATGATTCTTTGAGAGACCTTTTACATGAAAAGTTAATTGGATTTTGGCAATAAACGTCGTTTTACAAGAAATGACTCCTATTACCCGCTTGCGTATTTTACTAAAATCAATTTGAAAGCTGTACTTAGAGAATGTTTATTTTGAATTTTCGCATTAGTATTTGAGAAGGGTGGAATGACCTTAGTTTCATCGTAATTTTCCACAAATGAGAAGCAAGCCTCGAGTATTAGCAAGAGTACTTTTGCCTCCGGATAAGTATCCTGCCCATTTTCTTAAAGAGCACATAGGAATCATATTTTACTTTCTCCTATACGAAGCATACAAACAGAGAGTATTGTAATTGTAAAAAAATTCGATCTTTGAATTTTCGATTGAAAATTCGATATTTGATGAATCTCCACGTTTTGGACCATCTTGAGAGCGTAACACACATTTCAGAATTATGTCGATCCGTCTGAGAACTTGGTAACCAAAAAACGCAATGAACTAGGCGGATGAAATTTGGTATACGGTCTTGATATCTAAGTTGCAATTTTATTTTAAATTGCGCATGAAATCCGCCTACGGAAAGTCTGTCTGTTAACACGACATCTCAACGTGTGCATGCGAACACAATATCTCAAAAACACCACAAGCTGGATACATGAAATATCGCCATGTTTTTATCAGCAGATTTATAAGTCTGTACCACATTTCGGATAGAAAAACGTCAACTTCGGCCAATGTCTGTCCGTTCATTCCTGAATATGTGAATGCGATCTCTAAAAAACGCAGCAAGGGGGGTGAGATGGACTGAAATATAGTATGTGGTTTTGAAACCAAAATTGTAGATCTAAATCGAATTTTGGAGCCAGTTGATCAAAGCGAAGAAGTCTAAAGCCACGCTAGATTTTCTTTACTATATTTACTTCGCTAAACACAGAACGCTCCTTACAGTGTAAGTATACAAAATAGTCGAGGGAGAACGCCCCCACTCGTTAACCAATTGACTACGAATTTTTTTTAAAAAAATTTACCCACTTTTCTACACGAATGAAGATAGCAGGCTTCAAATACGCCAAATTGATTGTTTGGAGTTTTTTCCCCCCTCCGATCGGATTTTAAATCAAAGGTTGAGATATAATAGTGTCATAATAAAAAAAGCATTACATTTTTATACATGAAACATGATTATTATTAGTTATTGCATAAACCTTTTTACATATTTACAATATTTCATCAATAATATTGCACAAAAGATGTGCATTGCTTACAAATAGATCAAAACTATTGAACATGCATGCACAGAAGAAAAGTCTTCTGTAAGCGATGGCTTTCGGAGGGAAAATAGGCTGTGCCATCTAGATGACTAAAAATGAATACAGTAAGTGGCGTAGTGGCCGGGGGCAAGAGGGATATAGATGCCCCGGGCGCCAGTTTAAAGGGGCGTCATGGAGCCAGAACAAAACTGGGTTTATGCCATTTTAAAATAAAATATGACGAGGAGGAGTAAAAATAATGCTATACCTCTGACATATAACGCTTGTTTAGCCACTGATGACGACTGGGATGGAAGAAAAACATATTATTTTCTGGGGCTACTTACCCTCGCTACGCCACTGGCCATGATGGTAATACGTTAATGTCACTTATTTGAGTCAAACACGAAGAGAGGCTTAAAAAATACCATGCCCTGGACTCCGTTTACACAAACTCAGTCACTGATGACGGGGGGCGGGGACGAAAAAAATCATATTACAACCCGGGCGCCACTTACCCTCGCTACGCCACTGTGTACAGTTGTTCTTGTTCTTCAACTGGGACATATTACAAAGAGTTTCAAAGCATTTTTTTTCCTGGTAGTAATTTTAAAATGTGAATGAGATGTATATGTCCCATTAGTAGTCAAAGGTTTAAAATTATTAGACAGGTGTGAACAATATGGTTACCAACTTGATAGTCCAAGTATGTGTCCATCAACATTCAGGTTGGTACTTACTAGTCTGAAATTTGCTTCAGTTGATTTCGGTTTTTGATTTTTATTACTTTTATTTATTGCGGAAGGAATAAAAAATATAATTGCCGAGAACTAAATCCAGATTTATTATTTTGATCTGCTTTGCATAAAACCACGATTTCACAAACTAGGTGCCGCTACCCGAAATGGTGGATGAAACTGAGAAGCATTTGCATCGTTCATATGTGTAATTGCAAGTGTTTTGTTCATTCTTTGAATATTTTAACTTAAAATTCACCTCGAACATTTAATGGATTTAAAAACATTGTGTCTCTAGCCTTTTCACTGAGAGAAAATTGTTACAAAAACGTTACATTAAGAGCATATCTAAGATATCTACTATTATACACAAAACAAGCTGGAGTGTTCTTTCTTCGAATTTCTAGTATAGTACTGTATCTGTAACACAATACGCAGCGTTTTGTAGTACGGGGTGTCCACAAATTATTCACTAGATAAAGTTTTGTTTTAAATAATACAGAGTAAAATATAGGGAAAAAAGACTTACTCAATCTTATTTAGTAGTTCAAAAAAATTTGTATTAATATACTTCAACATGACCACCATTAGTTGCTCGGAGTGTATCAAGTCTGTTCGCTATTTCCCTACAGATGTTGTTAAGCATTTGCGGAGTCACAGTAGCTGTTTCTGTGGAGATTCGAATTTTTAATTCTTCGACGCTGCGAACCTCTGCAGCATAAACTCTGTTCTTCCGGTATCCCCCAAAAGAGAAATTGAGTGGTGTGATATCGGGAGAACGTGGAGGCCCTGAAACTGGTCCATCTCTACCAATCCACCGATCTGGGAATGTTTCACTGCATGGCTCCATTTCGTAAGTAAGTTTCCCTGTTGTCATTCTCAAAAATGAGAACAAGGAATTTCTTGAACTAAAGATCATTCCCTCACTTCGTAAAATTACGTTCCAATATAATTTTGTTATCCGATGAATAATTTATGGACACCGGACCCTGTATAGTAAAGAAAATTAAGTATGCGTTTTGCACCTTTAACCTTTGACCGACTGGGACCAAAATTTGGTACAGATATGCAAAACACGGTGTCAAAACAACATACCAAATTTCATTTTCTCGTTTGCTATGTTTTTGAAGTCCACCCTATCAAACCCTATTTAAAAACTGTCTCATTATAAGTTCGTTTGCAAGTATTTAAGATGCTGTCAGTCTACTACTGAGAGAGAGGTCCGTTTCCTTCACACTTACAGTTGCAATAAAAGTATTAAAATTTTTAGCTTTTAACCATGTAAACAAAACTGAAATATTGCTAGTACTCAAGATACTCAAGAAAGTATTTCGTCGTCGTTCAGGCAAAAGTCATTATTCCGAAACTATAGTTTCGAGATGTGGCAAGTTTAAGCTTTATTAATTTTGAGTCATTATGATAAAAAGTAAAAAAAAATATTTTACAGATTTCTAGCTACTATGGTAGACTTACTGATTACAGGTTTCTCTCCCGAAATAGTTAATTGCAGATTCTAATTGACTGCAGTAGTCGGTCAAAAGATATTTGTGGGCTTAGTGACTTCTGCATGAACGACGACGATTTAACGTTAAAAAAAAGTCCACCCTATCAAACCCTATTTAAAAACTGTTTCCTTATAAGTCGTTTGAAAGTATTTAAGATGCTGTCAGTCTACTACTGAGAGAGAGCTCTGTTTCCTTCTCACTTACAGTTGCAATAAAAGTATTAAAATTTTTAGTTTTTAACCATGTAAACAATACATAAATATTATTAATACTCAAAATACTGAAGAAAGTATTTAACGTTAAAAAAAAGTCCACCCTATCACGAGCCACAGAGAGGGGAGGAGTTTCGAACTTGCTCTTTGCGTGTGGATATGGAATTATTATTCCAGGCGCCCGACGTTTTACTAGTTGGATAATTGATAACCAAAGCGGCAACGGGATAGGTCAGTTTTTTTAATACAAAATAAATTAATTGAACGATAAATGTACGCGAGGCGTCTTTGATGTTATTTCCCATCATATAATTAAATTTCTCGGCATGTCTGCTTACCCCTTTGGTTTTGGGAAGAAAAATCGTTAACCGACATGAACAAAATGTATGAATTTCCACACACATTTTGTTCTCTTATCTCGAGATCTATTTATCAAAAAGCGAGTTCACTGATCTCGCAATTATGAGTAATATATATTGTATTAACAGGTTTCGGAAGGTCTTTCCAATGAAATTTTAAGAACTCTTTTCAGGTACTTTCGCGGGTTATTCATGAGGTCGGCTAACTTTGCTTCCAGTCACTATCAGTTTAAAATATCAGGTGGGGATGTAACAAGTTAAAAAAGAGTTACCGCCTTGGCACACGTTTTTAACCTTACCGTCTATAAATTTATTTAGCACCATATTAGAGGTTTAGGAAAAGGGGGGAAAATTCAGAAATCTCTTTCTTCAGAATTTATTAATAGTTTGAAGGTCGGATTCTAATTCAGTGCACGAAATTTATATTTTCTTGTAACAGGAAAAAACAAGCGTCGAGCTGTTAAACAGCAAAGTTAACAGCAAAAGGTCTTGAAGGTCAGACATAATCTGAAGGTGATAAATATATAAATAGAAGAGTATTTTTCTAAAAGTCATTCATCGTTCATTTTCAAATTTAATAAAAACAGTTTTTAAAAACACATTTTTATTAGTGTAGAAAAATAAGAATTTTTTTTTTTTAGTTTTAATTATTTTCTACTGCTAAGTATTTAATTTATAATTCATTATAACGAAAATGACGGAATCTTGAAATAAATTTTTTTACACATTCACTACCAGGTGGCAACACTTGTATAGAATAAAAATTTAATCAAATTAATCTATTCATTGATAATCGGGTTCTGAAAATATTCAAACAGTGCACTGTCATTGAAAACACACAAATGTACAAAATTTCTAAATTCTATCACATCAGAAAGTGTTTTAAAACTCGTTTACAATACTATTGTGATCAATAAGTATCAGGATAGCTGTCTTAAAACAAATGGTATCACTTTATTGGTCAATATTTATTACATCTCCTTCAAAGCAATCTCCTCCGATTGCGATGCATTTCTGCTAACTTTTTTCCAATCATCAAACCATACCTTAAAGTCGATTTCGAGGAACCCCTTCAGAGTTCGTAGCGAATTTTCTTTTATTACATCAATAGGATCAAAACGGTGACCACGAAGAGGCAGCTTCAACCGTGGAAAATGGCAAAAGTCACAAGGTGCCAGATCAGGGGAATAAGAAGCTTGTGGAGCCACATTTGATGACTATTTTGTCAAAAATTCACGAATAATAATGGGACTGTGAGAAAGCGTATTATCGAAGAGCAAATCCCATGCGTCATTTCATCACGATTCATGTTGTTTTCGACTATTTCGATATATCAACGTGCCCAATAATATCTATGATTCATTCTGTATCTGTTTAAACATTTCATACCACTCAAATACTCGGTGTCAGGGTTGAGATTGGTAAACAAACTGATCGTTGCCAACGATGAGAAACAAATAAAGTTCCTTTTTGCGCCACGCATAATCGTTTTATATAATATAGATTTGATGCTAGGAAGGATCCGTCTCAGGATGAATCATTCAACTAAAACTAGAAAAAATTAAGCAACATTATTCCATTTAGATCTTGCTGCCATCTACAGACGAAAAATGCAATAATTGCTAGATTTTTGTAATTTGTAAATTTTTGTTTATAAATTTAAAACGTAATAAAATTTAACTCCAGCAGTATTAGAAAAAAGGTGAATAAGTTCTGAAAAGAATATCAGACGCATGTGCATACAGGGTCGGATTAAAGGTAAGGAGTACTAGACGCGGTCTAGGGGCCCGGAAATGATGATTTTTTTTATACCGATAGATTTAATTTTCCTCGAAACTCTTCAGATTTATTTCCAGTTACACTTTCTTAAGAAACAATCATATCAATCATTAGATTGAATGATGTGCTTTCAATTTCAATGATTATCAAATTTAGTCATTAGTGTTAATGTATCTGTTCAGTCAATAAGACAAATCTATTTCATGCAATTAGTTATTTCGGACAATAGCTATGCCGGAAATGGAGAATCATTCACT
The DNA here is from genome assembly GCA_013235015.1 of Araneus ventricosus. Classification (NCBI taxonomy): domain Eukaryota; kingdom Metazoa; phylum Arthropoda; class Arachnida; order Araneae; family Araneidae; genus Araneus; species Araneus ventricosus. Next base: position 285,516 of record BGPR01000067.1, read on the forward strand.
TACGATTTCCATCCATTTCCACCTCACACTTTACTTTAAAACTTACTATTGCAACACAATTATTATTCGAAAAATAGAGTTACAGTGATTAAAAGCATGAAAAGTTATAAATATTATTTTAAAATATAATGACTGTCTAGTAAAAACATACAATAAATATATATGTAATACTTTCGGACATCCCGGGAGATTTTAACACCAGGGGCCTCCAACAAACTCAGTCTGCCCCTGCGTGTATAGGTTTTAGAATTACGCCTATATAATGCACTTTAAAAAATCATAACAGATTTTGGCTTATATTTTTCCATAGAGGTAATAGATGAAAAAACCATTGTTCCCGGATAAAAAACGGGAAATATTCAATCCACATAACGACGGGGGTTATAGATCATTATACACATAAAAAGTGACGGGCGATCGAATCACATGTGAATGATTCAATATGTGTTAATACGTATCTTAGGACAGTAGAAAGATCCCATATCATAAATCTGCGTTGTAAATATAGAATCTTATAACACAGAAAATGGTTATGGAGCATCAAAAATTTCGATCAAATATATCAGTTATTTTGGTCATTCTCATGAATAAGGTACAAATAGCTAAAAACAATTATTTTACAAAAGTATATAAAAAATCTCAAAAATTTCATGGATGTTTCCATTTAAGCTTAATAAATAACCTTACATTAGTGGTCAAGTTTTCTAATTTTTTTCCCACCGTTTTTTTTTTTTTTTTTTTTAATTTTTGACCTGTTTACGAAGGAGACATGATAGCCAAAGGAAATTTTACATTTTTAACGAAAGCATAATTGAATAATTAGTGGGCAGATTTGGTGCAGGTTTATTTCTTATAATTAAACAACAAAATTGGTTATTGAAAACGAGGACAAGAAAAGTTAACATTTTAAAATAAATAGCACTTTTTTAATAATGGCACCGAATGCGCATTAGTTAAATAATATTTACAAACAATTTTAAATAAATGAAAGTCAATATTTTGCAGGAAAGTAATCAATTATTTACTAGATTAAGGAATATCATATATTATTTATTAACAAACAATCAAGTAAGTATCGTATTAAGTTTTTTCTCTCTTCTCTTCTTAATTTGAGCATCTGACAGCTTTGTCTTTTTATTTTTTGATATTTCATTTTTTCTAAATATAAATTTAGCTATTAAAATATTTTTTACACGTTATTGAAGCTTTAATATTACAAATATTCTATATCAGCGGTTTCTAACCTAAGGGCCGCGGACCACTTGTGGGCTTTGGATAGCGTATTAGTGGGCAGCAGAACAGGGGAGCTTTAAAAGTCTTTACTCGTTTTTTGCTTTATAAAACAATATGTTTTTATTCCTTTTACAGTAAGCTTTACCAATTATTAACATATACGTGCATGTAATATATATATAAATATATGCGTTTGTAATTTTTTACTTGTATCTGTAGTTAGTGGGCCTCAAAATATTTTTTTACACAACAGATGGGCCTCACAACCAAAAAGGTTGGGAATAATGTTCTATATGAGTTGTTTACCTTAATTCTTTTCGAGAATATAATTTCAATTTTAATTTTTAAAAAATACAAAAGAAAATCACTAAATTTCGTAAAAAATATCTACCAAAGAACTTTAAATTGATATTATCTTATCTAACTGTATCATGATTTTTGAGATATTGTCTCTTTCACTGACAATGTCATCCTCTCTGTGGTGTTGCTGTATCCACGGGTTAGACAAAAACTAAGTTTTGAATTTTTAAGTGCTTTTGTTTTTACGCGGCTAAAGTGGTACACTTATTTTTTTAAATCCGATACTAAAATTTTGTATTTTAATTATAAATTAGATTTATCTTAATTTATTTATGATGTCCACGGAGTGGACGCTGAGAACCTGCCAAGCTCTAAATGGAACTAATAAATTGGAATATATTCAATAAATTCGAAATATAACGAGAATTTTTCCTTATAGAACAAATTTTCTCCCTCTCTTATAAACTCTTTTATGATGATTGGGCATGAGCTGCCATTTATGATATTTTTTCAAAGTTATTTTTTTTGTCGACGGGGGGAGACGTATTGGACTGGGGACAAAGTGCAAAAATTAATTACTAAGTAAAAATAATTTTAAAAAAATGTTTGGTTAGACCTTAACTAGAGACTTTAAACTAGTTAATACTGAAAAAAAAAACAATTTTTAAAAAATTGCTTGAATTTCAGTAAATATTATTTTGAATTTCACGTGTAGGGACGTCCAAGGAGGGGACTTTTGTCTTATATTCATTCAAAAATGAGAGTTAAATAGTAAAACTATTTTAGTAGAAACGTATTGAATAGCTTTCTTAAAACTTAAATTTATGCATATGAACAAAAATATTAGGATATTTGTTGCACTTTCAAATTTTTATCACACCGGGACTGTAAAAAGCCCCTTTTCGTGAAAATGACGCATTTATAAATAAATTACAATCATATCTAGGACTATTTCATAGAGTTTAATGACTCATCTCGTAGCTTTTCCCATACTCTCAAGCTGAGTTGCTCTGATTACGGTATATTTGAAAAAGAATACTGAATAGCCCCGGTTATCGAAAATATTTACAAATCGAATTAAAAACATAGAGAGGAAATTGCCGAATTTGGACCGGCACCTGGATTGGATCTGTATCATCAAATCTATTAAATATTTCGGCCTCAAAATAGAAATTATGTTGTAACAATGTAAATATGATTTAGGAAATCATTTTTAAGAGAAAGCGCTACGTGGTTACAATTTGAGGACAAGTGTTCAGATTTATGTATCATCAATCGAATATTTTAACAAAAAACTAATGGCCCTTATGCTGTTTTAAATTAAATAGCAAAATATGTTATTATTATAATGAGAAAAGAAATTTATTTAACTACAATATGCTATAATAATTTTATTAAAATAGTTTAGACATAAAATTAGGGATTTTTTAATTTTTGTTTTTGTCTAAAAGTTAATTAGATTTGACCAAAAACAGTTGACTAAATTGGACTGTTTAAATCAATGGGACTTTTATCTTGAATTGGCGGAATAGCCCCGAGAGCATTTATAATCACTAGTTGTCCTCATAAAATAGAAAAAGCCAAAGAAAGAAAAAACAATAAAAGAGCATTAAGGATATCAAATGTGGGTTCAAAAAGAATGAAACTAAGATTACTCAGTTTTGTATCATATGTGAGGAAACAAGGGAAGAAGAAATGATACAGTGCATAAAATGTCATGCTTCGGTTCATACATTTTATGCTGGTGATAATTTGAGTATCAAAAAATACTCTTGTCATGATTGTGCTTAAAGAAATTGGTGGTCCAATGCAGGAAACCAGTGGTGCAATCTTTTTTAGTTGTGTTCAGAGACAGACAGACGTAATTCCAAAAATTGATTTTTCCAACTCATGAAATTTTAAAACGTGGAGTAATCAAAATCTCCAAGTCTATTTTTTAGCGATTACAATATTTTCTCTTTTCATACTTTGCATATGAATAATTAAAAAAAGCAGATGTTTTTCCCTGCTACAAAATGAAAAAGCTCATTCACAGATCTTTGAAAAAGAAATTTCGAAACTAAATCTCCAGATGTCGCATTTCATTATTTAAAGGCATTAATTTCATTCCATGTCATTCTCATCCATTAGCTATGGCTACTTTACAAACGCCTATCGGGTCAATGTCAACGAAGGCCTGTCTAACACACACATCGCCAAACAAGCGCTTATTAAAACAAAATTAAGCCTAATTACACTAACTGTAATTACTGAGACGCCCGTGACCATTTAAAGTTACATCGCAAAGTTACTTTTCACGCAGCTTAAAGAATTATCCAGCGTAATCCTTCGCCAGCGGGGTTAAGACGCTTAGAGGGTTGGCGAACCTTTGCCAAACGAAGCGCCAATTAATGTATCTATTTATATATAATGATACTCGTTCTGAGCAGATGTCCCTCGCCAAACGAAGATAAATGATCTATTGATAATAATACCAATAACAGAAAAAACGAGGGGCCACTCACACAGAGAGAAATGCATGGAAAAAATAGAGGTATCAAAAATATCACTTTGGGAGACCATTAGCAGTAATTTTGCTGAATTTGGAGTTAACTGCATGTCATTGGTAGGTCTGAGGCAGGAGGGTTTTCGGAACTTGTGATGTTGTGTGCAACCTCTCTAACCTAGGACCTCTCTCCCTCTTTTTGTGGGTATTCTAGAAATGCCAGATAACACGATTTTAGTCTGCAAAGAATAATAAAGAAGGAATCGCTGTTACGTAAAATTGCTTCGGGTATAAGCAGAGTTCAGATAAAGTGATCAGACTTTCTAAACTTCATTCTAGGATGTTCTAGAATACAGGTGTGCAGTCAGGAAGGTTTGCAGTGGGTGGGGGGTAGGTTTTTGGAAAAAATTCTCAGTCAAATACTTAGAACAACACTAAATACAAAAAGTTGCTAAATAAACACGGTTTTTATTCGCGTATTAAAAAGTAGAAAATATTTTTTAATCAAAAATATTGAAATTAAAATTAATATTTCTGAATTCTTAAAATTATTTTGAGAATAAGCAGAGTTCAGATAAAGTGATCCGGCATGTTGAACCTCATTCTGAGATGTTCTAGAATACAGGTGCGCAGCCGGGAACTCTTACAGGGGGGATATTAGGCAAAATCCCAAAGCAGATACATGAAACAATTATGAAAGGGTTGTTTAAAACGCAGTTTTATTCGCGTATGAAAAAAGGAGAAAATAATTTTATAAACAAAAATATGGAAATGAGAACAAAATCGTAACAGCGTTAAGTGTTGATAGAAATACTCAAGGTACTTAGGAATCTAATTCACAGTTATAATATATTTTTAATTTTTAATGCGTGTTTAAGAATTCGCTTTCTTGTGGCATTCAGTAGTTTAATTGCAGTAGTAATTCATTGTAGTTTAATTTCTTTGCAGTACTGTTTTCAGCACCTCACGCTTAAGATTTTGTTTTGACGAGTCACTCGAGACCTTGAAGCCATTTTTATTCTCTTTATTTTTAGAGTTTAATACCTTGCAAAATTCGTTATTATAAATATTATGGAATCTTGAAAAGAATTTTTGTCAAATTCCACTAGTAAACAAGGTTTCTGTTCTTCATTAAATAAATGGTGATTTTTATATTTTAGGGGGTGTTAAAATGAATATGACATTAAAAATATTCCATCATCCACAGATTTTTAAAAAATTCAGAATCTTGAAAATCTCAATTTTGTAGCATTTATTCACTACATTTACCATATAAATTTTGTTATTAATAAATGATGAATAAACACTTATAAAGCTAAAAACTAATATAAAACACTGAAAAATTACATTGTTTATAAAGTTTTAGAAAAATTAAAGAGATTTTTTGTGAAAAAATAATATTCTTAAGAAATTTCTCAAATTTCATATTTAATGTAACAGTAAATGCCTTAACTGTGGATTCTCTATCATACACACAATCATTAACTTCTCTAATAAGGTTCCAACAGTAACCTCTGAGCATATTAGGGATCCACCTGTTTGATATCGGCCTTCCATTGCAGAAATATCCTGGTAGGAGCGCTCCCCATGCTCGTCGCTCACAGCAGAGAAAAAAATTTAAATGAGACGCCAAAAAATGAATGTTCAATGGCACTGAATATCCTAAATGTTTGTAACTTTTTAACATGCTTTTAACTAATTTTTCATATTTAGGATTTCATTTATTTCCGAAGAAATGTGTCACAACATTTTTAAAATCAAAACAAGCTACTTTTTCTAAATCACTTAATGTATCCTCAAAATTTTTGTCCTTTATAAGGTGCCTAATTTGTGGACCAACGAAACTGCCCTGCTTAATTTTTGTATACCTTAGCGATGGAAACTGTTCTTGCAGGTATTGGAATCCACGCCTTTCTTTATTCATCGCTTTAACGAAATTCTTCATCAATTGCAACTTTATGTGTAAATGTGGGAGAATAACGTTCTTTTTATACATTAAAGGAATGTTTTGGATATTTTTTCACCTGCAATATATTGTTTGCGCTCTGGTCGCTTCTGTTTGATATAATGCTGATGCTTTGCCCTGTTGTCCCACTCGCACAGGGAACAGCAGCATACCTAGTTGCATATCAATGAGACTGGCAATTACTTTCGAATCTGCACACATGTTCCAATTATGATACGAATAGTCGATTTTATGAAGCCATATTTTCATAAGATTGTTTCATCATGCAAGGATATGCTATTGGATCAGATGGTAGTGCATTTTCATTATGGAATAGCACAGCCTTCAAGCTGGTTTCCGAGCCATCGATGAACAATCGCAATAGTTCCGAGTTATATTGACAATTCAAAGCAAATATTAAACTGATAATATCATTACAATAGCATAAATCGCCTTTTGTGGACCCCCCCCCCGAATATTTCTTATGTTGATTTCAGAAAATGGGTATGTCAGTGTTCTTTTCGAGAAACTCCAACCTTGCAATTTTGATCCAACTAATTCTGAGAATTTTTTGATAAATTTAAGTCTCATACAAAAAATTTATCGAAGTAAATTCTGTTTATACTCTATTTTTAAATGTTCTATTGCTGTAATAAGTAAAAAAAATGTATCTGTGTATCAAGCTGTATCTGTGAAAGAAAAATGTAATATAGTTATAACTACTATACGATAGCGTATATAATGCAAAACTTATAAATGAAATTCCTTAAAATTGGAGGGTGACAGAAAATTTTTACAAACATATTCTTTTTCAGCACCAAAAAATTTATAAGAAACAACCAATATATATTGAGGAACAGAAAATTCGTTACGATTTGTTTTTCAGTGCAGATGGTGTATCTCGTAGGGAATCCAAATTAAATTAAAATTAGTTCATTAACTGATAATTAAATTCAGAAAGAATTAAAATATAGCTTAGTCAATGGGTATAAACTTGCATTGGAACTCTCGACATTAGGGTTGTACACAACTGTAGAAAATTCCAGAACTCTATTATATTAGGAAGTGAGTGAAAAATTGTTTATCAAATTCCATTTTTACTCACATGAACGAAGTCAATTCAAATAAAAGCGTGTAAAAATGTAAAAATTCAGAGACAATGAAAGAGTTCCTCAACAAAAATTTGAAAAGCATAAACAATATATTTTGTTATTGCTTTTCTTTCAGATTGATTCATCCATATTGGTCAAATTAAGGCGATCATATTTTATGTATAGTAAAAATTAGGTTTAACATTTAAAAAATCAATGTAGTAAATATTGTTTTAAGATTTTCATGTAGCAATAATCAATAGTCATATCAGTTGGTTTTAGATCAGCTTCCCGTTTGGGGA
>BGPR01000067.1:292881-394963 GCA_013235015.1 Araneus ventricosus
TCTTCCATGAGAGCGAGAACCCGTTTGTTCCGGGGGAAGGGGTTCTGCACATAACTCTCCATTCATTCGAACTTTTTTTAAAACTGATTGTGGTTTATTGATTCATAAACAGAGATACTCAAGCGTATGTTACAGCAAGTAAAATCCTGATTTATATTTGGCGGTTTTCAGTACTTTACCTTCGCTGGAAATCTCTAATTCATTACACAGCGCGTGTCAAAAGTTTAAGCACAACAATAATTTTTAAAATAAAATTTTAAATATTCACTTTATTTCAGTGTCTCTTTTATATGTTTAAAACTTTATTTTTATTCATAGGTTTTAAGAATAGAGCGAAAATTACTGCTTCAAAAGTTTAAGCATGAAACCGCTTTAAAGCAAATTAATGAAATCACAGAAGCAGTTGCGCAGGCATCTTGTTTTCGTCATCGTTTGTTTTTGCTTACCGTGCTATATAAGAAGAATCCGACTCTTAAAATATGGAGGCCTTTCTAGGAGAGTGCCATTTTTTTTTCTCTTGACCGAATCAGATCGGCAATAATTTTAGCCCGTCTTTTGATGGCAATTTTCATTTCTTTTTTGATTACCGATTGAAAAGAACTTTGGAATGAATAGGGGATAATAGCTGTGTTGCTAAAAATCCCCAAAACCCCCAATCAAATCAAATCAAACGACTCTTGGTTTAACGTTAGTTCAAAATGGCCAGGTCTAAAGAATTTTCATATGATTAAGTGTCGAAAATCTGGCGTATGAGAGCAAAAAGATGGAAAGGTGGAATTTATCAAGTCTTGGGTCATGGTGAAGACTTTAAAAGGAAATCTCATTCCGGAAGGTCGCCAGTGAAATATCATTGGAACACAAATAGCGAAAAAACTATCCATAGAAGAATTTTAAAATCGGGGTATATGAAAAACTATAAGATGGCTCGATTACTTTGCTCGAAACCACACCATAAAGAAGCTCGATTACAGTGAGCCAATCAGTACATGCCATTTAGTGATATGTGGCTTAATGACATGTTCAGCGATGAAAAAAAATGGAATTTGGACGCCCCTGATAGATTTGTATGCTACTGGCATGATCTTCGAAAAGAACCAAGGGGCATTTTTTGAGACAACATGGTGGTGGATCTCGGATGGTATGGGGAGCGATTTGAGTGGGCTGTAACATTCTAAAAACTATCAAGAGAAACTTACTTGTCATTTGCTTCCTTTTGGTGAAATTTTATCCGGAAAAGATTGGACTTTTCAATAGGACAACGCTTCCATTCATACCTCCAAGTCCACGTCAGAGTGGCTTAGATCCAACATGATGTCGGTTTTGAACTGGCCACCACCTCTAAGTCCGGATTTGAACCTCTTAGGACAAACGTGGTGTAACCTCACACGTGGAAGCGGCCATTGAGGATTCTTGATATGAACTAAAGCTAGAATTAATACAGAACCTTGTGTTATTGATGGAAAACCGTGTATTTCAACTAGTTCAATCTAAAGGAACAATAATCAACTATTAACATTTTATTTTTACTCGAAAGTAAAAAGATAAATGTATTCTGTGCTTAAGCTTTTGACACACCTATTTTTCTATTTTAGCTAAATTTGATGATTGAAAATAAAGTTTAAAGCATGATTGTACTAAGTATAATTTAATATTTTTATAGTTTTTTTTTACTTATATGAACACTAATTTTAAAAAGGATGAATATTTAAAGTTTTGTTTTAAAATGATTTTTGTGCTTAGATTTTTGACACGAACTGTAGCTCGAACATATTTGACTTTAAAGTCGAAATGCATAAAAACAAAACGGAATAACTAAACAGCACGGAGAAAGCTAGTGACTTAATTTACATAAAAACATATTTAAGAAAACAAATTATTAAACAGACAACTCAAAAATCAAATTAATTTGATCTAATAAGCTAAATGAATATCTTACTTAAATGAATCTCACCCCCAAAAAATACTTCAATTCACCATTACTAGAAAAAAAGTTCTTTAAAGGTCAAAATCATATTCGGGGAAAACCCAGTATATTGTTTTTAATCCATGGACAAAGAATCGAATATTGGAATTGTGCTGATTAATACAGGACATACATTTAGCGCAGAAAAAGTATTTAGACAAACAATATAATGTGAATTTTGAATAAAAATACTTTTATTTACAATTGTTATAACCTCTTATTGGATCTTTAAAAGATTTTGCCAAACCCTTATGAGATCATTTCTGAACAAATTATTTTTATTCAATGAAAACATTTTCATTTAAGAATTTCAGAAGAATGAAAAGCAAAATGAGATGGTACAGCTTCTCCCAAATTATAAACTCAAATAAAAGTTTTCCTTTAGTTTTTTCAGAAACATTTCAGGACAGCCAAACAATATATTGTTTAAAATTCGTCAGTGGCATATTTATAATAATATTTTTATAACGCAAATTTACAATAGCAATACACAATGTTTTGTTTTATACGTCCATCAGAGTTGTTTTGCTAATTTTAAGCTTTTTGAAAGAGTTCAACCCCAGCAGAACAATTTATTATTCAAAATATATCAATCAAATATTTTAACTTTTCGAAAATATTTAGAAAACAAAATAATTCGAATAATGTGTGTGAAGTGTTTTCTCCAAATCTGAAACAATGGAAAATAATAATTTTTCTATAAAAAATTATTGAAATAAATACATAAAATAAAAGTAAAAAGTACGGTATTTTGATTCTAGTATAACACAAAATAAGGAATGTAAAGAGTTCTTCGGAGAGAAAATAGATTTCAATTCTACACTGGTGTGCAACAACTAAAGACCATTTTGTAAAATGCGAGAAATTTGCAATTAATACAAAAACTATGGTTCAAAATCAGTTCTGGAGAATCGTGTGACATTCAATCGAGTATCATACACATTTTACAGTGAAGATTCTGTCACGAGGGCAATTAGAGAGCCACCAGAAAGGGATGAAGGCGAAAATGCAGTTTGACCCATATTGTTTCGCAGAAAGCTGATGACGAGATGTAACTTTCATCAATGGTTATGTTTGATGTGCATAATATTTATATGCATTTTCGTAAACACAGCACAAATATTTACGGAGATATAAAGGTTTCTTTAAAAAATCCTAAATTTTTCTGCATGTTTTTTGCTTGTTGTTTCAACATGCAATGTTTCCATTCAAATTATACGAAATTTGCTGAACACACGACAATATGTTGCTGACGTATTGTATTAAAATGTGAAGTAAAAGCGCTGAATATTAGAGGAAATATGAGTATTTGTACTAAATTTTTTACTGCGCATGTGCGAGACGCAGAGGAATTTTTCTTTCATAACTTCAAAGCCAGATATATAGAGCAACTTTAATATAAATTCCAGTTGAATCCTATTAAAATTAAGAAAGCTGTCGACATTTCAGTGAGGTGAATATCAATTTCTCTATAAGAGAAGCTAAATGATGAGGGTTCTTGCACAAATTGATACTTTCAAAACTTGAATCTTCGAACAGTACCATTGAATTTTAGGAAAGTTGAATATCCTGAATACCCATGTACACTTATAAATTAAATACATTATTTAAATTTCATTTCTTCGGATACCATTCGAAGATTCAAATTTAAAAAATATCAGTTTGTGCAAGAACCCTTATCACTTAGTTTCTTTTAAAGAGAAATTTAAATTCACCTCACTGAAATGCCTATATCCTGAATTTTTACGGGATTCATCTGGAATTTTTTTATAAGTTGCTCTATATATCTGGCTTTGAAGTTATAACAGAACAATTCCGTTGCGTCTAGCACATGTGCAGCAAAAAATGATTTAGTAAAAACACTCATATTTCCTCTAATATTCAAAGTTTTTACTTCAAATTTTAATACAATACTTCTGCAACATATTGTTGAGTGTTCTGCAAATTTCGTACAATTTGAATGAAAACTCTACATTTTATAAGCAAAAAACATGCGGAAAAATTTAGGATTTTTTAAAGAAACTTTACATCTCCCTAAATATTTGTGCTGTGTTTACGAAAATGCATGTAAATATTATGCACATCAAACATAACCATTGATGAAACTTACATCTCGTCATCAGCTTTCTGCGAAACAATATTTTTCAATCACCATTTTCGGCTTCATCCCCTTCTGATGGACCCCCAGTACTTTCAATATTTTTATAGTTTAGTTTAAAACTATTTTATTACGAATTCTGATGTTATCGCTTTCCCCATAAAAAAAAAATAAAAAATTACATTTTGATTTTGGGTCACTAAATTAAACCACCTGGTCGACAAAGAACTACCAAGAAATGTGGTAAGTGCAATCGTTTGTTTTCAGAAATCATGTCAATATCAAAACAACAACAATATGTCACGAGTGCTATAATTAAAATGATTAAGTTCAATTGAACATTTTGTATTCGAATTCCTAATCCTAATGTGAATTAATCCACATTTTATTTTTGAAGTATTTTGTTGTAACTATATTTCATTTTTTATTTTTTCTATGGCTGCAACTCTATTAGTAAATGATTTTAAAAGCTAAGTTTTGCGTTTTATTTGATATGCCAAATAAAAATGTGTTTTTTTTTTTTTAAGAGTGGGGTCACTCAGTGACTCCACATGGCTTTTCATGTTTCAAATTTCCGCCTCGTCATTCGAAGTTTTAAAAGAAATATTTATGCTTAACATATCAATTTGAATATTTTTTAAATTTTTTTTATCATACGAAGTGCCTCCTTCTTAAGCCATAAGGCGTTCGTCTTCTCCTTCTTTAGATTGTCTAAGCCAGAGTTTCTCAAACTGTGCTCCGCGGAGCATTTAGTGCTCCACAAAAAAATTCCCAGTGCTCCGCGAAGAGGTAGGATATGTTTAAATTTAAATATTTTTATCAAGCATATTTTGAAATTAAAAATATTTTTCTCTAAAAAATGGAACAAAAATATTTTAATATTATGACCTTTTACGCTCTCTGTGTATAACAAAAAATCTAGTATAAATCATTTTTCACCGATCCAGATGAAACATTGACTACATAAGAAGGTAGTCGGCATTCAATGCGTCAGTTTCTCGTCCACCAGTCGACAAAACAAATTTACGCCAAAAGGCAACACCAGACAACACGGAGCCAGATAGGGGCTAGACCCACTCACTGTCTCAGCGTTTGCAGAAAAAATGAACTTCGACGCCTTTCCAGAAGTATCGGAAAATTTTTTATTGCATATAAAACTGGTTGTTTACTCACTTCTCAAATCAGTTGCATTTCAGTCAGCATTCAGTCGAGAACCGACAAATTATAAACTTCATTACATGTAATTTATTATTTCTGTAGCTTCTCAGATTTTTCGTTTTGACGACAAAATATCTGTCTTGTGGAGATTTCTTCAAATACTAAAGTAGTCATACGGGGAATAACATCGATTTTCTTTCAATGGGGATCGCTGGGTGGAGACGGGGGTCCTTAAAAGCATTAAAACTTCTGCCAAGCCAATTGGAATAGACGTGGAAACGTCAACATCTAAAAGGTATGTACTCGTTTTGATTTTTTCCTGTATCAAAATGGTTAAACTCATTACGATATTTTAAAATCTTGAAAAATTAGAATCCCTAAAAATAAAATTTTACTATTCTCGTGCAAGATTTTGCATTATAGAATTTTTTTAAGTTTTACAATTTTACAGTAATTTTCTTTAAAAAAAAACCTCAATGAATCTTTTTAGATGCAATATCTTATTTAAACTTTTTATTATATTTATGATGTTGTTATATACAGCTAATGTCCATATTGCTTTCTAATTGTAGTGCTAAAGAAGATAGAGGTGTTACTGCTACTGTACAAGCTGGTTTTTCGGATGAATCATTGACTGCGGATGCAACAGAACTTCTTGATCTTGAACTATCGAACAAGTTGCATAGCTCTACTTCCTCGGATACAAGTTTCACAATTAAAAAAACCTTTAAAACGAAAGTATCATGATTCTTATTTGGATATTGGGTTCGCTGAGACCACTAATAATAAACCTCAGTGCGTAATTTGTGTCAAAGTCTTTCCGAACAGTTCAATGTTTCCAGCAAAAATGAGTCGTCATTTTGAGGGAGTCCATCCAGAATGAAGGGATAAACCAACTTTTTTAGAAGGAAGTATATTAAACTCAGGAAAGTTCAGAAATGTATATCGTATCATTCAAAAACTGTCAACGAAAAGGCTTTGACTGCATCTTACTTAGTCAGTTACCGAATTGCTCGAGCTGGCGAAACCCATACCGTTGCTGAAAACCTTATCAAGCCTTGTGTAAAAGACATTATCGAATGCATGTTTGACAAAAAAGCTGTAAAAGTGATAGGCACAATTCGTTTGTCAAATGACACAATGTCGCGTTGAATCCGGGACTTCGCAGAGAATGTGAAAGCTACTTTAATTTCTCGTCTAAATTCCACCAAAATTTCGCTTCAAATGGATGAACCAACTGATTTTGCTGGTTTGGCGATATTAACGGTAATTTTATTCTATCCATATTTGGACTCTTTTCATGAGGATTTACTTCTCTGTAAGCCGTTACCGTCTACCTCAACTGGCACTGAAATACTTAAATTATTAGATGAATTTTTCGTGAAGAATAGCATCCTATGCGATAACTGTGTTGATGTGTGCACAGATGGAGCGAAAGCTATGACTGGTAAGATGTCTGGTGCAGTCGCAAAAATAAAAGGAAAAGCCAAGGGGTGCAGCAGCGTCCACTGCATACTTCATCAACATGCTCTTACAATGAAGAAAATGCCACCTTTTAAAAAGGAAGTACTGTCTGAAACTGCTAAAATAATAAATTTTATAAAATCAAGACCTAAGAATAACAGGTTGTTTAAAATCTTATGTGGTGACATGGAGAGTCTGCAAACGTCTTTACTTCTTCACACAGAAATAAGGTGGCTCTTCCGTGGTAAAAGCTTAATCCGCCTCTTTGAACTAAGGAATGAAGTCGGAATCTTCCTGAGAGACAATGATTTTGTTTTGGGAGAGAAGTTGTATGATGAACGTTAGCTAATGAAATCGGCGTATTCGGCAGATATTTTTTTTAAAACTAATGGTTTATGTTTCTCACTTTAAGGAAAAGCAGTAACTGTTTTTGATGTTACTGATAAAGTGGAAGGATTTAAAAAGAAACTGAAGTATTCGGTATACTACATCAAAAACGGGAGCCTGGATTGTTTTCCACTAACAAAAGGATTTGGAGAACTCTAATCAAACATTCCTGCGGATATCTTAAACGAGTTTGAAATTCTTTTTTTTGAGTCTGATTGATGATTTCAACTCTTATTTTACAAAAAGATTGCATGAAAGCTTAAAAGAAAACGTTTGGGTTGTAGAACCATACTCTATATCCAAAAAACCATCCTCTCTGACACCACAGGAATATGAATGCTTGCTTGATTTGACATCAGATACAGCGATAACATCAAAGTTGAAAACTGATAAATCAACCTCAGATTTTTAGTGTACGCTAAAAGATGAATTTAAAGTCCTATCAGATAAAGCGAATCCTATTCTCCCACCCTTCGCAACCACTTATTCAGTCGAAACAGGATTCTCCGCATACACCGCTACTAAAACAAAATACAGATCACTTCTCAATGCAGAGCAAGATATTCATTTGCAACTATCCGAAATTCAGCCAGATACAATCTCACTGTGCAAATCAAAACAGCCTCTTCCTTCTTATTAAATTTCTGTTTCACGAAACCAAGTAAAAATTTGCAAGAAATGTAATAATGCAAAATTAATAAAATAACTAATTGTGGATCTGCAATATTTGCCCTAAATTTATTTCCCAATTATTTTTTCATGTGTGTGTTTTCTGTCTGCAATGGGAAATTAGTGCAGAAAAAATAAACGGTGAAATCTAATGTCCTGCAAGCTTAAATGACGAAACTACCTTTTATCGTCAATGCTATTTTGTCGTTATATTTACTAAATACAGTATATAGCTGCGAGATAAGTTTTAGTGCTCCGCGTTGAATTTCCAATTTCAAAGGTGCTCCGTGACTGAAAAAGTTTGAGAACCGCTGGTCTAAGCCAAAGGTGTCAAACTCGCTTTCCACGGGCCGCATGCGGCTTTATAGACACAACAGTTTGTAACAAGATTTTTAATAAAATTTCGTAGCTTTAATTTTAAAATTCCTAACTATACATATTATTAATAATGTAACCATACAGCTGAATTTGAGACTAGGTTTGAAGATTTTAAATCCTAGGAAGAAGAGACTTTCTTGTTTCCCTCGATTTTCTCTTTAGAAACTGGAGCAGAACCTAACCACATGCAAACGGAGTTAATCGAGATCCAATGCTGTTAGTATTTGTTGGTAAAATTCAGTGAATCTGCGATGCTTGAATTTTACAAATATTTGTCAGCGAGGTTTGAGAAAATCGGCATATAACATTGTTTCCATGTTTGGAAGTACTTATCGGTTCTAGCAATAATCTTCACTTATGAAAGGAAATAAGTCTTATTTAAAATCAACTATCACTGGCATTCACTGTGGATCAGTTTTGAAAGGAGTCACAGAGAACAAGATATCCTCCGAAGTAGGAAAGATGGTAGCAGAGAAGAGATGTTCAAGTGTCAGGAATAAAACATTTACTTTACCGTTGGTCTTTTTTAAACTGAGTTTCCGAAATAAACCTATGTTTCTAAAAAAATTGAATGGCTTTTTTCGGCACAAATAAACTTAGACTTTGTTTATTTGGCCCGTGCTAACATTTGAGTTTGAAACCCCTGATCTAAGTCAGGGGTTTCCATCCTTTTTCCCTCGCTTACCCCTTGATTATTCTTTATGTTTTCTTGTACCCCTACTATCATAAACAATCCCCTCAAAACCATCCGTCTCTGCAAAGAAGTTTTTATCAACAATTTTAAGGTTAGCTTAAAAGTAAAATGACTCGAATTAATAACAATTACAGGGCTTATGTTTGATTTTACATTTTATTCGATTTTAAAATAGTATTAGTTCAACGTCAAAGCAAATGAAACCGGTATTGTAATTATTTCGTTTTAACTTATAAAGATAGCTAAAAATTACACTTCGTAATAATCAAGTATTCAAGTAGTATAGTTATTAAATAGCAAATATTTACTTGGAGAAAAAAATTCTCTAACCTTTTTAATCCTTTACGATTTCTTGTTTCCTCCAGTAACAAATTTATTTCGAGAACCCCCAAATGGTCCTTCACGCACCCCAGGGTACGCGTACCACAAGTTGGGCACCTCTGATCCAAGTGGAAGTTATGTAGGAAAATAAATTTGTAGCGAAGCGTTTCAATACCTCTGGGACTGATTTTGCACGCTGATGCACCAAGTAGTAGAAAGTTTGTTTGACAAAGCAAATATTAAAAAAATTACAATAACAATTTTGCTGTTTTATTAAAATATTTTACCTCGGAAAAGAAAGAATCTTCATAATTTTTGTCACTAGTACATCTCAAAAAATCATATCGAGAGGGCCGTCTTATCAAATGGGGTGATCCATTAATCTAAGGGTGCCAAAAATTTTATTATATTGCTTTTATTTTAATTTTTAACCCAAAAATTTATTCAATTATAACTGGAGGCTGAAAGTTTGGAAAAGCATTTTCATTCATTGGAAACCAGTTTTATGATTTCATTTCACAGCGATATTTTGAAAACAATTGATAAAGCAAACAAAAGTCTACAAAACATTCACCCAGAAATTGAAGCAATTGGTTAAGCATATCAATCGTTACAAGCATATCTTCACGACTTGCGCAATAGAGACATACAAACAATTATTATTTAAGGGAATGCGAAATATTATAAGGTTGTTCGGAATTTCAAGATGTGAGAAGAATAAAAGGAAAATAGCAGTTTGGTGAGGGGACATCAGTGAATACACAATTTAATGAATATTCAGATTTTTGTATTAATAATATGATCTTATTTTATTAGGTAGGTATTTCCTTTAGGTCATAGGCACTCAAATTGCTAGCTTCATTACTCTAGCCCAGGGCGCTCAAATAAGTTAACACGCCACTGCATATCAAAACTATTTTTAATATTCTAAGCAACAATGTTTTTACTACATCGCCATAGAACAATAACAAGGTTTTTCATATAAACTGAAATAAAACCAAAAACGAAAATCAATTCAATCCTACCTGCAGGAGACACTGTATGAGGGGTCGTTACAAGACAAGAGATGAACTGGAACTGGAAAAACATCTTGTAAAAAGCCACGTGTACCTCCTCTAAGACATCGGAAGACGATCGCAGAACAATTAAACAAATAAAAATGTCTTAAAACTTCCACCTGGGGACATCAACCTATACCAGATAGGAAGTTACAAAAATGTCCACCACCGAAAAAAAACCCCTTTCCCTCGGCAAAACTTTCACTGTTTTTCTTCAAAGACACCCTTAAAAAAAACCTTTTAACCATTCTAATATTTATACTGCACAACAAAAGAAAGGAAGTAGTAATTTTTTCACCCCTCTTTTAAAAAACACTCCCGAGGAGCAAGGAAAAAGCACTCAGGGTAGCGGAGGGTAGGGTAAAAAATCGTCTGATGGGTCATGGACCCTGAGGCTAGGGTCCCCCTTTTTTTGGGAGCCTCTTCCTGTATAGAGAGTTTAAAAAACGATAGGGTTACGCTACAAAGGGGTAACTAAAAAAGGATAGGGGGAGCGTAAGGGTGGCAGATTAAGGGTTACGTACCCCAGAATTCCACCATATATCGGTCATTGGTACGACTGGAAATGAAAAGGCTTCCGACAATGCCAGGTGTTTCCCCTTTTGGGAGAGAGGGACGCAAAATCCCTATAGGAGGGAAATTTTGCAGTGAAGTGAAAGAGATGTCGAATAAATAGTTTGTTATTTATGCAATTAAATAAAACATTATCATGCCTTGTCGTCTTCAGTTTATCAAAATCTCAGTTCCATTTGTACAGTAGTGTAGGCAATGAAAGTTTTATCTATGTTTTATCAAGCCAAGAATACTACGTAAAATCTTGGTTAAATACATATCTCTAAATCTACATCTTGGCTAATAAATATTTTCTTATTTGAACTTTCATCAGATAAAACAAAAATACGTCGGTTGGTCTTCATTCTGCTAAAGTCTTTGTTCCATTTGTACAGTATTTCAAGCAATGCAATGCTTTTTTCTAATGTTCGTAAGAATATCACATAAGGCTTAAAATTATAATAAAAAAATCTATAAGACTTGTTTACTCAAATTTTTAGACCTAGCCAAAGCTTTCAGAGGCCTGGTCCATGTATGCGTGAATCTTGTAGGTCTAAAACTAAAATTTCACAATAGCACAAAGATAGGCTCAAATATGTTGAAAGAAGATTCATTTTATAATTATTTTTATAAAAATTTTAAAAATAAAATAAAAATAAAACTTATTTATTAAAAGCCTCTAAAAATGAAATCACTCGTCACACTAGAAAGTTTTACTATACAGTAAAGCACCACTTATACGTCTTTCAATGGAATAACGTAAACTGACGTATAAATGAAAAGACGCCTATAATCGGAATTTTAATAAACAACTTTGATTGTTTCAAATTTAATGCTACTAACGAAAATTCATTTTAAAATAATAAAATCCTTAAAGTTCAATATAGTAATAATATATTACTAGATAGTATGGAAAACAATAATTAAATGTTAAAAATAAATATGTATCATAAAAGTGAGAAAAATTATACCTTTATTGCAAGTCTTGAGTACTGATTATACATTGTTCTTATTTTATACGAGTCTATGTACGTACAAGTAAGAATAAAATTAAAAATATTCTTAATCTTGATTTAAATAGTCTTTATTTCTCCGTTTCTATTAAGATTTTTTAAAATTAATGATTGAGACAGAAAATTTGCGAATTTTAGAAAGGAAGGAAACGACGTATAACTGAAACTTTGCGTTGAATAAACGAAGTACTTTATCATTACAATAATTACGAATGAGTCAGGACTTTGATAAAAAAAAACGTACAAATGTATACGACGTATAAATGAGAAATGTATAAAAGGTGCTTTACTGCATATTAAAACCTTCTTCAACTTCACCGTTCTGAAACGACGATATTAGAGAATAATGGTTCAAAATGCGGCAAACTACTTACTTGAGCCTTTAAGTATGATAATAAAGGCCTACTCCTTAATGCGGGTTCACAATCATTTTTGTATATTATTATTTATCTAAAGAAGATGCACACTACAGGACTCCAATTACAGTGTTGTACGACACAAAATGGGCATAAATCATATATGGTATTTAAAAGCTGTAAACACTAAATCTTAAAAACATTAAAGGATATACTTGTATTAAACCAGCGGGAGTGGCCTCCCCTAAACTTTCTCGTATACTTCTCAAAAATTTGTCATTTCCCATCCCCCTACGTGGATGACTATCAGAAGGTTTTTCATTGTAGATTATAGCAATTGTGAAATATTTAGGTGAAGAATCAAATTCAAAGAGATGCTTATGTATTAAAACTTGGCAATATTTATATTCTATCACACTCTAGCAAGCTCCGCTAATGCGAGGGTGAGCGCGAGCGAAAAGAAAACAGGAGAAAATGACCTCGTTCGCTATCGCTGAATACCTTGCGCATGCACAGAGATTACTTCCGATACGCAAGTAAAAAAATTGAATATGCAATTTGAACGCCTTTTTTTCAACCGATTGAAACGAAATTTGGGCGCAGATCTATAATTAATGTTAGCAACCGTCATACCAATTTTTATCTTATAAAAGCAGTAGGGTTTACGAGTTATAATGTTTAGAAGTATGCGATTATACAGACCGACAGACAGTCGACCCTTTGACGGATTTGGTCCAAAATTGGATACGGACCTACATTCCTGATGATAAAACTGTGTACCAAATTTTATCCATTTAGCTATTCAAGTGTTTAAGTTATATTGCTCACATGAACGCGGACAGACAGACAGACTTCCCGTTGACGGTCTTTGTCCAAAAGTTGACAGAAAGCTACAAATTATGTTTAAAGACCACATACCAAATTTCATCCCCGTAGCTCTAATAGTTTTCGAGTAATCGTGTTCACAGACATAATTCCAAAATTGTGTTTTTCGGACTCAGGGAGGTCTAAAACGCGGAGATTCGTCAAAATCTCGAGTTCGAATTTTTTGACGATTTCAATACTTTCTCTTTGTATACTTCGTATACGAGAAAGTAAAAACACCAAGGTTTCCTTGTTATATATTTTATAAAATTTATAAAAAGAGAAGTTAGTAATGTAATTAAATTTAACAAACATTTTCTCAAATAGGAGCTTATTTCTGAAAGTTCTAGTAAGTACACCAAAATGAATGTAATTAAGTGTGTTAATGCAATCAATCACATGATTGATGACTTATAGAAAAACAGCAAACAAGAAAGATCGATTTGGGATTTCAAACTAGGATTATCACACACAAACAATATTAATAAAATCTAAAATATTTTAAAATCTCAAAAATTGTAACTTTTTAAATTATTGAACAGTGCTTAATGATAATTAAAGCACTTATATTGCAATAGACTTTCTTGAGTAACAATATATAGATAATTATTCTTTCTAGAGCTTTTATCTCAGAACATAACAAAATATAGCTCTGATTACTGGATATATTGTGATATTTTAGGTCATCTCATTTCCAAACATATAAATCCAAATGATTACTTTTATTGCAATAGTCCTCCTTGGGCTTTCTTACTTTTTACGGCGGATTGCAAGAAACTGCTCAAAATTTAGTTTTGCTTCGAATGAAATTCTATTATTTTAGATTTTCGTGACGTTTAGTTTTGGATTCTAATGAATTCAATCATACGCAAAGAATAGATTTGGTTTATTGGCGCAAGAGCCATTTGTTGGCTATGATATTAATACTCCTATGATCCTCTTCACAGACTAAATGCCATATTCATGCCGATCTAAAATAAAATGCTTAAACCATGCTCTAAAACAATCGGAAGCTAAAAGATTTCTGAAAATGATACTATTATGTTGGTAGAAATGATATTAATTCAATCATCATGGAAAAAAAACTGTTCCAAATCAAAGTGTAAAATCCAATGGATTTTAAAATAAAATGACCAGAACTTATAACCTTGAACATTTTCCTTCAACTGTTTTAGGCGTCGGTTTATCGAACATCCGCGAATTTATAAAGATTTTTTAACACTGAAATGAAAAGAAATTAATCGCGAGCAAGGCAAAACGAAGCATTACTGAAAGATTAATGCTTACTTAAGGTCTCACAATATATATCTTTTTTTACATTAAATAGAAAGTAATAATACTCCTTTTTGATGCTGTATTTTAAAGTAGATTAAAAATATAAAGGAGGTAATGATAATCAGCTTGTTATTAAAAAAAATACTTTACTTACCATACACTTTTGTTGTCTTAAAGTATACGGATATTTTTAAAACGCATAACATAAGTCTGATAATCACTCAGAAAATATTTATGTGACCTGACAATAATTATTAGAATATAGTTCACAAATATTAAAAAAATCTTACCATTTTCTGATATAACAGGGTGGATACAGAAACTGTGAAAAAAATTTCCCTGATTAAACTTACAACATTTCCCTGATTTACTGCTACTCATTATATTAGTTTCCTGGCTTTCTCTCTATTCAGAATCCCTGTATGTGTACAATATACATTATTAAAACATTTTTACCAGTTATTTAATATGAAATAAATTAAATTTTTTTAGGAAATTTAATTTTTTAAAAAATGAACATCCTAAAAAAACTATTAAAACAGTATATTTCATTTCTTATATGTAAAAATACAGGCAATTTTAACAAAATACTTTGCTTCTAAAACTGCATAAAAATTCTAAACAAACATTAAAACTACTCTTTGCAACACAAGTTAAATTAAGTTAACAGTAAAGGTTATTATGATCTTTGCTCAAAACTTTAAAACAGTTCAATAACTAATTAGTGCTCTTTGCATAGGTACCAGAATAACATATTGCAGCATAAATATAAAAATACTATAATTGTATGTATCTACTAATATATATTTTAGCAAAGATTTAAACAAGAGAAACTGCCAAAATATTACTTCAAATCTTTATTCTTCAACAAATCATAACAAATTAATTGATCTAATCAAAAACTTATGCTTGAATATTACAAAATACAAAAACTTGAATACAAAAACTTATAAATGAATATATATTTTTTTAAAAATTCCATTTATTATTATAAATAATGCTAGGCTATAAGATACTAATTTATAGATAATAACTCAAGTAACAAATAACTATTAATTTTCCCTGATTTTTAGATATTTTTACGAATTTCCCTGATTTCCCGGTTCTGTCGCCACCCTGTATAATAAATACAAAAAAAGTGTTGAAACAAAATCACGATGCAAAAATTGTTACCACAAGAGTTCTTGAAAATATCAAGCGGTTTTTAAAAGGGTTAAATCATCTCGTTTGGTCCCATACCCGTGGATAAAAATTCCAAGAAAATATTAAGTCTCACTGTTTTTTGAAAATTTACCTTAAGATTATTCGGTTCGAAATAAATGAAATTAATTGTTATCGCTATTATTCAGACGCACAGAGATAGAATAAAAAATATTCTTACTTAAATTTAAAAACCGCTTTATTAAAACTTGAATGTTTATAATGAAATTTAACTTGATATTCCCGTCAAATGGAAGTATGTAGTATTTGGTGAAACCAAAAATGTTATCACAATAATACATAAAAATATCAAGCGTTTTTTTAACGGATTAAATAATTTCATTTAGTGACACATCTGTAAAAAAGTACCCAATAGAATAATAATTCTAAATACAATTCGCAAATTCACGTAAAAAAGCGTCTTTATTTCTATCGCTGTATCTTTATTTTGTCGTAATTTATTTATTTCGGTTCGAAAGAAATAAAATAATTTGGTGTCGTTTATTCAGATAGACAGAGAGAGAATAAAAAATATTCTTACTTTTAAATTTAAAAAATCTCTTTATTAGAACTTTAATGTTTTTTATGAAATTTAACTTGATATTCCGTGGTATGGAAGTACATAGAATTTTGGTGAAACCAAAAATGTTATCACAATAATACCTGAAAATATGAAACGTATTTATAACTGATTAAATCATTTCATTTAGTGACACGTCTGTAAAAAAAGTACCCAACACAATAATGATTCTAAATGCAATTCGCAAATTCACATAAAAAAAGCGTCTTTATTTCTATCAACGTATCTTTATTTTGTCGTAATTTATTTATTTCGGTTCGAAAGAAATAAAATAATTTGTTGTCGTTTCATTCAGATAGACAGAGAGAGAATAAAAAATATTCTTACTTTTAAATTTAAAAACCGTTCTATTAAAATTTTAATGTTTGTTATAAAATTTAACTTGATATTCCGTCACATGGAAGGATATAGAATTTTGATGAAACCAGAAGTATTACTACAGCAATACATGGAAATATCAAGTTTCTTTTTAACTCATTAAATAATTTCATTTAGTGACACGTATGCCAAAAAATCCCAAATAGAATAATAATTCTAAATGCAATTCGCAAATTCATGTAAAAAATAAAAAAAAGATTCGATTCGAAATAAATAAAACAATTTGGTGTCGTTTTATTCAGATGGGCAGACAGAATAAAAAAGTATTCTTACTTAAATTAAAATGATCGTTTTATTCATTGAGTGGCATATCTAATTTCAACTGCCTGGCTCGTTCCATTTTGAAGTTATCGAGTTCACAGACAAATAAAATTTTAAAAAGGGATTTTCGGACTCAGGGATGTCGAAAACATGAAGATTCACCAAAATCTTGAAATCGAATTTTTTGACGATACTCTTTCTACGTAATATACAGGGTGGTCATAAATTATTGAACCCATTTAAAAAAAATAATAAAAAAAACTAATAATGTTACAACTGCGCTTTTTTTCCAAATGAGAGAGCAAATAAAAAAGGTTTTTTTTTTTTTTCCGAATAGGTGGCGTACCATTATGGCGTTCTAAATTTTCTACAGCGAGAGATTTCTATAAGCAATGGCTGCCGATCAGCAGAAGCCGATGCGCATTTTCTGGTTATCTTTTTCTAGTTTTTCTTGGCTACATGTGAATTAACAAATTAAAGAGCGTACAATTCCCTATAAATACATGCTTTTATTTTTCTTCTAGCTTTAAAAAGTTTCATAGATAATGGCTCTCAAAAATGGGATATTCCCAGTAATTTACGACACCCTAGACTACAGGAACGGCTCGTTACCAATCTGAAAAAACTTTTTTAAATGCGCTTTCATTTGAAAAAACCGTAGTTGTAACGTTATAAGTTTTTTAAAATTAATTTTTGAAATGGTTCCAATAATTTATGATCACCCTGCACTACAATACCGGATTGTAACCCTCTATGTACTTTTCATTATATTCTTTTTTGTTTATGTATAATTATGTTCCCTTTTATGTGTTTTTATATCTCATGATGTAATTTTTTTTCGCTTTTGCTTTTCAATAAAATTTCACACATACTCATCCAACCGACAGTGAGCCGTTTAGGCTCCGAGTTCGGGGATATGTTGTGGTGTTATGTTATGTACTACAATGCGAAAAGTGTAGTGGAACCGGAACGCCTTTCCGGCACAGCTTTTTTTACAAGAAATAAATAAGAAAAACATTTGTAAATAACTCCTTAAAACAGAGCAATCTTTTTGCCCAGGTTAGAGCATTCAGGCAAAAATAGAAAAAGAGACAACAGGCAACAATAGAGAAAGTATAAAAGTGAAAAAATAATTTGGTTTTCATTAGATAGTAAATTTGAAAACGAGAAGTTCCACAAAAGAAAGAGATTTTCGCATGCATTGAAAGTCTGAAATGAAATAACCACTTTTGAATTAACAGAAGAAAAAAAAAATATTTGAACGTTTTTATCATTTTCTAATACACATATATCAATCTGCTTTGTCTTTCCCTAAAATAGGGATAAATCCACAACCATACAGGATAAATTTCTACATCCTGGTTGGCAAGGGGTTAAAAAAAGGGTTGCATCACAGACACAGTGATAAGGCCCAGACTACAGCACTAGACTGACACATATGGCCTGCAGATTCTCACCGTTCGCGAAAAGTTGAACGACCCAAACGCCACATACAGATTTCAAGCAGAAAAATTATGTATAAAAAAAGGGTTTTCGAGAGGGAAGGGGGAGGGATGCACTACGGTTTTCCCTTACTTTAAAACATTTCTCCCCCCTTCCCAATTCCCTGTTGCTGCGCAGTTGGTTAAAAGAGGGATAAAAAGTTGCGTAAAAAAGCATTTGTCCCACGGAGAGAAGGGGTTATGGACCGAACATAAAGGGTTTGAGTTTTCGAAAAAAAATTTCGGTAGCGGAAAAGGGGTAGCCCGTCTCTGTGAAGCCCAACAGAGTTCTCAAGCGACGAAATGTAGTTTTTTAAAGACAGGAAACTAACTGTGTGGATGCTTTTTTTTTTACATTTATATTCCCGCTTTCGGTATACTGTCGTTATTATTTATGCGGATGGAGAGGGTTGGGATTTTTTTGGGCAGAAAGATGCGAAAGTTCGATGTCCGAGTAGGGTTGAAGGTAACGATTTTTTTTCTCTGGAGGAAGAACAGATGGGATGTAACGGTCGTTTGTTCTGCTGAAATTTCCTTCTGGGAAGTATCTTCCTTCCAGGATGGATAAGATATTTTAGATATACTATGAACTCATCTTTACGTTTATTTAAAATAAAAATAATTTTAAACTCTACCGTCGATGCATCCTTTTTCCAAATATTGCTCGATTAGCTTATTTAATGTACAAAACGATTATTTTTAATTTATAACAAAAATAATTTTAAATTCTACCTTGGATATATCTTATTTCCAGGTTTATCTCGAATGACTTATTAATCTGCATAAATAATTATTTTTATTTATAACAAAAATAATAATAAATTCTATCTTGGATATATATTAGCTCGCAAATCTCATTAATCTAATCTACTTATCTTCATAATTACTTTTATTTATAAAAATTACTTTTATTATTAAATTTGAAATTCTATCTGGGAACTATCTTTCAACTTTTATTGAATACCTCGCTAATCTATAACCTTAACAACTATCTTTACTTTTAAAAAGTACTTATGAATTCGATCTTAAAAGTATGTTTTTCTGACATCTACTCGAGTATCTTATTAATCTATAAACTTATCCACACAAATGATTTTATTTTAAACAAAAATAATTGTAAATTCTATCAAGGAAGTATCTTTCTTCCAAGCTTGGATCGAATATTTAGTTAAATAAAATAAATTCATTCACAATTATTTGTTAAATTTAAACTAATAAATGTAAATTCTGTCTTGGAGGTATCTTCCTTCCGATTTTTGCTCAAATATCTTATTAATCTATAAACTTATCTCAAGAATTATTTTCATTTCTAATAAAGAGTAAATTGTAATTTCTACCTTGCAAATATTTTTCTTTCAAGATATTACAGTGATTAAAAAAATTATTTTTAGTTATATAAAAATTAATTGCAATTACTAATAATAAAGCAAATTAATATCATTCGTCCAAATTTTATACAAATATTAATTTATAAACTTATCTTCATGATTAATTTCATCATAACTATTATTAAATTTTTACTTTTTATAAAAATAACTATAAATTCTAATTTATTAGCTTATATTGATAAGAAGTGGTAGTAAGTACATCATGATTCACTCATAAATTGAAAATATTTGACGACAGAAGATATATTATCAAACTTTATGTGTTTAGAATCCTCCATGAGCTGATTTCATTGAGATCCGTAGATTTAAATTCAAAAATCAGTGAGGTTTAACTTGAGACTATGTTTCAAAATGATTATACAATTTAAATATTTACACTCAGATTGCCGGATCCTGATCAGACGAATTAAAATAAAGAATGAGACGCAAGGAAGAAGACATCCATTAGAAAGAATCGTGGGAAGTTTGCCAAATAGGCATGACAATAAACTTTTGCATTCTGGGATTATGTTTATCTTATTAACGTGGTACACGAAGTAAAGGGTGCTCATAAATTACTGAACCCATTTCGAAAATTAATTTAAAAAACTAATAAAGTTACAACTACGGCTTATTTTTTTAATAAGAGCGAATTTTAAAAAGTTTTTTTCCGGATAGGTAACCCGCCGTTACGGCGGTCTAGGTGGTCGTAAATTATTGGACATTTCCCCTCTTTGAGAGCCATTATCTGCGAAACTATTAAAGCTAGAAGAAAAATAAAAGCATGTATTTGTAGGGAATTTTACGCTCTTTAATTTGTTGAATCAATTGTAATTCGAAAACTGAATAGTCTTCGAGATATATTCAAGACAAACTTGAAAAGGAAACCAGAAAACGCGCATCGGCTTCTGTTGATCGGTAACCATTGGGTATGGAAATCTCTCGCTGTGGCAAATTTAGAACGCCGTAATGGTACGCCACCTATCTAAAGAAAACTTTTTTATTTGCTCTCTCATTTAAAAAAAAGCGCAGTTGTAACATTATTAACTTTTTTTATTAATTTTTGAAATGGGTCCAATAATGTATGATCACCCTGTATTACACGTACAAAAGCTATTGTAAACGTTAAAAAAAAACCTCAAAATTTTGATGAATCTTCATGTTTTAGAGCTCCAAGAGTTTAAAATATATTTTTTCGAATTCTGTCTGTTTGTATGCAAACAAGACAATTAAAAACCGCATTAAACTGACGGAAGAAATCTGGCATGTGATCTTCACGCCAAATCCGTCACTGGAAAAGATATTTTACTTAGACACCTACTCGAATTTCTTCAGTTACTACAAAACTACACAGAAAAAGGCCATTTTTTTCAAAGATTTCCTTTTTATCATGAACATTGCTATTTACATTGAATAAAAAAAATTATGCTCAGAGTTTAATTATTGTATTTATATTTATTTGCGCTTTGCCGTTTACATTCAAGGAAAATAGTGCATTATTATTAATCATTGCGTTCATTTCAATATAGTTTGATACTTCATCCAGTAAAAATATTAACTAAATCTCTGTACTCAGACAATTAGATTACATTAATTTAAGCATTGCATTGAAATTAATATTTCTGAAAAATGTGGCTACGAATATTTCATACTAAATACAGAATTTTGATTTGTTTTCAGCTTCGCTGTGCATATAATTCAGCTTGAAATGCACATTTTTTATTAAATACTATTCACCTTCGGCGGCCATCTGGCTCTTCCATCTTATCGATACTATTAATTTAGTCATTTCAATCAACTTTAAAATTTGAAGCATGTTCAATCCTTAACAACAATTGATCTTTCCAGTCGAGCAAAGACCATGAAATGAGTTGGGTAAAAGTGCACAAGCAATGTATTAGTACTTGAACTGAATTCTGATGCATAAATAGAATGAAAATGTGTTGAATGTTTTGCACCTAATGCAGCTGGGGAAAAAGTGCACAAGCAATGTATTAGTACTTGAACTAAATTCTGATGCATAAACAGGATGAAAATTGTTGAATGTTTTGCACCTAATGTAGCTAACCATTTAGACCCATATATGCAACTGCTGAAACGGATCAAGCAGAAAGGATGAGTAAAAAATCCTAGATTTGATGAAAATTGTTTATTATTTTGAGCATGCATAATTCTACTTTAAATTACAATAATTACACATTTTTAGCTAATTATAAAGAGCATATTCAAGCTAATTATAACACTTAAATAACAGATTATCTAGAACACACTATCTTGCAGTAGAGAAAATGATGGGTTTAAGATCATAGGTCTATAATAGCATGTTGTAAAAAGTGTTATTGTAATTAGAGGGAGCAGTAGCAGTATTTATAATTATTAAAGGCCCGAAAGTTTTAAGCGACCTCTTAATTTCCGAGGATACAACAAGTCGAAGGTAAAAAAATCTCCCAATATTTAATGATGAGACAAAAAAATAGACCCATTTGCTTCACATGGAAGAACAAGAGATTATATTAAAACAGTTTTCAAAAAAACGCTTTTATTAGAAAGTGGAATTTTGTATTTTGATTATTTTCTACATATTAGATTTCAATTTATAATTCATTGTTATAAATATTATGAAATCTTGATATTAATAATTTTTCTAAAATTCAGTGCACGCTGGGGCCACTATTATGAAATCTCAATTCAATTAAATTGATCGATTGATTATAATTAAGTTCAGAAAATATTATGTTTTCATCGAGGCCACACAACTGTACAAAATTTCAAAATTCTAGCACCCTTGAAAAATTGATTCACAATTCTATCTTTACAAACATAAAACAAGTCAACTTAAATAAAAGTGTACGAAAATGACGTAAAAAAGAAAATCGGATCAGAATATGGAACTAATAAATGAAGTGGTTAAACATAGTTATGGGAATATCATTGTATGCAGGCATATAAACTGAAGACACTTCGTCTGATAAAATCAGTTACAAGCACGAACGGCGAAATCAGGTCTCTGAAAAGAAAGTGTGGGGGGGGGATTAATTTCGAAAGAAATTTGCAAAGGTTTCAATTTATGTTTCAGCATACAATTAAAGTTTAGTAAAATGTTAAATTTAAGAATTTATAAATAAAATTGGATCTCCATTTTCCACTTGATAGAAATTCGATGCTCCACTACCTTGATAGCATTATTTATTGCCAACCATTTCCCTAAAGGCCACCAATCCTCACAAACACAAAACATCATGTTAGCGCATGATTTTAGCAATTTCAAAAGAATTAGTTATAATTATTCAAGGAGTCGTTAGATATCTCAGAGCTTCTTTGCTTGATTTCTGCTTAATTATAGTCGTAGCTCTTTAATAAGAGAATTTGGATTGAGAATCATATCAATTTTTCTAGGATTTAAAGAACGAGAAAAATCAAAGCAAGTTTCATTAAGTTGTATGCTTTTTCAGTTATCAGAAACATGATTTCCTCATTATATTTATTCTCTCAAATATGAATATTGTAGTCTCCCTTACTACCAAGAAAGCAAAATAGGGTAAGGTTGCTTAAGTCGTATCCCCTAAGGAAAAAGTGTACAAATTGAATTGCAGGTTTTACTAAAGGAAGGATTAAATTTTGCATTATCCACAGCTTTTATGAATAATATAGCTATTTATTACAAGGAAAATCAAAATACACGTACTATGTCGAAGGAAATATGCAAATCTTAAAGTAATAACATCGGTACGACTAAGGAAACCGGTTCTTTAGTCGTACCACCTGTGTCCTAAGTCGTACCTTGGGAGCAAATGAAGTAAAAACACCTTGTATTACTATTCTTTGAGTAAACTGTTCGGTATTAAATTAATTCTCGGTCGATCCTTTTGATTTTCCAAATTCCTAATGTTTATTTCGTTCTAGAAGGTGACGTCGCTGTTTCAGTTTAAGAATATAATACTTTCGTTGAAGCCCATATCACCATTGAGTAATTTTCATAACGCCTCGTCTAAATCTTCTTATCTCTAAGTATTATCGGTACACTTTGCCACGTTTATGGACCCTAACTAAAAATTAGAAAAAGAATATTTAACATCACAAACTAAAAAGAATAATATTCTCTTTCTATAAATGATTTGTATCTTTAGATGTGCAAGAGATCCTTAAGGCGTAAATGGTACGACCTAAGCCTCGTTTGTGGTACGACTTAAGCAACGTCAAGTGTGAAATTTGAAGTGGCATAAAAGAATGAATTGAACCATAGCGACATTACTGCATAAAAGAAACTATTCAAATAGCACAGAATGATACCCTAAGAAATAATAACACGTGATTAATAATATTATCGTTCTACGTCTTACGAAATATGCATGAAAACTATAAGAAGACTACCGAAAAGTTACTTTTCTTCGAGATTAGTTTGTAACGCGTTGAAGCTCCGTTCAAAATAATGGAATTAACATCGCCGATGCTAGCAGTCATCGCACTGCCGTCAGCGTTGCTGATTCGACGAAAATAAAGTCAGAATATAATGGGTACGACTGTGGTACGACTTGAGCAACGTTATCCTACAAACTAAATATATGCCATATTTATTTTACAAAAATAATTATTTTTGTTCTCAGGACATATCCTCATCTTATCTGTATAATGTATTTGACATTTGATATTCCGACGAGAATTTTCATGCGCCCTGCTTCTTTTTATAGAGTCATCAATCATATGATTGATTGCAGTGATATATTACTTAATTGTATTCATTTTGCTGTGCCAACAAGAACTTTCAGAAAAAACGCTTATTTGAAAGTCTGATTGTCAAATTTAATTATATTGATAATTTACCATTATATAAAATATTTAACAAGTACTCTGAAGACCTGGATATTTTTCATATATCTTTTAATGTTTTTAAAAATAAGTGTTTACTATTTTTGAATTCTTAAGCTGCTTTTTAGTGTTTTAAAATTGGGTGCATAAATACTATTTTTTATTTAATTTTTTTTTAAAGATTCGGTGTTTACAACTTTTAAATTCATGTTATGTCTTTGTTTTTCATTATTTTCAATTTTATTATTCTTTGTCTGATGTTCATTTTGCGTCATTCAACACTGTATCTGGAATTATTGTCTGTACTGTACATTTTCTTTAATTAAATAAATCAATTACATAAAAACATTTTTCATTCAAGAAAGATTTTATTTCAGATAATTATACTCGGAAGAAAAGGAAAAAATCCTGTTAATTTGAAAAGTTGATTTTAATCCTCTAATTTTACTCATTTCAACGTCTTAAAAGTGAAATTTATATATTCAGAAAAGGGATATATTCCGATAGAATTCAGTAATAAAAGCAATTAATAAAAATTTGAATAGTATAGCGTAAACATTTAGACATGTTAAAATACAAAGATTTCATTTTTATTATTATTCAATCAATAGTTTAGTTAATTTGATTAAAAAACGACTATGTGTAGAACAAGTTAATTAATTAATTGATATCTATCAAAAATTCTATTTAAAAGGATTCTATTAGACATTTTAATATAATTAATTAATTAATATGTAATATTTTATCTATTATTGACCTAACCATTCTAATGAAATAAATTTAGAGAATGCTAATTTTTCGACTTTTTCAAAAATAACGCATTTTAAACAATAATGAATCAAAGAGGTATACATTAGAAGTGCATTGCACAAAAGAAAAATCAACAGCTGGAAATAATAAATAATTGTCGTGGGCACTACAATTTTTTAAAAAATATCTGAGATAAAAAATATAAATTGTGCAATAACAATTTCCAAGAACTAAAGTTTAGTGAAATCGAAGGATACACCTACGCATTTGATTCTGGACTAACTGGAAAACAGGTTTAACATAGAAACAGAAAAAATAATAATGTCAAAATTTACAAAACAAATAATAACAATTGGAAAACAATTGCTAAAACAAATTGGACATTCAAAACCATACATAAATAATCGTTAAATAAAAATACAAAAAAATCAATAATAATCACTTCGTGAATTTTAAATTTTATTAATTTTAAACTTTAATACTAAAATCTCGTTATTACAAATAGAACAAGTAGTAAAGTCGTTATTTATTTCACGATAAACAAAGAATGTTTAGATTTATTGAGTTGTTTGCAACCACAAATTATAAGAACATTTTCATTTACAATAACAAAACATATATTTCTTCCAAATTTAGTTCCAAACGAAGACTCTACTAAGTTGGAAACGTTTTATTTACCCTCCAAACGCCGTAAAATTTTACATTTCATAAAAATAAAATTTTAAATCAAAATTAAAGCCACTTATCACACTTTTACACATAAATTTTATTTAAAGAATTTTATCTATTTCAATAATAGTTTTTTTATCTATAACAGTTTTTTATCTATAAAAATTCATTATTTTGTACATTTAAATGAGCTTCGCTGATAAATTAAGTAAATCACTAAATACATAAATAACCACTTTCCTGTGTAGAGTAGGTACATCAAATTATAGTATTTTTGAACTAATAAACTAAAAATAAGTCACTAATAAACGTTATAATTTGAAACAAAAATTCTTATTTGAATCAAAACAATAACTTATTTCCCACAGAAAAGATGTCGTCTAATTAGATAATAGAGAAGACAAAACTGTTAAGTGTTTAAAGTACAAATTGGCACATAGATATTATTATTTAGGTTGTATAAAGAATTTAACAAAAAATTCCCCACTGCTTTAAAATGTGAATAATTTTTTAAACGAAAACGGCATTTTTATTTCGTGTTTTTTTTTTCAAATAGAAGTTTACATAGTTCAACGAATGTCGTGGAAATCTTGGGAAAGAATACTTGGTTGACTTGGGACTTTTCTTAGAAGACTTGTGTGAAAACTTAGGCTGTGCTTTTAAACATTTGTGTTAAGGAATTCAATTTTAATAAATTTTTGAAATATTATCTATCAGTATATCGATGAGATTGGAATTTTAAACTTGTCTAAATTATACAAACTATTTTCCATACGAACCAAATTAAATCATAATGCTTTAATGCGAAAAATAATTTATATTTTCATTTTCGTGTAATGCACGAAAATCTTTTATTATAATATTATCTTATTTATTAGAGGTTTTTACTCGAAAGATGGTCCTTACATTAACTCCTTAAGACTGATGTTCGAGCATCGATTGTGGTATTTTTACACTTACAATCCAAAATTAAGTCATTCATTGTCGTTATCATTCGATAACAAAAAGACCAGTAATCCATTAACATCTCAAGTATTCTATGGGCTCTTAGTTGAGTCAATAAGACAAAAAAAAACCCGAAACAGAAGGGGCCCATCTAATCAGTCAGTAAAGAAAACTACACTGTTAACCCTTTCTAAGGCCGTGGGAATATACTTCCCACTAAATTCATCAATTTTTAAATGCATTTTTTAAGGTTGACGTAATTTACCGCCAAATTTTTCGATGAAACAAAAACCTGGATATTCCAATTTCTTATCTCAAACCATAACGAAGTGTCTTGACTTGGTAATTAGATATTAATTAATAAAATTAATTAACAAAAAATAATGCTATCCAACAAGCTATATGAATTTCTTTTCTTAAATTAATCTCATTACCAAAGTTGTTTTATTATACCACTACTATAAAAAATGGCCTTATAAAGGGTTAAGGGGTTAAAATTATAGATCAGTATGAAATTTTGGAGGAATCCGCATTAGACGAGGTACTTTTCCGAAATAAATACTCGATTTTCTTCACTATACAATGAAGCTAAACACAAAACCCGCCATTTCCTCCATGCCTTTTCGCGTTCATCATTTTCGCAGTGAAACCACACATTGAGAATTTTATTACTGCGCATGGGCGAAACGTAGCGTAATTTTTCTTTCATAACTTAAGAGCCAGATGTATAGGGCAACTTACATAATAATTTCAGTTCAATACCGTTAGTATTCAAAAATATATCGGCATTGCAAGAGCTAAATTGCTTTCGATCTTTAAGAGAAACAAATGATTAGGGTTCTTGCACAAATTGATATTTTTTTTAAAATTGAATCTTCGGAAGCAATAATGAATTTTATGAAGGTCGACTGTCCTGAATACTCTCGTATACTTATAAATTAAATACATAATTTAATTTTCATTTCGTTGATAACTAATTCGAAGGAAAAATAGCCAGTACTGTTCATTGGTTTCACTGTGAAACCACATGAAAATAAAAAAATGCTAATTTTTTTTTCCTTTAAATATTTACGATCAGCTACATGTCTAATACTCATATTTGAAATATATTTAGTAATTTTCGAAACAAAACATGCAGTGAACTTGAAAGAGTTAATACACGTGTTGTCGTTCGCGACCAAGGAAAATACTGCATACATTTTTAGTTATGGTGTTAATTTGCATTCGCTTTGCCAATCCGTCCATGAAAATATCAAATAAATTTATTAGTATGCACGACAGCATGTCTGTAATGGAAAACAAAAAAATAATTTCCGAAAATCGTGGAAATCGGAGATAAAACAACTCAGAAATCGCATTCAAAAGATAACTTTTTTAAATTTAGGATCGTGAAAAAATCGTATCATACATCCGAATAATTTTTCCATAATAGATCCGAATTTAATTCAGAAAAAAATGAAATTGCGAAATAAATAATAATTGTAAAAAGTGGCAGGTCGTCAGTGCAAAATGTTGCTTTGGAAACTTCTAAAGTTTTTTATGCGCTTTTATTTAACCAGATTTATTTCATATTTGCACAGATGGAATTTCGTAATCGATTTTGCACTCACTTCCTGATGGGCTAGAGTTCTCAAATCTTGTACACTTGTGTTTTCTCGATGAGAATACACTATTTCAAAATTTCTGGAACTTAATTAAATTAATCGATTAACTATTAGTTAAGTTTTGTTAATGTTCTATAGCATTTAATTATGGATTATAAATTAAAGACCGAAAAGTAGAAAATCATTTAAATAAATAAAAAAATTATATTTTTAATAATTCTAATTTTTTTAATAAAAGCGTGGTTTTAAAAACAAGTTTTATTAAATTTATTCTTGATACAATTCGAGAGCGTTTGTCACAATGATTTTTAATCACACGTTATAAGTGATTTTTATTACGTGGAAATATACGAAAAAGGGGAAAGCACTTTCCTTTTCATGTTTAAAGCAATATTTGTGTTGTAATTTTATTAAAGGTTTGATTTGGGATGAAATGTAAGCATGTTTATAATCAAACTTAACCGTGCCTTTTATTTCTAGCCAAGATAATTAAATCGTTGTTTTATACTATTATCATTATTATAACTGTTGCTTTTTACTTTCACTTTAGAGATTATGGACCAATTACGCCTCAGTCATATGAGTTTATATTTCGACGAAAACGGGGCAGAAGATTGGCACTAAGTGCCCCTCATGAATTTTCGATTATTTTCACAGGTATACGTTACGCCTAACCCAATCATTAGTTAACCCCTTTCCTCCAGCATTATACCTGGCATCCGGCCTTTTCATCCACATCCGCCTTGCCCCTGACCCCTAAAAGAACTAGGCCTCCCGCCCTCCCAAAAAGTCAACGACACCAAACCCTTTTGCGCAACCCCGACTCCCCCTTCCGAAAAAAACCCCCACAACCCCTTTGATCCCACAGCAACAACAGAAGCGCGCGCATCGCACCCGATACAAAAAAAGCATGGATCAGATTTTTGATCGGGATCGCCAATGAAAATAAAGAGTGCTCTGTGACGTCAGAACTCGGATCCTGGGGAAGGAAAAAAGGGATGAAGGATGCAGTGTATCAAACGATTTATTTTTTTTACATCTTTCCATCCGCTATTGGATGCGACGCCGCGACGACCTTCCTGATGGAAATCGTCTGCCAAGAATAAGAGAAGGCGGGAAAAATGGAGGTAAGGTTTTCGACCCTTTTTACTGTTATTAAAATAGCAACATGACAAAAAAATGAAGAGGGGAGGTCTAAGATCTAGGATTGTGTGTTAGTGGTGTGAAGGTTTCTGGGGAAAAAGGTGTTGTGGGAATGAATCTTAACATTCGAAAAAGGGAAGGATGCTATTTTTGTTTTTTCCTTCTTCTTTGTGATGTCTTTTCCGCTCTGTCTAGTAGCTGTCGTCGGAAGGGGTTGTGATGCCAGACGAGGAAGGCACTTTTTTGAAAGGGTTGACTTAAGCAGGAAAAGGGTTAAGAATTACTTTCACTTTTTCCCAGGATGGCATCATGCTCCGAGACTGGAAGCGTGAGTCTGGAGTTAGAGTGAATGGCGATACAGTAGTTTAGAAATGATAGCTTCAGTTGTTTGATTAGAATTTATTAATTTTTTGCGATAGTTTTTAAATGTTATTTTTATATGCCCGTGTCCGGACATTCTGATAATCTGCTTTTATAATTCTTGTGTTAAGATAATAAATATTGTTACAGTCTTATAAAACGCGAAAACACTTGAGGAAAATATCTATGAAACAATTGCATTTCGAAATTGCTGAAATCACGACGAGCTTTATAGCCTCAGATTAAACTTATAAAATATACGTATTTAAAAAAATTATTTTTTGTTTAATAAAAATCTGATCTGCATTGGTACAAGAGTTCAGACAATTGTGATAACATTACTAAAGGCAAATATCACATTTTGGTGACTATAAATTGATCATTTGTTTTCAAATGATGCTTGCAAACTATTGATATTGTTGTTCTTATTTATTGTTACTAATATTCTCCTAATTAACCCTCTGACTGCATATCCCGCGGGTTGGAAGTTTGTCTGTTTTCTGCTACATCCTGCGATTTTTGCAAGCTAATGGGTTTACTTAGTACTTTTAAAATGGTGAATCATATTGTACTAATAAAGCCCTGTATGTAAAAAACAATTTGCTCAGTTTAATGGTATTTGAAATTGCTTTAAAAAGCTGTATCTAAATAGTAATTCAAAAAAATTATGATATAAAAATTATGATTAGTTTATAATTTATTAATATGGTTAAGCATAATCAGATTAATATATTTAATTAAATTAAACCTATTAAAAGTAATGAAGTTGAGATATATGAGAAAACAATTCTAATAACAGAATTTTTTTTGAAAATGAACAGAAAGGAAATTTTCATTGTTAATTGCTCTAAAAAATACTTTTTAGACAGTTGAATTTTATTTATTTATTTATTTTGATGAAATTTCTCGTGAAATCTATAATGCATTCTGATTACTATTGAATATTCAATTAATGTTACACTATTATTCAAGGTTATTTTGTGACAATTTCACTGTTTACTGAATAAAAAGTTATTTAGGAACTAACTAATATTTACTGAATGAAAGTTATTTAGGAATTTTTAAAAATGTGTAGTGAAAAACTATATTTTTAATATAAAGGAAATTATTAACCCACCGATTGCCGAATTTTTTTAAATACTTAATTAGACGCAACGTTCGCAAACAAGTTCAAATACGTTTGAACGAAGTGAATTGTTATTTATATGCAAGGGTTTTATTAGTAAAATACGATTCAACGCTGCAATAGTTCTTAATAAACACAATAGCTCGCGAAAATCGCAGGATGCAGCAGAAAATAGACTTACTTTCTACCCGCGGAAATCACGGGATAAATAGTCACAAGGTTAATGAAATTTAATAAAGAATTATCATTAAAATGCAATTCACTGCTTTTTCACTGTCCGTTCATTTCATTAAAAGGAATTTATGCACACATTTTTACCAAAAATCGCTAAGAATATGTAGCCTTTTTACTACATTATCTATGCCGATAAAAATAGCAGGTTTCTTCTTCTGAATTAATATTTAAGTTTATTGACAGTCTTTAGATGATACAAATTCAGAATAGTAAAAAGCTTTTCAAATCCATCGATTCAATATATATATATATATGTAATAATCTCAATTAATTTTACTTTAAATTCTAATATTATATATTTTAAATTCTTAGTACAATATTAATGTATTACAAAATCGCTTTTCTTAAACTCCAGTTTCGTTTTATTTTCAACGCTGAAGGTATATTAAATCTCTCGTTCGGCATATTTATTACTAAAATAATATTTTAATCGCTTCCACGCGCCAACATATATCGCGACATCAACAACTTGTTGGCGCCATACTTTTCCCTAAAACACTTACGTAATTTACTAAAAAAATAGCTAATATTTCCTTCATTTTGATCACGTGTCAATATGTTATTCCCTTATCTGAGAGAATGCAGGGATTTTTGACTTAAAAACCTAAACTAAGATGCCCGTATACCGGCCACTCTCCTGAAATTGATTTGAATATTTTGATAATAAATAAAAATTAGTTAATAACTCGGCCTGTTCCTTATTTAACGACTACAACAATGAAATCATTATATATATATATATCCATAAACAAATAGCTTAAAAATCCAATTGATAAATAAGAAGGAAAGAATAAAATGTTTTTAGTTATGACATATTATCTTACAAAGAAAATAATATAACGTTACAGCTGCTCTTTCTTGATTTCCAGATGATATAATATAAATTTCCTAGAGTAAAAAACTTTTCATACCAATAGATTCATTATCTAGACCAATCCATGAACAAAAAGTTTCAAAATCTAAATGATAAACAGGAAGAAATTAATAGAATGCTTTTGGGTATGACATCTTACACAGAAGTTACAGCTGCTCCTTTTTTATTGCAAATGAGAATAACATATATACTTGTTTGACCGATGATTTATAAATTCAGTTCACTAGCAGCTGAAATTATTATGAATAAATTAACTTCAAATCTTATTAGCTCGTTCAAACAATTAGACAGTTTTTATTCTTAAAGAAAATGCGTCTGAAGTCTGAAAAAAATCAAATTAAGAAGAAATTTTCAACCATGTTATAGTTGACTCAAGTTAAGATAAATAAAAAGATAAATAAGATTTACTTTATAAATTAGAAATTAAACATCAAATTCCTTGTAAATTCATTTGTTTACTTTTTATCCATCCATCATTTCTAAATTTCTGACTTATTAATTTGTTTAATAGTAGAAAAATTAAAAATCCGTTGAAGAAAAAGTAAGGAAACTATACGGTTGCTGCATCATTTGGCTTTTTAGATGCGTTATAAATAATGCATTATAATCAACAGTTTTTTCCTCGTGTTTCTGCTTTATAGAAGAGAAATATACAAAAAGAGACCAATTCAACAAATAAATCTTATAAATATAAAAACTGATTTTGACCCAAATAAAAATTACCTAAATACTTTTGAAAACTTGAATTATAAGGGTTCACTATAGATTCATTAAATGTAAAATGGTGTTTGATAATATCGGAATATCTTTATATGACTATTCAAATTTCTCGTTGAAAAAGATATTTAAACTTGATTTTCTTTTTGAAGAATGGGTGTAATTTGACCCGAACTTTACCATAATAATTTATCTATTATATAAACCAAATTAATTTTTTAAACTAAAGAAAAACCTTAATATGAAGCTTGGTTTTCGGGAAAATGAAGTTACTAAGTGTCATATCTTTTTTCAGAAAAAGAAAATTCAGGATAGCATCCGTAACACTAAAAATTAGTTGAAAATCATTCTAAGATTTTTTAAAATCTTTAATATGAAGATCCAAACTGTCTAGTATCCACAAAATCCTTCACAAAACTATTTCATCATCGACTGATACACTGAATTTCGCTTTAATTTTTTTAATAAAATTTCTTCTCTTCGGTTTTCACAATCAAAAGCTTAAGTGGTCAAGTAAAGTTTTATAAATTAAACAAAACCTTTCTCCTTACTTAAATTTGCGCATAAATCCTGTTCAAAACTCATTCATATCCAAAAGATATGCATTAGTATCATTAAAATTTCCAATTTGATACAGTTTTCCTTTCCTTTTACTCCCTTATCCTTTTCTTTAAAAAGTTTAATTATCAAAAATGAAAGCTTTAAATATGGCTAAAAACTACAAAATATGTTTTCTACAATACGATCCATTAAGGGATTAAAATTTACTTTTTTATTTATTCATCTTTTCTTAAAGAATATACTTATTTGATATTTTTATTAGCTATTTTTTTCTTCTTAGATAATAACATTTAAAAAAATTAATCAATTTTTCTGACAATTGCTTGCAATTTAAAGAATTACAACTACCAACCAGCGGGAGTGGTCTCCCCTAAACTTTCTCGTATACTTTCTAAGTTGAGATTCGTCAAAATCTCAAGTTCGAAATTTTTAAAGATTACAATACTTTCTCTTTGTATACTTCGTATACGAGAAAGTGAAACAAACAAACAAAACTGAAATCAAATATCTGTTGCCACGTTTCAAAAAAATATTACTTTGAAGCATGCGATAAAATAAGCAATGCAATGAATACTAAAGCGAAAATTCTGCTTTGGAACTGAATTCCCAAGAAAACAATTTATACTACCACAACTGTAACAATTGCAAAAGAGCGTAAATAAAAGATTTGCTGAAATAATAAGATCGGTTTGAATTTTATTTACAACAATAAAAAAATTGTTACAATTCATGTTTGAAAACATTATTTATTGCTGTAAATAAAGTTTACAACAATAACAGATTGCTACGAGTACTCATGCGCATGAGAATCGGATTAAAAGAAATTGAATATGCAATTTGAACGCCTCTTTTTGACGGATTTGATCCAAAATTTTATACGGACCTACATTCATGATGATAAAACTGTGTACCAAATTTTATCCATCTAGCTATTCAAGTTTTTGAGTTATAGAGTTCACATAAACGCGGACAGACAGACAGATTTCCCGTAGACGGATTTTGTCCAAAATTTGATAGAAACCTACAAATTATGTGTAAAGATCACAAACCAAATTTCGTCCACGTTGCTCTAATAGTTTTCGAGTTATCGTGTTCACAGACAGACAGACAGACATGATTCCAAAATTGTGTTTTTTGGACTCAGGGAGGTCTAAAACGTGGAGATTCGTCAAAATCTCGAGTTTGAATTTTATGACGATTACATTACTTCTCTTCGTATACGAGAAAGTAAAAACAGAAATATAACAAATAAAAATACGGAGAAAATATAATTGTTGTTTCATGAAACTGCATTGAAATTATTAGTAATATAGAAAAATTACTAATACACTATTTTAATAGATTACAGTAATTTTGAAGACAATGTAATTTTGCAACATAACTGTCAATAGGATCTAGAAGTTGCATAAAACAGGGCACTGTAATATTCTGCATACTGACATTGTGCAAACATTTGCAGATAAGGATTCACAAAGATGA
The DNA here is from genome assembly GCA_013235015.1 of Araneus ventricosus. Taxonomy (NCBI): domain Eukaryota; kingdom Metazoa; phylum Arthropoda; class Arachnida; order Araneae; family Araneidae; genus Araneus; species Araneus ventricosus. The sequence goes on from BGPR01000067.1 coordinate 327,667, forward strand.
ACGATTTAAACAGTATTAAAATATCCCATCTATTCTAAAATATTTTGTAATAAAATAACAGTTTTTATTCTCATGTTCTGTGCTCTAATTGTTTTCGAAGTACCATCTTCCAAGTCATCAATTGTAAATTTCAAATGGATAGAAAATCATAAGCCTAACAAGGAAACATCGATGGATGATTAAAATTAACTGAAATGTAGACACCTTTTATGAAGTTTTTCAGATATACATAAGAAAAACACTAATATTGTATTTAAAAAAAGATATATATATAAAAGATAAAACAAGGAAATATTAGATTAAGCAAATGTGCATGTAGCAATAAAAAAATTGATAGAAACAAAAGTATCACAAACTATTTCAGATTTGTTACAGAAAATATTTGGAATCTGGTTAAAAGTTATTTAAAGTATTCATGGATGGATTATTAAAATTGACTGAAATGTAGACACATTTTAGGAAGTTTTTCAGATATACCTAAGAAAAAACACTAATATTGTATAAAAAAATATCCGAAGATTTTAGAAGACATGTTAAAAAAAGTAAACTACATTTTTATTAAATTAAACTACAAAAATACAAAGATTTTCATAAGATGAAATAAATTGTGTTACTTTTGAGGGTGAATCGAGATCTTGATATATGAATTAATTCAATAATTAGAGTTCTTTCTAAAGAATTTATCTAAGTAATTAGATAAGAAATATATGCTAAAATTTCAGCTAATAAAATGCGAGATTTGGTTCCTTTAATGTAGTATGAAATTATAATTATATTGGTTGGGTATGCATTTCAACATTTGAGAATTTTCGATAAATTTTGCAAAATAAAAATAAAATTTCGAAGTCATTTAATACTTAAACAGTAAAATTTTTCCTTAAGTTTTATATTCCAACTAATGCGTCAAATTAGTTAAAATGCTGTAAGGAAGCGTTTATCTCGTCTTAATCGTGTAACTTTATTTTTCTATTTATTGCCTTCCAGACAGACTTATCTGTTTAATAATTATCTTCATTCACTAGTAATTCGTCATTGGCCGTTTATATTTACAAAACTAATCGTTCATAATTTATGAATTAGGCATTAAACACACACACACACATCTATACAGCATTAAGGAGACACAAATTATTGCATCTTTATGTCAATATTTATTTGAATGAAATAACATACAAAAAGTGCCAAATTAAACTAATTTAAAGAAGTTATAATTATTTAAAAGTAAAAGTAAAGCTTCGTTTCAGTTCAGTTTTATATAATAAACAATCAATTAAATTTTCTTCAATATAGTTATAATAATACATGAAAGAATATTAATACATGAAAAAGAGATTAAAATTTTAGGTTTTTATAATTCTATAAAATTCTATAGTTTATAATCAGCAGCTCTAAGAAAAAGATATTCAATAGTTAAAAGTACACCAACTAAACAGTTAAAAATATACCAACTAGAAGCGAAAAGAATAAAAATTCAGCTTTGAAATAAATGAGAATGTAAAATATATTGTATTTTCTCTTTGACTTCTAAAGGCTTAATACAATATATAATAATTATACAATAATTACAATACAATAATTATACAATAATTACAATACAATAATTATACAATAATTACAATACAATAATTATACAATAATTACAATACAATAATACAATAATTATACAATAATTTTTTGCTTACGTATTTCTTTGTTTTAAAATTCTTAAATAAAATTTTTAAAAAATGACTTTCCAACTAAGGGTTAAGAAAATGTTTCTAATTATCATCGTTCTTTAGAGTTAAAAAAATCTAAGTACTAAACTCTAATATCACATGCAGTAAGCACGTGGTTTCTAAAAATAATAAATTAAATTTCAGTCATTGTTTTGATTAGTAAAACAGCAAAAATATACAAAACCCCGATTTCTCACAATTTTTTAAAAACTTAGATGTTGAAATTTAGAAGATGGATTGCATCTAAACCATTATTGTACAAGGGAACTGTGAAGCAATGATTTGACCAAAAATATATAGTGTTTAATTTCTTGAAGCTCTAAGCAAAATTAAATTATTGCTTTAATTATAAATTAATCATATATCATTAAAATAAATTTATTTTATTTAAATTAAAACAATTGTGGATAATAGTGTTAGTTTATAGTCAATAAATTAAACCTTGATACAATAATATTTCATGAAAAGTCTAAAAATTAATATAATAGTTACTTTTTGTGGTACTTGATTAAGCAGAATCATTGAGTTAAAAATTACATGACGTAATCTTTGAAACTGTTATTTATTTTAAAAGGAATGCGACTTCAAATATTCGAGTTTAAAAAGTATTAAATTCCTTCTTAATGATCCAGAAAATATACTTTCTCACAAAACAGAAACTTTTATCTGAATAAACAAATTCTATAATATCTTCTTCTTCGCATTACTTTTTGGCTCACAGTTGCTTTCAATCTCTACCTCTACTAATAATAAAGGAGAAGGCGAGTGTGTTTGTGTGTTGGCGCTCTACAGGGCAGACCGCTAGACCTAGAGCTACGAGATTTGGCACAAACATACTTTGAAGGGTGGGAATGTGCACCTCGGAGTCCTTTTCTTGAAATTTTAATTAATTAAAAATTGAGCTAAATTTTGGCGATTTTCCTTAGTAACTTCCGAAAATATTACAGCACAAAAATTATTTTTACACAATCTGAAAATTTAAAAAAATATCTTTTCAATTAGTATATAAATTAAGTTGTACGATTTTTTCTCTAATTTAAAAAATATTTTTTGGTATAATTTACAACAATACTTTTCATTGTTGCAACGCATTTCATAGGGGAGACCGGGACAGGTTTACACACTTTTTAAAGTTTCATTTTTCTGCTTTAAGACTTTAAAGTACTTATTTCATTTTCATTACCAATTAATTAGTTAGACTTTAAAGCATGTAGTGTATATTTTTAAATACTTTAAATTATTATATTTATGTAATTATACCATTTTCTTTACCATGATGCCACCTGTGTAAACTTGCCCCATGACCGGGACAAGTTTACACAATGCCTGAGGCACGTTTACACACCACCAAAATTGATTAAATAGAAGTCTTACAGTGATTAAAATACAACAAATTAAATACAAAGAAACCTAGTTTATTTCAAAAAGTACATAATAGATCATAAGCAATTACGGTGAATGCTAATAGTTTTCAAAATCACTCTCACAAGTTATACAAACAAAATATTTTGAATTGCCATTGGTAATACAGTCCTCGTGATCCCACCTCTTACATTCGGTGCATTGTACCCACTGTTCGCCAGATCTGGATTCTTCGTACGGATTTAAACAGTAAATACACAGACAGTTTTCATCGTCATCAGAATCAAAAGTTTTCTTGGTTTTTTTGTTTCTTTCTACGCTCAAAATTTCCGAAATTTTTTTTCAGAACAAGGTTTTTCTTATTTTTAAATTTTTTATCCAGGCTTTTTTCCCCATTATTATAACTTGTTGTAGTGGAGCTCACTGACTGAGATGATGGGCTGATGCTAATTTCCTCTTTACTGATTTCTCCTTCTATATTTGTAAAGCATTTTTTACAAATGTAACTGTAAAAATTGTTGTTTGCCTTTTTTAACTACCTCTGTTACTTCTTTTCTTTTGCCCTGCTTTTTGAAATGGCCTAACATCTTCAGGTGTTGAGAATGACTTTCTAATGCAAGTGCCACTTGTGCCAGTTATAACAAAAAAAAAATGGAGACGGGGCAAATTTACACACTGTGTAATCCTGCCCCATGCACTGTGTGTAAACTTCCCCCATCGCCATTTTTTTTGTTATAACTCAGCATATAAGCTTTATTCATAATAAAAATAATCAACTAAATAGCTTAAAATAACCACAAAAGAACAACCTAAGCGAATAATCCATAATATGTTATAATATTCTAATAGTACGAGCTCTATTAAAGCCAATAAGTAAGGGTAAAAATTTACTAAAGGTAAAAAAAATCAGAAAATGTTGTCCACTTCACGATCCACTTTCAAGATTGCCTCCAAACTTGCGTGAGTATTAATGGAGGACGAGACACTTCTTCTGAAACGACATGCAGTGCCCCTCGACCAATAGTATGTGAAATATAAGCCTCGTGTAAACTTGCTCCGGTCTCCCCTACCGTTTTCATTTTTTAAACAAATATTTATTTGCGTGTTTCTCTTCCATTGTTGAAAGCTCAGAAAATATCTTAACGGATTTTACTTTCTTCTTTTGTTTGATTAATTTTTTCTGTGAAATCTGTAAAGGAAGTACTCAAGATATCAAGTATATAATGGAATAATCCAGTAAAATGAAAGATTATTGTCGGTATGTTGTTATTCTTTATCAGCGTGTTTTAAGCCAATTAGAATGCTGCTGGACGTTAAATGTGCCGCGCCAATTTAATGTTGAAATCAAATGCGTATTTTACGCTAATGTAGACAGGAATAGAATATGTGCAAGAGTAAGAAAAGAACGTGGGTTAAATGTATATAGCAATTTGAAGTTTAAAACTGCTTTGTTAAGGGAACCATGAATACAAAATTATGCATAAGAGATTCAGTTGCAATTTTATTTCCGGCGATCAAGCTGGTCGCCGAAGGCGCCTAGTAAAAAATAACCGAAATACAATTCTCAAAAAGTTTCTCAGTAAAATTTTCCAAAGTTGCTTATCGTATTAATAGGAAACTTTCAGTTTCTCTGTCAATTTTAGATATCAATATATTAATTTTATTTTAAGAACGTACATGAAAGAGATAATACAAGCCATTTAATTTTTGTATATCATTAATTATCTACATGGAAAGTTTTATCTGATCATACATTTTATATTGGGAATAAATAGTTTTAGGACTAAACAACATGGGCTTGAACATAATTCGAAAAGTGATATTTAATATTGTTACTATTATACGAAACTATAACTGAGGGAAAAAAAAATATTACTGAACCAATTATTGATTCGATAGGAGAAAACACAGACGAATCAAATTCCAGGAAATTCTCCGCCACTTCTTTTTCCTTGTTTTCGTTGACTTCTTCATTCAAATTGCGCAGTTTGAAAGAATAATAATTGAAAGACCATATTTTCTAAAAGCACCACCGTAAACTGAGGTTACTTGGGCTTAAAAGAGAAATTTTTTTACATTTATTACCAAACGATGACCTTGAAAATGTTAATTGTGCTCATAATTTAATTTTTACTACTTGCGGGATATTTTCAAAGACTTGAGGTCTTTTTCAAACGAGCACTTTAATTTTATATACATATAATAAATTCATAATATTTGGATTCAAGTAACTACCAATTTGAGGTTAATGGGAATCAAGCTATATTTTCCATGATATTAGAAATTGAAATAGATAATGTGATCAAATACACTCCGTCCCAAAAATATAGGCACAAGCGTACAATGCCATCCGCAAAAGAGGAAATAAAATCAATGCAGTTTGTGGTGTGTATTATTATAAACGCTATAGGATTTAGGGTTCATTAGTTATTACCTATTATTAATTAATTATGTCCCGTAATTATAGACCTTAAAATATTTTATGGATAAATTTTAAAGTTTCAAAACACATTTAAAAATGCAGATGCTTAATACTGTTTTCATAACTTTTTGTCACTCCAAATAACCGATTGTCTATTGAAACTACTAAATTTTGCATGGATTTCGGAAATAATGAAATTACTAAATTTTGCATGGATTTCGGAAATAATGCGTACCATGCTTGTTCAGTTGCTGTTGTAAGCTGCTTGCTCGAAAACTATTGACTTCCATTTTCTTAAATACATTTCGTGCTAGCTTTCCCACATGTTTACTGTAGGATAAAGATCTGCACTAAGTGTATAACAGTCCACGACATCGTCAGTATTTTGGTGAAATCCCATGTTTGTCGAGACTGACGTATGAGTCAATGCCGAAATGCAGTGTTAAAAAACACAATCCGATTCTCCCAGCAAGTCCAGCAGTGGCGCCAGATTGTAGTTCTCTAATATTTTCTGACAGCCCTTAGAGTCCCATCTTTCACAGCAAAAGACCAAGAACGTTTGGTCATTGAATCCAAAAACACTTGAAATAAATAAGTCCACTAATAATCCACCTTATTGTCTACAATAAAAAATTTTTCGTCCGCTCCTTAAATCATATCAGTAAAATTTTAATCCATTCCATCAGAGGTTCATCTAAATTCCTCTTTTATTTATCACTAAATATGGTTGAAAGTCATTTATCATCATAAAATACCATTTTCTTTGTCCAGTTCTGTCGTGCTATTTTATGTGTGTTTCGAAATTCAACATTGTCAACATTTTCTTGAATTTTTTTTAATTCTCTTATTCTTCTGTGAGTCATGCTTTTGGATACTCCAATTTTGGTCCAAATTGGTCACAATGTCATATTTTTCCTGGATGCCATACTTAATACTTACAGAGATGTTTTCCTTTGACTACCAGATTTTCTCTTAATATACAATTTGTCACCTTTGTGCAAAATTCAATAAATACATTTGAAACTTTAAAATTTCAAAAATGTCTTTCAGATGTTTCCCCTTAACTTGTAAATTAAAAATTCGTATAACTTCCTCCTTTAAAATCTCATTATCGCTCGACATTTCCACGAAATCATAAAAAACACCAAGTAGTAATTCTAGAACACGCTAAAATTATTTTAAATCTATGGAAGTGATAAAAATCTGGAGATACCCATTTAGAAGAATTATTAATAAGTAACCTTCAGTGAAATGCAATGATTTTAAAGAGCAAATAATAATTTAAAATATTTTTCCGATTTAAAATCAAACGATGACTATATTTATGGGACAAGCAATTTTTCAATTTTCTGAATTTTCATACGATTTTTAATTATTGTCCTATGTTTTTTACTATAAATACGAATAAATCAATGAATAAAAACAAACTAAATCATTCACAGAAATGCATGAATAGTACTTTAGTTTGAAATGCCATTTTCCTTCTGTTTATATTTTAGGGACAGGGCGTAGAATCTAACATCTGGAAATAAAACATTTAGATATATTTTCTTTATAACAATGTTTGTGGTTTTTTTTACATTTAAGTTGAAAATGTATCATAAATTCTACAATGCTAAATGTAGCACATCATCTTTTTCTAACTATTCCTCCTAATAATGTAAGAAAACGTACCCTTACAACGGAACTGAAAACACTCCCCTTTTTATTAGTATGGGTGAATTAATTTTCCTTTTGATATTGCACCATTTGTAATACAAAATGTCATTTTTTCTAGGCCATTTTCAAATCTTTTTGGACGGTGCCATGCAATTCACAATGGCACCGTCTCTTGATGCATTTCTCCTAACCGTCGCGTCTCTCTGACACGTTTCTCCTAACCTTACAGCATTTAACATTCTTTTAATTTTTGATCTGTAAAATCCGTTATGTTCTACTCCCTGGAAACATCTTGCAATTTCGGGGAATTTTCGGTTTCAGATCTGTAAATAAATTCTCACAATCAATGGCAAAACCAATTAGTATTGAAAAAAATGATATCAGAATGTTATTTTCACGGTGAAATATTAAAATGAAAAATTAAGCATGAGGCTCAGGGCTATTTGCAGCCACTTTCCGATAGTGTCCAAGTATTCCCATGTTTAAGTTATCAGAACACTATTCATTGCTAATAAATTTTACTATGTTTAGTGGTTCTCTATCTAGGTCACACACAGACTACTGTTATTTTATTCAGAACTATTAACCAACGTGAACTATAAAATGCAAGTTTTCCTTAAAACCTTCTGCTTAATTCCAGTTAGTAAACAACATGGCATCAACAAGATACGGGCGGGAAGACCAGGAACGCAGTTTAGCACCTCAAGCACTAGTTGCTGTCTGTTGGAGAATTAGTGAATCACATCTACACTTTCAGGTTAGCAGACCTAGGACGGTTTTATATTATTGTTTGGTCCAAATAACGTCATTTTAGGGTATTTTAATGCAGTCAATTCACCCGAAAAACGAAACTAGGCCTGATATCTAACATTTAATTTCATTTTGCATTACGCTTGATTGTGATGAAAAGTCTTTTCTCCTCCGGCAATCAGGGACAGATTTCCCATAGGGCCAACCTAGGCCATGTCCTAGGGCGCATATACAGAAAAAATAACAACCAAATATTTACAAACCTTTCAGAATTATTTTGAAAATGCCATATAAAATGACGTTTTGGAAATTTACATTCGTCACATTAAATATAGTGAACGATACATTTTTTCGTTTTCTGTGGACCTTACCATCTCTTACCCTTGCTCTTCTTTGCATTGAAATCGATTTTATAAGATCTCTTCATTTCAATGACCCTTCAAGTCTATTCCCGGACCAGAGCGCGAACGAAAAAGTTCTGGTAGGTATTTCCCAGGATTGCAAGAAATTCGATGAAGTATTTTTGCATGTGCTAATGTTGAGTCATTTCATAAGTAGTGTAATTTTAAATTAAAAAATTTAATGTTATTCAAGGATTATAAAGATTGTATTAAATGATTATGTGTTTCAAAAATAAACTATTGTACACTGGCATACGAAAGTTAAGGACCATTTCGTAAAATGCGAGAAATTTGCAATTAATACGAAAACTATGTTTCGAAATCAGTTCTGGAGAGTCGTGTGACATTAAATAGAGTATCATATACATATTACAATGAAGATTCGAGGGCAATTTGGGGGACCACCAGAAAGGGATGAAGGCGAAAATGGAGTTTCACCCAACCTGTTTCACAGAAAGCTGATAACGAGATGTAACTTTTATCAATGGTTATGGTTTAATGTGCATAATATTTACATGCATTTTCGTAAGCATAGCACAAATATTCGAGAAGATATAAATGTTTCTTTAAAAATTCACAAATTTTTCCGCGTGTGTTTTGCTTATAACACGCAGAGTTTTCATTCAAATTATTAGAAATTTGAAGAACACTTGACAATATGTTACAGAAGTATTGTGTTAAACTTTGAAGTAAATACGTTGAATGTTAGACGAAATATGAGTGTTTGTACTATATCATTTTTTACTGCGCATGTGCGGGACGCAGTGGAATTTTTCTTTCATAACTTCAAAGCCAGATATATAGAGCAACTTTTTAAAAAAATTGCAGTTGAATCCCATTAAAATTCAGAAAGATGTCGGCACTTCACTGAGGTGAATCTCAATTTCTCTTAAAGAGAAATTGAAATTCACCTCAATGAAATGTCTATAACCGCCTGATTTTTTACGGGATTCATCTGGAATTTTTTTATGAGTTTTTCTATATATCTGGCTTTGAAGTTATAACAGAACAATTCCGCTGAGCGTCTCGCACATGCGCAGTAAAAAATGATTTAGTACAAACACTCATATTCCCTCTAATATTCAACGTTTTTACTTCAAGTACTCACTTTAATACAATGCTTCTGTAACATATTGTCAAGTGTTCTGCAAATTTCGAATAATTTGAATGAAAACTCTGCGTGTTATAAGCAAAATACATGCGGAAAAATTTGTGATTTTTTAAAGAAACATTTATATCTTCCCGAATATTTGTGCTATGCTTATGAAAATGCATGTAAATATTATGCACATTAAACCAATGATAAAAGTTACATCTCGTTATCAGCTTTCTGTGAAACAGGATGGGTGAAACTCCATTTTCGCCTTCATCCCTTTCTGGTGGTCCCCCTAATTGCCCTTGTGACCGAATCTTCACTGTAATATGTATATGATACTCTATTGAATGTCACACGATTCTACAGAACTGATTTCGAAACATAGTTTTCGTGTTAATTGCAAATTTCTCGCATTTTAGGAAATGTTCCTAAACTTTTGTATGCCAGTGTATATCAAATTGAAAATTCCATGTTAACTCTTGTTGAGAGGGGCGCACAATATGTTTCGGCCTAGGGCATAGAAATGTGTGAATCCGGCCCTGACTGCAGTATGTAGAAGAGGTTACGGAATTAAATTGAGGAGGCGCATTTGATGTGAGCACGAATTGACTTCGTTCTGCAATTAATTTTTTTAAAACGAAAATGAACCGATCACTTCCGAACTGGATGAAATTTTATCGGAAATATTTTACTCGCAAACGAAAGTCACCGGTTTTCAGTTAATTTTCAGCCACTCCGGAAAAAATTGCCAATTCAAATATTTTCCTAAAACAAAATTTTCGCTCCTCATGCACCAGGACTGCTCAAATTGTGATTGTTTTCCAAAACTTTAGTGAAATTATATTATTTTTCTTTGAGTTTGGGATATATTTGACTATTTCCATCGAGCCATATCAATGGTTTTCAAATTAATCATGAACAAAAAAAAAGTAAATTTTACTTTTCAAAAATATAAACAAAAAGATTGAATTGAAATAATATGATGAAGAAATAATACGAAAGACTGAAATATTGATTAACCATGGAATTACAACAACACTATTTAAGAATTTAGTATTGCTAAGACATGAATATCCCATGAATGAATTGCTAAAACGGTATCTCTTGTATTTCCTCTTAAAACGTAATGATTTAAAGTTTAAAAACATCGAATAAATTGCAGGCAAACGATTTTAGTAAAAGAAACATGATTAGTATGGAGAGTGAATGAGGTGCCGAGATGATAAACAATAAATATTCTTTTCTCTTTGTATATCACTATATTTTTGTACACGGAACAATATCAGTTGTTCATATGGCCCCGAGTTAAAGAAGTGATATCTTCACTTTACTTATTTATTGTCAAAAGACTAAATTCGAATAGTTGTAATGTTAAAGATTAACACGGCCAAATCATTCCATATTTAATTCGATTTGGGTTTTTTGGGGATTTTCAGCAACAAAGACTATTATCTTCTATTCATTCCATAGTTCTTTTCAATCCGTAATCAAAAAAGAGATGAAAATTGCCATCAAAAGACGGGCGAAAATTATTGTCGATCTGATTCGGTCAAGAGAAAAAAAAATTGCACCCTCCTAGAAAGGCCTCCATAATCTTTTTTCATTCCATATAATGGCCGAGTTTTCTAGTTTGTTTACATGACTGTACTACGTATTTCCGGTATAATGCTAAGTCAATGGATCTTCAAAGCGGAAGTCCAACATACAAGCAAATAAAGTCAAGGTTTTTACCGTAAGTAAAGAAACCAGAAAACTCGTTCATATCATATTAGCGAAAAATATGTAAAACTATTGCACTTTTAAATGATCGAAACTCAAATGATCTAATGTAGCATCCAAAAACTAAGCAACGATCAAAAACGAACACATGTCATTTATCTAGCCACTGAAGAAGGGGCAAAAAACGACTAATTAAGATTTCAATTTAAACCGAATTAGGTGCGGTCATATTTCCCTCCAGATCAATATAACCGCTCAACATAATAATACTATTTATCTCTCCCTAACAATATTGATATGCCCAGGGTTTGAAAATCAATTACACAGCGTCACTTTTAATACCTTAAGAATATTTACTGAACGATAATTAGAGTAACCCAATCCGAGATAATGCCCTTCCGTAAACAAAGCATCGCCAGGTTTTATCGGGTTATGCCCACAAAAAGAACAGAAAAACAAATCCGAAACGTGTGTTTTCAATACATTTTAATTACAGTCCTTTTTTGCGCCATTTTTTCCCTGCGACCGTGGATACGTACTTCAGGGAATTGATTTTGCAATCATTCTTCACAGGTTTAGAAACCGATTTTTTGTTGCTGATAATCTCGACACCTCATACACTCTCCACACACCACTCATGTTTCTAATTCCAAAATCGTCTGCTAGTAATTTTTTCGTTCTTTTTTCCGAACTTATGTTTGTTTTTAAGCTTTTAATCGATACATTTTTAAGAGGATAATGAGCTGACTATTTTGTTACCGTGTTTATTTGGTATTAAATTTCGATATTTTGTTAAAATTCTTCCAAACGAGTTTTCTGCGAATTAAAAAGTAGCGCGAAGTTATTAAGTCGTTTGAAAAATAAAGTCACATTTTTTGTGTGTCGTAATTCCTCGTTAAAACTTCCGTCGCCGTCGCTTAGAAAAATTACAGATTTTTTTTCGTTACAGGATTAAATTTTAAAGAAAAATATGATACTATTAAACAAGTTGCTTAAATAACTATATCAGAATTCTACGTGTTAATAATGAAAGTATACAGATTGAAACATCATATGTAAATATAAGGAATTGTTTACAACTATTTGGAGCCTTCAGTTTAAAATAATAAAATTAGACTTTATCTAATTTTGGCAAAATAAAACGCCTTATTATTTGATGGCTGCAAATCGTAATGTTCCCAGTCGATAAATATATCTAATATAAACAGTTTTAAAATTTTATTTTTATTTATGTATTAAAAAGCAAATTTTTTTATCTTAGCTATTTTCTACTTTTTTAGACTTTAATTTACAATTCCTTATAAAAATATTACTAATCCTTGAAACAACTTTTTTTTATAAATTCATTACCAGGTGGTTCCACTCGTATGGAATCAAAATTTATAATAAAATCAATCGATTGCTTGATAATTCCGAAAATATTGTATTGCCTTTGAAAACACGCAAGAGCATAAAATTTGAGAACTGTAGAAAATTAGGAAGTCACTAAAAATAGATTACGAAATTCCATTTTTTACACATTTTTAAACAAGTTAAATAACAGCGTGTAATAAAAAGGGTTTGGACGTATGGTCAGACTGATTCAGCTGCTACTATAGTCAAGAATATGTACTTGAATGTATATTCCTGCTAACTTTCCGAAAAAAAAGGTACTGCAATGAATTATTATTGTCTGTTGTTGGAAAATAAATTCAGATGACATATGTAAACATATTATTTATTAATGTCTGACAAAAGAATGACTGTAAATTATTTATTGTTATGTAAGTGTATGTTTTCAGAGGAATGGCAACAGCCAGATGTTATCTTACTTTATAATTTGATATGAAACTAGTACGGTTTCAGTTCTGCTTGCATTAAAAAATTTTTCACCTAAATCTCCATCAGTGATCCGCAAGCTTGTTCACAAAATTGTGAAAAAATCTCAAACAAATAAACTTATTGTTTTGCTTTGGATCCTAGGACACTCTACTATTTTATGGAATGAAAAAGCGGATTCTTTCGCAAAATCAGTTCCAGAATATAGCCCATACATAAACTAGATTGCATCGGAAGATATTCTTTCTTGTATCAAGAAAAATTCTAAAAAAAGAACTTCAGAAAATTATAGGATTAGCAAATTTTATGAAAAACTTGGAGAGATTCCGGATATCAGAATCTTCTCCAAATGAACAAAGAACAGAAGAGAAGATATCATTTGTGCCAGAATCCTTTGTACAACATTAATTACACCTGGTCTTTTGAATAAATTTAATCCATCGGAAAACCCAATGTGCAGTTCTTGCCACGTTATCAATAATATGGATCATATTTTTCTTCATTGCTCTAGGTATTCAATCATTCGTTGTCGGCTCTGGAAAAAACCTTTAGTAACCTTCACATTCAAGGAACAAGGATTCATGGAAATCTTAGAAAATAAAGAAAACCTGAATATTTTTCTTCAAAATCTGAAGTTTTTTGACATTTATTAATTAGAACTTTTTGTGAAGGCGGGGATGATAGCCTTTGCAGCTAAAACTCCCATAACCCCGTCTTATCAATCAATCAATCAAACTAGTACGGTGAAACGAAGTTAAGATGTACGCAGTTACGATAAGTTACGGAATGTATTCGTTTTTAATCAATTAATAAATGTTTGTTTAGTCTTTAAAAATAGCCTTATGAATGCCTAATTTAAGCAGTTAAATACATAAGAAACCAACACATATTAATTTTAAATTTTTTTCTTAATGAGCAGGTTGATTAGAATAAAGTATCCATGTTAAGAGCACTGCAAAGAGAGAGAGAGAGAGAAACAACATTCACTAGAACAGCAAATCTTAATAGTTTGCATTTCGGAACACGAGGCCACGAATGATGGAAAAAAAAGAAGTATCCGATTCTGGTTTTCACTTTTGTAATTGTTACATTACATGCAACAGTTAAATTAAATTGATATTCAAGTGTATAAGAAATTGTTAGTGTTTATAGCATTCCTAAACCACTTAAAACTCGTAATTACTACGTATTACGACTGTAACTGAACTATTAAGGCAAGACGTCTGAATTATATTTGCATATTAGGGAGTATTCGTCTATCCTCTCTTAGCGTCCATTTTTAAAACTTTTTTTTGTGTCATTTGTTTCCTCGTGTCTTGAAATGCGTACCAAATTTAGCTTTATGGACTAAATTGTGAAATTTTCGTTAATCTTATTTAGGATTTGTTTATTTTCCTTCTACGAGGTTCGAAGTCTTATAAAAATTATTAAAATTTGTTTTTTTTAGATATCGCAATATATGCTGTAGAGTGATAAGTACTTTCGCACTTCTTTCTATAACACAACATCTCATAACACGGCACACTTTCCCAATCTATATAACCCCCTCTATATTACTTCTAAGTTTTGATAAGCACGGTTTCGATATAGAACACCACTACAGATCCCAGCATCCAGAATCATCTACTCTTTAAGACGTTTTCGAGACAACACAGACCGAAGTCAACATGTCATAAGAGGATTCAATGTACTTTATTATTAAATCCAAAATGTTATGTGCCTCAAATTTCGTAGTTCATTGTGAAACGGTCCCTTTGCTACGTCGCAGACACACAGACACAGTCTCACTATTGTGCATGATTATAGATAAAATTTAATATGCTGCCTCTTAGTCCTTCGAGGTTTAAAAACTCTTTGAAGTTCTTAAAGTAAGATGGTTTATAAACAGGGTATTATTCTGATACAGAGATATCTCTATGCATATTAATGTAATAACCATTAAGAATGCAAATTCTAAACGTGTATTTTGCATTGTGATTAACTTCTGAGTTTCTACAAAGACTCTGCTATGGTGTTTTAGTCATTAAATTTAATTACAGCATGCAGGTTAAACGCAACGCTATTTCATTGTTTCTCAGCATTTCGACTAAGTGGCCAAGCTATTCGCATCAAAATATCAGTGAAAACAATTGCGTTTTATTACCATTAGTGATATTAAATGCGAAAAAAAAGAAACTTTAAAAACAATTGGGGTTTCATATTATTAGGTTCTATCAAAACGTCAAGCCATTATCTGAAAATAAAAATAAAAGAACAGATAAAGTAATCGGTACCTAATCCTTTGTGACGGGCCTTTTCTAACATGACACCTTGTATCTCGAACAGTCATCTCGGCACACCGAAAACGAAATTTGAATACGCAACACGAGCTCGTTAGCAGAATTCTAACCATAAATTATACTTTTATTAAAAAATCACTCACATTTCCCATCTCATCAATATTCATAAGAGCAGCAATCAGTAGCGAGATAAGATGAGATTTATAATACAAGCTTATCTCATGTCCAATCTATGAGGACCCATGAGATCCACCGAAACCCACAGGGGCTCCCATAGGAAAGAATAAACAGTTGACACATCCGGCAAACAATTTGACAATATGAACGTTTCGGACGTTAAAATCTCTCCCGAAATACGACGGACGTTCCTGTCACTTGCCTGTCAGGACATGCAAGTCCGAAATTGAAATTTCGCGTGTCCGGCCTTTTTCAAGCGGCATCCTCGTTATTAAGAGACAGGTTTGTAAATAACCATCAAACGTTATCCAGATGATGTAGATAACAGCATAATGTGATGTGTCCGTTGATATTTTATGTGCAAAATTAATGTGTCCAATGCATCGCATGGAATTGAAAATCTGCAAAAATATGCCACAGTTGGATATAACGGTCCGACATAAATTCTAGCAGGAGGTCTGAATTATTATGCATTATCAGACAGAATGGATAGAACAAAAAAATCACTGACTGCAGAGATAGTATCAGCTAGTTTATAAGATGGGAAAACCCAAACGTAAAACGCGAAAATTTTCAGCCCTTGTTGTCACTTGCAATTTTATTGCCACAACTGAAACTATACATCAAAAAGAATATTTTAAATTGACGACGGGATATGGATGGTTATACTGGATGATTTGAACGCACTATTAGCTGTTTCAAAGGTGGCCGATTCACTGTACGCTCCTTGGAGTATTCTTTATGTATATAACTTTAATAGAAAGGAAATGTTGAAGATATTGAAGGGACGGTAAAAACCCGTTATCTAAAGTGAAATATTTTTGTCAAAACAGACAAAAAAACAATGTTACAATTAATCATCTCTGCTTGTGCATGGCGAAATCAGATAAGCATCAAAATCCATGCTTTATTTCGAATTGAAATTTCATGGGCGAAGGGAAAAACCCATGCATTTATATGTAATATGGGTGGTTGGTTTGGCAAATCCCATGGCTTTGTAATGTAGCTAAGCTTTTATGACAGCAAATAAGTAAAGAAATTGATGTATCGAAGATACATTTTAACACTTCCAGCCAAAATAATCTATTCAGAACCATACGGAAGTGAAAAAAATAAGTGCGCGTATTAGCATAAGTTTAAGATAATTAGCAAACTTTTATGCCACGTAGAAAGGATTTAGATAATTTATGTGATAAGAACATGATTAAGCCATTTTCGGATTTATAACATTGTGTAGGTTTAGAATACAGAGGTGAAGAATAACGTGAAATCTTTTGTCCAGATAATTTAATATTCTAAGCGGAAGTGTTTACAAAGTGAAAGAAGAACTAATAACTTCACAAATGATTCTATTTCTATATATTTTACTATCAGTTGAATGTAATGCTTTTTGAAAAATTATAAATGAAGTCACAAAAATCAAAATGAATAAGCTTCTGTAGTACAGTAACGCCCGTTTATACATTTCTCATTTATACGTCGTTTCATCACAGTCCCGATACATTCGTATTCATTGTAGTGATAATGTACTTCGTTTATATGACGCAAAGCTTCGGCTATACGTCGTTTTCGCCTTTTCTAAAATTCGCAAATTTTCTGCCTGAATCATTGTTTTATCGCAAGTATCAAAGGGAGGGGGAGGAACTTAACATCCTTTTCTTCACTGCAATTTCCAAATAACGCCCTACCTGAATGTACGTAAATAGTATATAATACTGTTCAGCAACGGATTCCGAGACTGGCACTTTTGAACGATTTTACGTCGGAAAGGGGTGTCAGGCAATGAGTCATATAAGCGCATTTCCGGAGTTCTTTGTTAGATCACGCTCAGTAAAATGTAAACATCACCCTTCCATTCTTCACTTTCCCCCTATTTTGATGGAAATAACTCCGCCCGGAGCATGCGCAAAAACGCAGAGGGTTTCCGAATCCGTTGCTAAACAATAACAATGTATAATTAGTACTCAAGATATGGAATAAAAGTATGATTTTTCTCACTTTTATGAGGTCGTTATCGTGAGATGATCTTTTACAATGCAAAAATGTTATTTAGAGGGAAAAAACACAGTTCAACTCTTAAGCACTTCAGTAGTGATGTGAGAAAACTCCATGCGTTTTCATGAAACAATGCACTGTAAATGTGTGGAAAAATTGCAATAAATATATCCACCCAAGATACGCAATAAAGGTATGATTTTTCTCACTTTAATGATAAGTTTAATTATTGTTTCCGTAAATATAGATATACACTAGTACTGTCTTAAAAAACTTCAAAAATATTACTTTTAAATGAATTTGCATTAGTAGCATTAAATTTGTAACAATAAAATTTGTTTATTAAAATTTTGGTTATACGTCTTTTCATGTCAGTCCCTTGAAAGAAGTATAAACGGAATTTTACTGTATTTATATGCAAATAACGTCTGTGATTCTCCTATGACTGGAAAACATTATGCAAACATTGGAAGTACGGGAAACGTAGCAGCACTTTCCACTTCCGTTTGAAGCAAATAAGAAAAAAAAAATAATTAATTGCAACGATAATATTAAAATAATGTTTTTAATAAATTATCCTCTTACCAACAATAGTGATTCTACAGTGATTTTAGGCATAATATTGCAGTCAAGGAATAACTACAATGAATAACGAATTGGGTACCCTATGACTCCTTGAGCGTTTAAAAAGTTAGAGCATTTATAATATTACCAAAATCACAATTTGTTTGAAAAATCTGCTGAATATCTATATATTAGTTGCAGAACAGGCAATTACGCAATTGCCTCTCCTACAAGTAAATATTGTTACACGACTTAACTCCATGATAAAAAAATGATTACAACTTGTGCTGCACCAATAAATTTCCGATAATATGCATATTATCGGAAATTTATTGGTTAGAAGTTCATTTCGGTTCTAATACGAAATTTCCTACGATCATAACAAAAAAAGTGTAACTTTTTTTAACGTTATAATTAATAATTTTTAAAAAAAACGAATGAATATAAATGAACGAGTTAACATCTAATCGCCAAGAGTCAATCACTGTCTACAGACATGCTACAGCAAAAATTGGTGTGTTGAATTACTTTTACTCAAGAAAATGAAAGAAAAAAATTAATTCAGCATGCATATGTGTATACAAAATATTTCATGTGTCTTATTAAAGAGTAAAAATCAGTCCTATTTATACAGGGTTAGAATTATAGAAAATAAACGATCTAAAAAATTTGGGAAATATTTGGGATTTTAAGTTAGAAAATATTTTTATGCTTATTTTATTTTCATTAATCATTGTTATTATTTTTTTTTTAGAAATCGCGTTCAATTTAATTTCAGAGACTTATTCGTACAATAAGTTCTGCAATATATTGAAGGAAAAAATGATACTGCACCAGTCGAAAATTATAAAAGGAACAAAAATACAAAAAAGGCAATGAATTGAATTTCTAAGATTCTACATACTCGAAAGAAAAGTCAACTGTTAGATAAGAAGAACTTTTGACATCAATACTTCTTACAACATCTTACTTCTTATTTTAGTCACAAAATAAAAGCCAATTCTTATTGAATCGATACTTCTTTTCTACGTGTTAAATTCATCAAAATCATTACATCTCATTTTGGGAGAAATAGTGTTAATTCTTTTTTGTTTTCAAAAGGTAGTATTGTAGTTTTATGGTAATTAAATTCGATTTTATCTTGGTTAATCAGAACACTTTCTGGACTTGAGCCAAAATTTTAATAGAATATAATCAGTGTAAATGAAAAAATTTCACTTTCTTGCACTATCGTACATAGTGGAAACTTGTACTAACCCTTCAGCACAGCTAATCTGGTCGCTTATTTTTCAAGCTTCATGCTAGGAGTCATGAATGATTGAAAACCTTCTTAATTAAAATTATTCATACTTAATCAAGTTTTTAAAAACTGATTTTATGTTAATTACCACATTTTTCAAGTCATGCTCTATGAAAGATGAAAGCAAAAATAATGACGTCGTTTTAAAAGAGAACGTCCAACGGACAGGAGATTAGGACACAGTACCTTTAATGTGGGAAATGACCCCATGTGAGGTCACAAAGGTTAATTGTGGGTAGTGAAAATTTTTACAATGCCGTTTGCATTCGAATTCTTCAATGTATGTGAGTAAAAATCGTTAAGCAAGTCTACTTGACTGAAATAATAATATTAATTAAATAAGTATGTTAAATTTGTTTTTCTTTATTTACCATTAATTAAATGATTGATTGATAATTCGTCTTCAATCGTGGGGGGAAGGTCATGATAAAATGTTTCGTATAAAAAGTTGGATATCGAAAGTTACTGTTCTCGAAAAAGAGTCGCAAGTGAAAAGAGTTTAAGACGCCGAGTATTAAAGCGATCCATAAGATTTTGTGAATTGCAATCCGTGAAAAAAGCTGTGTAAGTAGTGATGGGAAATTAACACAATCATTCAATAAATGAGTAAACACAAAGTAAAAAAATAAGAAACTGTCAAACAATTAATTATTTAAAAAAATATCGCTAAAGTAAAGGAGGACAGGATAAAGAACCATAAATATATTTTGTTAGCATTTTTACTATTTTTGCATCCGGCTGATTAATCTATATTAGTCATATTAGAGTGAGAATATGAAAGTATAATATAAAGAAGGATAATTAAAAAGAATTAAAAAAAAGGAATCTAGTTAAATTTTTTTAATGCTAAGTATATACTGACAAGTAAATACAATTCGAGACATTTAATTCAAATTTGGATACATTTTCAATCAGGACAGAGTCGAAATTCGTGACCGTCCCGGATAATCCGGGATGCCTGGTCACTTTAGTTAAGAACGCTTTTATGTCGGATACGTAAATACGATGCCGGATCACTTTAGTTTAGTTACAATATTGATGAATATATTTCGGTTCGAATGACATCAAAATATCGTCGTCGTGAGTCACTACGTGAACAAAAACCTTCTGACGGACTACTGCAATCAATCAGAATTTGCAATTAATTATTTCGTGACAGAAATCTCTTATCTAAGCACCGGTAAATCAGTCATAGGAGCTAGAAATCTGCACAAAATAGTTTTCACTATTTATCATAACAACTCAAAATCAATTAAGTTTAAACTGACCACATCTCGAAACTGTAGTTTTAGACTTAGTGACTTCTGCCTTTATAATCTTTTAATTCAGAAATTCCCAACCTGTGGTACGAGTACCCCTGAGGGTAAGCGAAATCAGAGTTGTTAATGGCGGAAACAAGAAAATGTAAGGGATAAAAAAAGTTATAGAATATTGTTTCTTCAAGCGAATACTTGCTATTTAATAACTATACGATTTGAATAGTTGATTATTAGGAAGTGTAATTTTTAGCTATCCTTATAAGTTAAAGCGAGATAATTACAATACTGGTTTCATTTGCTTTGGCGTTGAATTAATACTGTTGTAAAATTGGAATAAAATGTAAAACCAAAAATAAGTTCTGCAAATGTTAATATTTCCAGTAATTTCACTTTTAAGCTAACCTTAACATTATGGATAAAAACTTCTTTGCTTAGACGGATGGTTACGGGGGGGGGGGGGGTGGGATTTGATAGAAGGGGGTACGATAAAAGAAAAAGAATAATCGGAGGTAAGCGAGGGATAAATGTTTGGGAACCCCTGTTTTCAATGGGAAAAAAAAGTCTACATCAAACTGTTACTTACACGATCTTAAAATCCACAGGCTAAATTTCAAACGAAAACTGAATAGAAAACTATGCACAGTCCTATCTATATACGACGATACGAACGTTGAAAGTATGAAGATGACCACTGAAACAAATTCAAAGACTCCTAGCCTCAGGAGCGTGTAGCCTCATTCTGCATTTTGGCCTCGTTAATAGTTAGAGTAAAAAGCAGCTGCCGCACTTCTGGACAAAGGAATACTGCTGTCTTGAAAATCATGCTAATGATCGTATTTCATTCGAAGGATAGAAGAAAGGGATTGGGACTAAAAAGAAAATTTCGAGTAAAATAATGAATGCAAAAGATGAGCTGATTTATTCTGTTAAGAAAACCAAAACAAATGAGCGCCCGAAGTTAGAATGGACAATATATAGAAACTTTCTAGGCATGTTAAGTTCGTTCAAATGAAGAAAAAAAATATTTAAATTATTTGTACAGTAAATTTATAGGTAAAGTAGTAAATGCATCAATATTCATAAATTAATATGTGTTTTTATTACATAATTTTCCGATTCACTTCTGTTTAATAACTGGTTGTTGCTACTTATGTTTTTGAATAATAATGACTACGGCAGATGTATTTCATTCTTATTTCAATCCTTTTGTGCCAGTTAATTCTTTCCCCAACTTATTAACAGCTGGATTCAGAAACGTTGATGACTTAAATTACACAAGATAATTACATCACAGACTTCTGTCTTGATTAGTTAAATTATAATCATCTCCGGGCTGAAAATCTACTTCAAATCAATACCAAATGTTTCAATCATTGAGGTTTAAATATGCAGTGAAACCTCATTAATACATCGTTCGCTTTCCAACAACGCTTTACTTGATTCCAGTTCATTCCTTATTTGCAGTAATACCTCGGTTTTTGCTGACTTCGGTTATCGTCAGTTTCGGTTTTCGTCGATTTGCTTCGGTTTCATCGGAGGAACAGACCTCTTTGGACAGCTTTCTTGCCCGAGATGGGTCCACTGACTCGAGAATTGGTCTTAGTGCCAAAAGACCAAAAATGGATATGACCCCAGGTAGTGAATTGATACCTAAGGTCCTTATGGAGGGGGGTTCCCTTTCCGAACAATAATACGAGGGACGTTCCGAATGTAAGTTTCGACACGCTTTTTCACAACGAAGCTTCATTACAATCCGAAACATACAATGGCATAACAAAATACGAACTTTTGGCTATTTTTCCATGTATTCGCTACCGACATTGATACATTTGTCGTACCGTGAAATCAATTTCGAGAAACCATCCTGGTAAAAATCGTTGCCCAGCGATTGAAGTAAATTCTTCACAGCCTTAACGCCAGTTTTATGAGCATGTTCGGAGGTGACGTCCCAATAGTTCTGACTTCAATGAAGGAAAAAGGTGAAAGTCTGATGGGCTGTAGGGACCGACCAGGGCTCTAGAGTGGAGGGTTTTTGTTCTTGGACGATAATCCAAGACCCCACACAGCAAGGGACACAAAAGAACACATTCGTCGCCTGGGATGGGAGAGATTGTATCACCCGGCCTACAGCCTCGATCTTGCACCATTAAACTTTCACCTTTTTTCTGCATTGAAGTCAGCACTATCGGGACGTCACTTCCGAAGCAATGAAGAGGTGCAGAGGCTGTGAAGAACTTCCTTTGGTCGCTGGGCACCGATTTTTACCAGGATGGCTTCTTGAAATTAATTTCACGGCACGACAAATGAATCAATGTCGGTGGCGAATGTGTGGAAAAATAGCCGAAAGTTTGCATTTTGTTATGTGATTGTTTGTTTCGGGTTGTAATGAAGCTTCCTTGTAAAAAAAAACATGACGAAACTTACTTTCGGAACGTCCCTCGTATCTGCACCTCTCTCTTCCCTTCTCGACGACTTCCATACGCCAAGAAGAGTTTTCAGAAAGGTATGGAAATGTAAATGCCATGTTAAATGGTCATTTGTTCTTTACATTAAGACTTTTATATTAATTTCTTATTGTTTTCAGTATTAAACACAATAATTATTCTCTATAAAACATGTTTTTGGTATGTATTTTGGAATGCCTCGAACGAATGAATTGGATTTACACTGATTCATATGGAAATAATTACATCGGTTTCGGATTTCGCCGATTATTTTCGGACGGATTATCAACGAAAACCGATGTATTACTGTATTTCAATATCAAAAAAAAAATCTTTAAAATGTGTCGAAGGTATTCGAAGATATTCAGGGACTCGCCTAAAACCATATACCTGCCATAACCATATAGCTATAACGATAAACCTGCCTATAAAGATATTTTCTTCGGTGCTGGCGGAAGTCCTATTTATTCAATGCATTTTTAACCTGCCTACAATGATATTCACTTTTTAGACTCACCTGTCTATAACGATAATTTTACCTCTTTAGAAAGCTGGTACAGTACAATCCCGATTTCGGGGGGTTAGAAACCAAAGCCTGTTGTAGCAGGGAGATCCGGGAAGGGGGCCCATCGATTGGAATGTGCACAGATTTTCTTACTTTGATTCCTAGTGGGCATAAACCTGTTCATTCGCATTTAGCAAATTGGACTGACCACTAGTTCCTTGAAATTCGCTTTTGATGTGTCACCTTGAATCTAGGATGGCGTGGCGTGAAACATTGACTAAAAAAGATGGGATTTTTCAGTGGATGATAGCTAATTTTGAAATAAAAAGAAAAGGCCTTGAAGATGCTGTGAAAAAAAAGTAAAGTGGATAACAAACGAAAACGATCCAAAGGTGCCATAAATGACGATGCTGACAAAATCTTCAACTACAATTTTCATTTCGGCGTTCTTAACAAAAGCTTAAATATAAAATTTTATTTTAATATATAAAATTGTATATTTCATATGTTTATAAAATACAATTTTATATCAGCCATTTTTTTTTGTAAGATGAATCAATAAACGTAATAAAATATGTTAGTATATTAAATACATGCACACGCACGTAAACAGTGGATGCGTATATCCTCCAACTGCCTATAACGATAACTTGCCTATAACAATATATTTTCTAGGTCCCTACAACATCGTTATAGACAGGTTTTTCTGTACTAGCCGATGTGCCAAAACTGAACAGATAGCGGGAATACATCAGCAAAACAACAAAAGTTGGTTTCTTCAGCGGGATTTGTGGTCAGTTATGTAATGAGAGAAGGGGAAAAAAAACAGGTTTCCAAGAACTTAGGCTCAATACACCCTCATGGGTTATACAACAGCACTAAATCAATAGCTTAATCGCTGCTCCCGGTCCTGACAGGAATGGCAAATCAGTGGCGTCACTAAGCCATGCGTGGGCGCCGGCAGCAAGCATCCCGTTTGATACCATCAGCCAGGACGTCATTGAATTTCCTTTTTTCCCAGATGTTTCGAGAAAGTCCTATTTGCTTGAATATATTACATTTGTTCTTACAAAACATAACAAAAAAATAGTCACGCCTGTAATAAATCTGCATTATGGCTTTTGATCAATTTTTTAATCTTTCCTTATGAGTGGTACAGATACTGTGGCAGTAGAATTTTTTCTTCTGCGTGCGGTCTGGAGCTTTGCTACTAAACTATTGGGATTTCAACCTCTGCATGGAACTGATCTGTCTTTTGTTCTAATCACTTTGTTAACTCTGTGCGGACGACGTAAGGTTGATCTATAACTCAAATTAACACTGAAACTTTTCGGAAGCAAGAGATAGGAACCGGATTCAACCGTTCTGAGTAGAGCTTTATTTCTCATTATTGGAAGCAATAAATCTATCACTGTGATACTTTGAATTACAACCTAGTGGATTTTTCAGTGCAGCAGTTTCTTTTTGTGGAGGTTTTGAAATCCGATATCGCCATAAGGCAAGCAAAATAATGGTTAATTAGCTCCTGGACAACGCTGATCACTGACTTCGTCATTGAATTGCTTCCTCCCATAAAAATTAACCAAGCGCTCGAACCATAGTTAGTCTTATTCCCATACCCTATTATATAGCCCCACTTGCGATTACTCCTTAGGGGGAAAAAAGAATAGCTTTCAATGATTTCAAAAAGGGAAAATCCTTTTCTTGTATATCCATCAGGGCGTCCGTTTTAAAAGGATATTTTGAGATTTTATCTTCCTGCAAAAAGTTCTAACAAAACAATTACATGAATTATGCTTTATAACTTAATGGCTGCTAATTAGCCTATTTTTAGACCCCATTTCATAGAACAAAAAAGAAGAAAAGGCCTGTAATTAAAAGCATTGATTAATAAAAATTTGAATAAATGAAATAAGGAAGTCGGAAAAAATGCTGCGTATAAATATAAGACGAAAACCAAAGTTTTTTAATGGGAAGGAAATTTTCGAAATTTGTTAATTAATTACTACACAAAATTGTTTTCTCATAGGCAGGGATTTATATAATAGACAGACATGAGGATTATACCAGATTAAGAAAGAATAAAAAATGCTGCAACAAAAAATCTGTAAAAAGGTTTTCATATTATCCCATGAGTTTATTCAACTTTTACAGAGTTTCACCTAAATCTAACGCAGATAGGATTCATAAATCTCCAAAAATAAAAGCATTGTAAAAGAAAATGCATTCTACTTTATTTAAAAAATCTTGGATAATCAGTTCCTCAAGATAGGAAAACTCAATTTCGTAACTTTGGTATATTTAAAAAGTAATGTTACTAATGTTTTATGCATTAAAATAGTAAAGTTACTATTCTTTTATATACTAAAAGAGTAAAGTTACTAATCTTTTATCTATTTAAAGGGTAAACTGACTAATCTTTTATTTAAGTATATTTGAAAGCTTACATCTAATAATTTTTAATCTAAATAAGTGGACTAATAATACAGTCATCTAATCAATTATAAAATTATTAATTTGATCATATTATTAGGCCACAGACCAAAAATTTGAAAAATGCGACATTTTATTGATTATTTTTCACCTCTAGTACTTCTCTATTTCTTTGCTAAGCTGACAGAAAGGTGAACACCAGACTATTATTTTTATAATTATTGTTTGCCTCTATCGCTTCTCTATCTTTCGCTGAACTTATAGAAAAGATGAACATCAAAAAATATAGATAATAATTTAACACTCGTTCACTAGGTGCATCGACAGTATATCTGAAAGACCAACTTTCCCATAAACCAGTGCATCTTAAATTGTGGATTATGCTCTAAGTGGCTTTGTGTGAACAAAGTCGCGAAAACTCTCTCAAGGCATTTTCTTTTTCAAATTCTTTATTCTGTAAGTAATCTGTTCCTGATAGTATATAAGTAATCTATGATAAAGTCATTTTGATTTTAAAACATTTCATTTGAAATTAGCAAATAATTAATTTTAATTGAATTTCTTTTTAATTATTAAAGAGCTCATGATGGAAATGGCGCGCAATTTTTTTTTTTTTTGTCTCACTTGAAAAGGAGCTGCTAAGAAAAAAAGCTTCAATGATAAACCTTTGTTTTAAAAAAAAAATCAGGAAGTACTTTATCATTTTGCTACTGACACAAATATATGCAAAACCGTTGGAAACTAGGAATTCTTTTTCACTTCTGTTACTTCTCTATTTTTTAGATGAACTGCAGGGCTGGATTATCAAATAGGAAAGTACGCAACTGCCTAGGAGCCCCCAACATCTCATGCTCTTTGTTTATATTATTTTCAAGGTAAATTGATTTAGTGCTGTCATTTAATTTACAAGAGCCGTGTAGTGTTCAGCAACGGATTCCGAGACTACCACTTTTGGACGAGTTTACACCGGAAAGGGTGTCAGGCAATGAGTCATGAGCGCATTTCCGGAGTTCTTTGTTAGATCACGCTCAGTAAAATGTAAACATCACCCTTCCATTCTTCACTTTCCCCTATTTTGATGAAAATAACTCCGCCCGGCGCATGCGCAAAAGCGCGGAGGGTTTCCGAATCCGTTGTTAAACAATACTCGAATTTATTCAAATTGAAATCAAGTATCGTTTAACTTTCAAATCATTATTCTTAGGTTTTTTTTTCAATTTTCAAATTCGCTTGCAGATCGGTGTGGTACAATTTGTGTTCCAGTTGGCTGACTGACTGTCAGTCCTGGCAAACAGAGTAATGGAGTACTTATTGATTGTTTAAAAATGTATCGATTGTGTAAAAAAAATTAAAAATGTCATTTTTCTACCATTTTTTTAAAAAAAAACGTTTAAATTTAGAATTATCAATAGTATTTTTATTCGAAAGATACTGAATCTAACTCTCCTGTAGGTGAGCCGGCATTAAATATTTCTTTATTTCAATTTGTTTTAAGATTTGTTACTTAAAAACTGGCTGTATAGAGATTGAATTATATTCAATAAAGAATATTTGGTTGGGAAGTTCCGGAGTGGAAAGGGAGCCCCGAAGCTTGAATTGCCTGTAGGCCATTACAGTAGGGTTGCCATTCGTCCAGTAAATACGGGAGTGTCACCGTATTTCACTACTCAGTCCCGTATTACTACCTGTCCCGTTTTCTCCCTAAACTCAATCAAGTTCCTGAATCAGAAGAGATAGAACGTACTATTGCATATTTACAAATAAAAAACATCGATATTGGCAACACTGAAATTCCATTCAACCAGTTCGTATATCTAAAAGATTATTTAGAGAAAATTAATACCAAGCAAAACTGCGAAGCAACTATGAAACTGAGTATGAAAATGAAATGCATA
The DNA here is from genome assembly GCA_013235015.1 of Araneus ventricosus. NCBI lineage: Eukaryota > Metazoa > Arthropoda > Arachnida > Araneae > Araneidae > Araneus > Araneus ventricosus. Next base: position 355,460 of record BGPR01000067.1, read on the forward strand.
AAGTTTTCTGTTGATAAAAAGTACATTTGGTCAGATGTCATGTTTAATAAAGTTATGAGAATACGTATTCGCCATTCCAGACCACAGTGCAAATGTGGAGAGAATATTTTCCCTAATGTTAACTCAGTGGTCGGACGTAAGAAACAGGCTGTCAGTGGAGACAATTGAAGCAATTTTGTACTGTCATTGTAATTTTAAAATGACTTGGACCCAATTTTATAATAATGTGAAAGAAGAAAATGATATAATTAAAAAAGTAAAATTTATAAAGTAGGACTGGGCTAAAAGCATTAGCCTTGCACCCTTTTTATTATTCCGCGTGTTCATTTTATTAGATTGCCTAAACTGTATTGGTTTTATATGAGAGTTAAATAAACCATTACAGACCCACTTATTTCATGTTTTATCTATTGAGCACTTAAGCGTCCCGTATCACTGCTTGGCAATTATGGCAACCCTACCCTACAGGAGTTAATCCGGCCCTGATGACCTGATAGATGACGCAAAATCAGAAAATCTAGATAATGCGTTCTACACAGGCACACTAGCTACCGGTGGAGTAGCGAGGGTAAATAGTGCCCGGGTTATAATATGAAGACACCCGGAGCACAGTATTTTTTTCACCCCTTCGTCATATATGATTTTAAGAAATGACATAAATGCATTAACGTTTTGTCAACATGGCCAGTGGCGTAGAGAGAGTAAGTGGAATAATAAGATTTTTTTTTTTTTACCTCAGTCGTCATCAATGATTTAGGAAGCGTAAATGGCGCCAGGGTTATGGTATTATTTTTAAGCCCCCTCATCATATTTTGCTTTAAAAACTAGCACCAGCGCAGTAGTATTTGGCTCCATGGCGCTCTGTAAAACTGGTTCCCCATCTATACCCCCCGTGCCTTTCGGTCGCTACGCCACTGCCCATAGTAGCACAGAGGTATTGTACAATATTCGCAATATTGTATAATATTGTACAATATCATATATTATATAATATCGAACAATATTGTACAATATCGGACAACATGTTGTGCTACCTGGGGCTAGCTGCAATGACAGATTTGAAAGATCTGCATTTATATAAACGAAATACCGAATCTAAAAATAGCTATACAAATATGTATTAAGATTCTTCCATCTTACACAGCGAGGGTGAGAAAGCTTGGTGAAAAACGTGGGAAGACGGTAAGCATCCTCTTCCAAAAAAAACCAAAGACAGAAAAAAAAAAATCTTTTTTCATCTTACACCCACCTTGAAAAACGATACTCAAAACCGCTGCCAAAGCCGTGAGATAGGCGCGGTGTGTGTATGTGTGTGAGAATGGAGCGGACATCACGTATAACAAGAATTAAAAAAAACACCCGCAAACCGTTATCAATCCGCGGTCCAAACCACACTAGCGGATCGAAACACGTGTTCCAAACTTCCACGCTGGACCATGAAAAATGGCTTCCTTCACTCGCTAGGGTGGAAAGAGAGAGAGAAAAAGAAAAAACGCTTACGTCCAGAAAGTAAACACACACACGCACTGGTATAAAGCAACAAGAAAACCAAAAAAAAAGCGCCGTTTCCTGTTGTAACAGTGGCTTCTTTTGTTTCTCCAGGACTCGCTAACAATTGGTGGTTGGTAGGCTGTTTATGCAAATGCCCGCCGCATGATATTCATTTGGATACCCTGGAGCGGGGTTCAAAGGGTTGTGGGCCGGATGGGAGCGGAAATAGATTTCTCCGGCTAGAACAAAGAGTATCCGTTCCTTCGGGGGGTTTCGGTCGGTCTTTCTTTAATTGCTGCCAGTGTCCGAAAAGGCTTCGCTCGTTCGTGGACTTTGGCTTTTGTTTGCCGGGTTTTATTTTCACGGAGGGGGTTCGTTGGGGTAGATTTAGGGATGAATGTTTCCTTTTTGATTGAAAAAAAAAATCTGAAGACTATTTATCAAGTGAAGATTGGTAAGATTTGCATGCACGATTTGCGCCGTACAAAAGACGGATGCATTAATTGGGTTCTCTCGCCAGTGGAAAATGCTTTAAAATGTGGCAGATGAGAGACTTGGTTTTTCAACGATTGAAACTTCTTTTTTAGTGCTGTGGTCAGGTCTGCTAAGTCAAGTTTCTGACACAGGTTTAGCTTTTATAAAATTATGATACAGTACCAGCGATTGGGAGTTATAAAAGGGCGGGGGAGGGGGAACTTGTAGACACCTAAAAGTACCGGGAAGTATAGGGGGTAGACAACAAAATTTAAAAATTTGGTTTCAAAATTAGTTATCTTTCCCGGATACTATTGCTCTTTTGTAATTCCTAGTTTTAGCCAGCTAAAATGAAATAAAAATTCAATTTTTCCGGCAAAAAGTGTGTGGGGGGATCGACAGTGCCCTTCGCCCCCTCCCGCCCGACTCGCAGCCACTGTTTTGATGCATATTCTGGAACCCGTTATGCGTATGTTATGGACTAGTTCAGGGGTTCTCAACTTTTTTTTTCTCTCGCGTACCCATTGATTATTCTTTTTGTGTTCGCGTACCCGCAATTATCACATCCCCCCAATAATCTCCCACGTCCATCCAACTGGTACAGTAAATGCAATGGATGCGGGGGCATCGGACGGCGCTCTGTCTATGCAAAGAAGTTCTTATTAATAATGTTAAGGTTAGCTTAAGTTAGTTTTAAAAGTGAAATAACTCGAATTAATAACATTTGCAGAAATTATTTTTCATTTTGCATTTTATTCAATTTTTTCGATAGTATTAGTTCAACGCCAAAGCAAATAAAGCGAGCATTGTAATTATTTCGTTTTAACTTATAAGCTAAAACTTGCACTTCGTAATAATCGATTATTCAAGTGGTATAGCCATTAAATAGCAAGTATTCACTCGGAGAAATAAAATTCTGTAACTTTTTTAATCCCTTCCTTATATTTCCACCATTAACAGCTTTCGCGTACATCCAAATGTTCCCTTCGCTTACCCCTAGGGGTACGCGTACCACAGGTTGGGAACCTCTGCACTAGTTGAAGAAGTATTTATGAATTTATGATGATACATGTAGGGAAGTAAATTACTTTTTTCCCTGTCAGATTTTGGACTGGTTGAAATGACAATATAAAGCTAGTTTCCTAATTTATACTGAGTGTTGAGACTTTAAATTGGTATATATATCTTCTAATGCATTCTAATCACTGTCATTTTGGATTATTGGGCATGAAGCTGCATTTCTGTAAACAGCAAACCGTAGAAATAGCGCACCCACGAGTCACGCCATCTTTTACAGCTCCAAAGTGAGAAATCCCTTTATTTTGGAATGCATCAGATAGGGAATCGCCGATTCAGTATTTTGATGAGGATTGTGAAACTCGCTGTAAGCAGCTAATTAAGCGAAGAAAAAGTCACAGTTGTTTGACCTATGGCACGAATAAAAAGGGATTTATTACATATATATGAGAGATAAATTCTCTAAAGTAAAAGTCCAGAATTTTTGCTACCATTTTAGAGCTATTTCATCAAAAAGTCAGTAGCCCAAATCTAAAACATAGGGTTTAATCCCGCTAATATCCAAGTCATCCTTCTTCAAACAAACTCAAATCCGAAGAACACGAGAAATGAAATTTCAGGAATAATTTAAGGCGCAGTGACAGATTATATGAGTTTCTGAAATGAGAAGAGATTCTTAAATGATTAAAATCTGACATTCAGAGTGTGGATGCATTTATCCTCGAACAGAAAGAAATAAAAATGCTGATTTATGGATAGATCAGGAATAATGTTTCAATAATTGCGATCCATTTAAAAATAATTTATCACAAACATCTTTTATATCTTGACGATGTCATGGTTTGAGTTTAACTACTGGTTTGGCTAACCATGGCGGTGTTTATTTTGCAAAAAAATTAAAGTATTAAAAATTTAAATGAATATTCCTATCAATTCTGAAAGGGAAAAAAAATCTGTAATCGGGGGAAAACTTCTCTGATTGCTATAAAAGAGGCCAAGATCAAGGTAAAACTCCTTTTTTCCCCCTCCACCTCAATGAAATTTATCGCCCTGCAATTTCTGAAACGCTAGAGACAGATTTTCCCTCAAAAAATGAAACAATCATGTCTCAATAACAGGTAATAACACTTTATTAGAAGCGGATGTACTCGGCTAACTTTCCAGCGGGACCATAAAAATACCTCAGCATAAATCAACAGTTCTGACACCACGAAATCCTCCACCAAGCCTATTTTTCTCACTTGCACTCTTTTAATCGCTGTCTTTTAACCACTGGATAATAACAGAGCGCGTGGTGTATAAATCAGGGAAGCTGCCCGATTAAAAACCGCTTTGTAACCAGTCGTGTGTGAGAAAAATAAGAGTTTCAGAGATTCTACCGGCGTAAATCAGAGAAGAAAAGTCCTGAGAAAAGGATTGTACAAAAAAATAACAACCGGCCGACCGGCTAGCTTCCATATCACCGGAAATCATGTGTCAAGCGGTGTCGTACTTGATGACGTACGTCTCGGGATGCGTGCGAAAAAGTTACATTGTGGTGAAAATTTTTATTGAGTGTGATGGGAAAAAATTGTGTTTTTCTGTTAAAAGTTAATGAATGTGTTTCTGATTTTTATGATCGATTTGGAATTTAGCTTGAGAAACAATGGGAAAAAGGATTTTTTGTCGTTGATGTTGTTGTTAAAACACGTTATTCAATGGAGGGTTTCAGTGAATTTTTTTTCTCATGAAGGAAATATTATTTTTTGTTCTTGCTTTTATTTTCTTATTATCTATTACGAAAAATCTCATAGAAAAAAAGAATAATGAAATCTGAGAAGTTTTTTTCTTAATCGATTTATACTTAATTCTTGAAGAATTAAAAATTTGTTAAGAATTTAAAAGTTAGCTTATTTCGAATCTTTTAAATAGATTTTGTCCCATGCACCATTCGTAAGTATTGTTTTTTCATGCCTCACACTCATCAGCTTTTAGTTTGTTTTCTTTGTTCATGAACTAATCAATTATTCAATGCCGTCATCAGCTATTTTATGGATTTTGTATTCACTACTGCAAACTGCATCTAAGTGCTGCACGTGTTTTGTTTTGCAAAATTTAACTATCTTCAATCCAACACACAATAGACTAATTATAATAATAATTAGTCTGTTTTGTAACGGATTGCAATTAATAATTTTGGAAAAATAAATGCAGCGATAAGGGTTTTCTGTAGTGTTCTGTATTGCAGTGTAATACAAAAGCAGCTATATTTTAAAACTCTTCCTCACCAATTGTATAACGACGTCCAGTTATGACAAAGTGAAGTTTAACGAATGACATTCATGAAAACGTAGTTTTCTTCCCCTTCTTTATTTATTTTATGATAATAGTTTTGATTGAAGTAAATGAATTCTGATGGGAAAAAAAATAAGTCAAAATCTTAAATATCAGTACGAAAACAAAAATTTCGAATATACCCATATATATAGAAAGCAATCTAGTTATAGTTTATATAGTTTTAAAACTTATGTCATTCTATTCCATAGGATTTAGTTGTAATAATTTGGGTAGCAACAAGGTATTCACAGTAAAAGGAGAAAATAAAAAATATCAGTCTCTATATGAATAAAATTTGAAATCAAGACTGCAATACATCAAAGATTAATATTTTTTATTGAAGTCATTTATCTTTTGATTAGTGTAATAAGTAGTCCATAGTCCTTTGAATAGCGTAATACGGTGTTTCTCAACCTTTCAGCGTTTGCGACCCGATTTTCAACCATAATTTTCATCGCCTCCTCCCCTCATACAATAAAAATTTATGCAATAATAACCATGTATTTTTAATTACTAGCAATGTATTTTTTATTTAGTATTGATAAGTTAATAATACATAGTGCATTACTGATACAATCTTATTTATAAGTGTATTATTTCAGTGTAAATGTGTATTTTGTTTTTTATTATGTCAGAATGTATTTTGTTTTACTTTCCTTTCAGTAAATTAAAAATTTTTTTAAAAATATTTTCTCTTCGAAATGTTAGCTGTCCCCCCCCCCAGTTAGTGTTATCATGCCCCCTAGGGGGCTCGCCCCTACAGGTTGAGAATCGCTGGTGTAATAAGTTAAATTTAGTATATTCCTTTCTAATGCGTGGTGTCTGTACAAATATTTCAATAAGAATGAAAAATAACACTCTTCACCAAGTGCTGGTTGAAAAAGTACCGGTGGCGTACCTAAAGAGGGGCGGAAAAACCAGATATGCAGGGAAACATTTCGCAACTAAGAAGAGCGGCGGTAATAGCTTTATCATGGTGTTCATAACACATATCATAATTATTTCGGATTTTTCGCCTTTTTTCGGTAAATTGCCGATATGTGAAAACAAGCTGCGCGATCTCGCAACCTATCTGCAGAGATCAAGGTCGTAAACCGACAAATTGCGTTACTAATAGAATGTGTCTTTTTCCAGGAATTTATTATTTTTATTTTGAAGTTTAAGTATCCTATATGTATTTTGTAAAGGAAGGACGGCATGCTGCAAGTTCGCCTCGGGCGGCAAAAGTCGCAGCTACGCCACTATATTTTCGCCAGTACACATTTTCGTATCTAAAAATGCATATTAAAAATCAAAACAACTTCTTGTATCTCTCAGATGTTGTTTCTTGATATTTTGCAAATAAATAAACATATTATAATAAAAAGATAATTAAAAAAACCATGTGAGTGAGTACATTTTCAGTGTTCGAACTGTTTTACTGCTTGAAATGAATAATGAACTGAATATAGAATGGTGTCAGGTAACGTAAGTACGGGGTGTCCCAAATCAACGAACACACACTTTGAATAACTATTAACATGAAATTTATAACAATTAATAAAATACATCTTTCACAACTAAAATTAATGAATATTTTAACTATCATAAGAATTTATGTAATAATTAGTTTGAGTTATAATAATTCAAGATCCATCTTGGTGGATTTCTGGTGAAAGCATGGGTGAGAGTGGAGCCTTGAGTTCACCTACAAGGCCTGGATAGCACTCCCGATGAATTTATTTTTGAGCGGACACCTGAAATATATTGTTTATAGCTCAAGGCCAGCTACCACCAACGAGTTGCGAGCAGTGACAGTAAGAGAATGCTCCCAAATACAAACTGATATACTTAACGTTTGCAATTCCATCGGTTTGTGTTATAGTAGTGCTTAGACAATAACGGTCAACATTTTGAGCATTTCCAATGATTGGCAAGATTCTGCACTTATTGAAATCAATTTGATTAGTTAAACTTTGATATTTGTTATTAATTCTTCACGTAAAATTTATGCAAAATGTATGTACAATTCTTGAGATACCCCGTGTTAATGGTTAATTATACCACTATGAGCTACTGGAGTAGATTGTCCTAGTCTTAAGAATAGTAAACAGTGAATAGGAAATTGTAACTTAAAACATGAAGAATAACGTAAGAACCATCGGGTAAGATGTGTTCACGTTAATATTCTCCACTTAAAAAGCCATAACCAAAAACGCGAAACACTAAGAAAATGAGTGTAGATTTCCTAAGGTCCAAGATCTGCGAAAACCAATTTACTTTAAATCATAAAAAAGAGGTCCACTCTCGGGTGTGGGGCAGGTGGTGCCCCAACTAAGTGGCACCCTCCTTCAGGACATCGCGTCTTATTAAAAGCGGAACAATAACAATAATGAAGAAAAAAGAAATCCCACTATCTCCACCTGCCCTTCCATCTCTTAATAAGCAGGTGCATCCATAACATTTCGCACTTCTTCCCACCCATTTGTCTTCGCCTCGGAGCTTGTTCCTGCCTGTAGCTTGTTGATGACTGTCTTTCCGCAACACGCGTCCGGGCACCTATAATAACAATTCGGTGCCATCCGTTTCTGTCAACTGCGACAGTCGTCTTGTGCAGTCCGCAGGACAAGGAGCCTTAATTTCGACGCTGGATCCGATCCTTCGGCAAGGATTAATGGGAAGATTGGACAGGACATCGACCAATGCGGGTGGTTTCATTGTTGGAGGGTCACCAAGACAAGAAAGCAATCGCTTCTGGTCGCGTGATCGGGACCGGGGGACAAGGTTCGTGTGGTGTTTCCCAATGTCTCTCTGGAAGTCGCAAAAGCCGAGTGTGTTCCGAAAGGTATTTTTCATGCTTCTAATTGGAGGGGGTTACGGGAATGGAAGTGATGGGTTGTTTCCGTGCTGCACTCCTTGGGGCTGGACGGATTCTTTGGATTGGCGGAGAAAAAGGATATTCGGTGTGTCTTTCCCAGGTAGGTAGTTATTATGAAAGATGACTGTCTTTTGAAGGAACTGGACTCGGATGACATGTAGGATCATTACAAGCTGATACAAGCGGTGTGGGTAAATTATCTCTATGATTGATGGGCGACAAAGGATGGACATTTCAATAGAGACAGGAAATGACCCAGATTTAATTTTCAATTTTTCTGATAGCACTACTCGTGATGATTATAGGTCTATATCTATTAATTGTTACAGATGGAAGGGAATAAAATAAACTACACGCTTTCTGTTTGTTAATAACTGTATTTTTCTGGAGGGAATATTGCTTTTTAGGATTCAGGATATTTCTCTTCCCTAAAAGATTAATTCTACTCTTGTCCGTTTTCTTAAGACAAATTTCTTAATAAAACATCTGCAGGTAAATTGCTATCATTAAAACTCCACAACTGCGTCGTTAACATATCACAGAAATTTTATATTTACTTTAAAACATAACACCATGTCTATATGTAAAATACCTTTTTATCATACTACTTCGCAGCTAAAGTTACAACACCAAATTGATAAACAAAGTATAAAGTAAGAATCGATACTCTAAGAGAACTAAGACATTAAATTCATAATTTTAAAAACGAAAGTTCTGCGCTTATTTTATAAGTAGTAAGGAAATTTGTTTGAATGTATTTATCATAATTCTAGCTGATTTTATAACTTAAAAATGATATTGCAGTTAGGTTTCACAGATATGGATTCACTACTTATAAATAATGTATTTTTAGTATATGACTTTCTTTATTGAACAGACAGTGAAATAAAATATTGAGTATGAAATGGGGTTTCAAAATGAATCCACCTGCAAAACTACTTGTCCTTCAAAGGTTGAAACTTTTATCTATTAAAAAAACATATTATTTAATAATCTTCTCAAAAATATTGATGACATTAAAGTTTGATTGAATTTACAGTTTGTTAATATCTGTTGCTGTAGAGATCACAATTTCTTATACCTTTTCCCCAATTGCAGTTCTTTTTCGACTACAAATGAAATCCGCTGTGTGAAAAAACGTAGTTACTCAGTAAGTAAGCAGATAAAATTAGCTAAAATTGATCAATTTACGGAAACATAAAAAATTGACTAAAAAGCATTTATTTTGAAAATTTTAGTAAAATCTTTCAAACAAAGATGGCCTCTTGAATTATTTGTGCTTAATAAGACAATAGCATTCACTGTATATATTTTTCCGACCTACATCTAGTTAATTAGGTGTTTTATTTGAGTTATGATTTTTAACCCTTAACGGCCGAGAGCTTTTTTTGTAATACTCACCCATAAGACGACAAAAAATTAGGTGAAATTCTAAAACGTTTGTAAGAATGAAAACTTAAACTAAACATTTAAACTGGTTATTTAGATATAAATTTAGTATATTTAATTGATTCATAATTTTATAAATGAAATTAATTTTTATAATTTCTGAAAGTATGATATGATCAACAAACCAATGATGTAATAAGTTGTAATGATAAAGAAAACTACAGCGATGATAAATAAATGAAATTAAAACTAAATTATTTTCATGCCCCCGTAGCGGGACCTTTCGTTTTCTATGTTATAAGTGTTATGTCCCTTTCGGCCGTTAAGGTTTAACTGTTTTTTATTAATCGTTTAAGTAATATTAATTCAAAGTGAGTATAAATTTTTAGGGCATCCTATGTTTGAGATCGATACGAATGCAGCTGGGGTTGTGAAAATGTTTTCTAGCCAGCAAAATGTCGTGGTACCTGAGAGTTTAACCCTTTAATGGTGACGCCCTAGCTCAGTTAGCGCATGGAATTATGGCATTTTTACACTTACTCGTACAATTTAAAATTAAGTCATTCGTAGACGTTATCATGTGGTACAAAAATGGCCTGTAATCCATTCACATCTCAAGTATTCTATGAGCTCTTAGTTGAATCAATACACACATTCCCAAAACGGAAGGGAGTCATCTAATTAGATAGCGCAGAAAACTACACCGTAAAAGGGTTAAGAAACCCTGTGACAGATAACTAAATGACGAGAATAAACGCACTAAAACTTTGATAAATTTCATTTAAATAACCTCTGAGGCTGACATTTTGTAATTTTAGACTAACACCCTTCCGGAAAGCATGATTCAGAGGCTCCGAAAAAGCAATCCCGGTCATGCCATCTTTCAAACAGGTGTGCGCAGCTTGATAAATAAATACGAAATAAAAAGGTTCTTTCGAACTTTCACCTCACCCGTACATCTCTAGGAGGGGCGCCCAGTAAAATTGAGTAGTTCATGGACCTTCGCCTACACATGGGCAACGCAATAAAAGTGGTATCAACCCCGGCCATAAAGCAATTACACGCTTACAAATAACTCCTTGCCATTGAAAAACAAATCTGGAATCTTTGGATGAGTCAGTTTTGCATTACACAAACAACAAATGCTTCGGTCATATGGAAATTCGGCATTTATTTGCAGTGAAGTCAGCTTTCTGTCGGGCCATTTGAATTTTGATCCTGAGCTTAAACTGCTTTACAGAATCAAAATTAAAAGTATTATTCAAAAATTATTGACACGTATACGCTTTATTAACAGTTTCTGGAGAAGAAAATCGAGAAAATTGCATTGCATTACGTTAATAACAAAGATAAATACCGTGATTATTTTAATGCAAATTTTTAATGAATAACTATAATTTGGGGGAAATTATAACACACTTTTAACCTTCGGTCGGGCGCAATACAAATGCTAACACGTTCGGGCGCAACTCATCTGTGAGATTAAAAGTTAAATTTTTGCTTAGGCTTATCAAACTGAACTATTCGGTTATTATTTGAGTTTTTAAATAATTTTTTAGTATTTCCTTGCAATTTTCAGCTGACAAAATGTTCAGGAATTCAGGAGGGAGTTGACGTTTGTTTTCCCGTAAGGTTCCTTAGGAATGACAACTGTTGTCGACAAGAACCTGAAATAATTCGACAGTTTTGAAACAATATATTGGAAATAATTATCACTATCACTGAATTAGAAGTTGGGACAGAGGTATACGAACTTTTGCAGGTATATAAAAAGAAATATTTAGAAAAATATAGAAAATCAAAAATACAAACGTAATCGGGTGCACCTCATCTACCAGATGAACGTGCCCTTCACGCACATCAAAAGACAACTAGAGAAAAAACACGATACCCTAGTGTGGTAGAGAGCCAGGAAGCTACTACAGGTCCCACCCATATCTTACTCGGTAAAACCCGCACTTAGGCACAAATAATATGGGTGCTTCATCTCACAAATCAGATGCGCCGGACAGAAGGTTTAAAAAATTACTTTTTCATAATCATCTCAATAATAAAAATACTATAGAATCCCTAATCACATGAGTTTTTAACATTAATTCCTATAACAGGCCGAAGAAACTGCGACGACTGTTTTCACAAAACGCGATTTTTCACACAACGCGCAAAATAATCAAATGTAGAAATACCACCGTTTGCATAACTTGATAATAATTAGACGTTGGAATGTCATTTTGGTCGATTTAGACGGTGACTAATGATCAAGATGACAATTTTTTCGATATTTTAAAATAAATTTTTAAAGCATTATTGCCTAAAATCATAAAAGTGAGAAGCATTATTGCCTGTTCATCACATCTTATCCGAATGCTCAAATTTGAACTCCGAACCTTTGTGTTTTTTCAATACTACTATAGTTTCGTTATCTACATTACTTGCAGAAACTCAACATGTTCATCTTTTTTCGAGTTTAGAAGTCAATCGGTTTTTATTCTCTTTTTTAAACATAGCTCAGTTTTAACTTAAAACTTTTTACATCGGTTTTTATACCTATGCAGTCTTATACTTTTATCTTGAAATATTACATTTTTTCTGGTGCATTATGTTCAACTCCATGGCTCTTGCGCCAAAAAAAAACAACACAACCAACCAAGCATCCTATAACAGGCCAAAGAAACTGCGATGACTGTTTTCATAGAAAGCGATTTTTCGTAAAACGCGCAAAATAATCAAACGTAGGAATACTACTTTTTGCATCTATATGATAAAAGCCGTCCGAAATCGTTAACGCTTCGGGAATGTGGGCAACGTGCCAAAAGATATTCTTTCCAGAGGCAACAAAAAACTCAGATAGCTTATTTTTATAGGGGTTTTCTGTTGTTGTTTTTATTTGTGCTGATTCATCCACACGGGGATAGTGATGATTTATACCAATACCAAAATTAATTTATTTCTTCATTTTCAGTGGATTTATTTTGTGGAAGTTTAAAGCTTTCCTTTCTTTTTTTTATGCCGAACTCGGTTAATATTAAAAAGAAGTTATCCTAAAATTAATTTTGTTTCATCAGTTCTGTTTTTCATGCTTTCTTTTAATTTTTTAAGCACTCTGTCTACAAATTAGTATACACACCATGGGATACTGTTTGGATTCCGAGTTATGACAGTTTTTTTTTTTTAGCTAAGTTGAGCATTTTCTTTTCTTTTTTTATTTTATGTTGATTCATTGAGGACGAACTCTTTTATAATTAATTTATTTTTCCATTTCTGGGAGATCTTTACTTTCGTTTCAGTTAAAAAGGTTCTTTCTTTTTCATTCTTAATTTTGAAAATGAATATTTATATATTTTGTAAAACGAAAGTTAGTGTTCAATTGATTCATCATTTCTGTGTTTAATGCTCTTTTTTTTCATTTCTTAAGCACTCTGCCAATGTGCATGAGATTTTCTTCTACCACTTTCCTTCATAAACCTGTGACAATCAGATCTGAGATACTGTTGGCAATCTAAAAGCCCGTCTTAGACATTCACAAATCTTCTAGTAACATTATAATAATAAGACGTTGGCATGTCATTTCGGACGATTTAGACAGCGACTAATGATCGAGATGACAAATTTTTTTTCGATGTTTTAAAACAAATTTTTAAAGCATTATTCATAAATTTGTATAATTATTTTCTTTAATAAGATTACATTAATAATATGTCTGTTTAACCGACTGCTTATATATATATATTCTCCTTATTTCTAAAAAGCTGTTCTATTGGATGAAACACAAAGAATACAAGTAAACGTATTAACCGTTTAATTGGGTGTATTATTGTAAGAACAAATTTGTCGCTGATTTTGTGGAGTGGTTATATAAACATTCATGAGAATATGTGTTGTTTAACCTTCAGATCACGGACGGCTGCGATCTTAAATTACCCTTTGGAAACACGAATTCTGCCCTAGCATCAATCGCAGAATTCGTTGACCTTTTTAATAGATATTTCGAGAGAATAGTTTTGGTCCTCTTCTACCGCTCATAAGCTTCTCCATTCTAGTCACTAAAAGCAATCAATCTAACCGTCATAAATATGGGCGATCAAAACGTTAGGAAATTGAAACTACAGTAAAACATGTACTAAATGGAATCTAAAGGGACTAGAAAAATTTTCCGTTTTAGACACAGTTCCATTTCTTACAGGGCTCATTAGTATATGAGGATTTCAAATATATCTATTCATTATTTAAATAAAATAAATTATAATGAAAAAGGTAATATAAGATTAAGAATATGCCATAAAAAATATAAACAATTGTAATATAGGTCCGGATAACGACAAATTTCGAGATCTTGTAACTACAAGCCACTCCCAAACAATTTCATTTATCTGTTTATTGCCCGTCTTCCGCATTTTCTTTTAGTTGAACCATTTCCATGTAAACACAGTTCAGTTATTTCATTCTTCTTAAGTATTTCTAAAATTGAGATTTTCCAATTTTAAATTTTTAAATAATTTGCTTCATGCTCAAATTATCTTTATTTTCATTTTAGTATCAATATACAAAACATTCTTTTCGTGCGTTGCCATGACAAAAAAAAATTCATGCGATCCTGATCAGCGCTTAAATGTAAATAACTAAAAGCGAAACGACAACGATGAGTCAATGCATTCAAAATTTGTGATATAACATCATTATTTGAAGAAAAAAACTGGTTTGCTCCACTGAATTTTTTTTTTTTTTTTTTTTTTTTTGCCAAATAAAAAAAAATTTTTTTTTTTTTTGGAAACTCTCGTGTTTTTGTCCGTTAGAAGAGGTTTTCTAATAATGAAATATTGTGAATTGTTCTTTAAAATTCTGTCCGTTTCAGCGTTAGACAGGTTCCGTTTTAAGGAGGGTATGCACTATGGATCTTCCTATATTTTTCGACGGGACTAAATATTTTTTTCGCTTAAGACAAGATTCCGTTTCTTACAGTGTCCGTTTTAAACAGGTTTTACTGTACCAGGAAATGATAAGAGAATAAACAGGGGGAATTAGAGTTCGAAAGGGCTGGGGAGGGTTACGAAATCCTAGTGGTTTCATGGTACCAGCAATGTGCGCAGAGATAGAAATACTATTTAGAATTTGCATCGCCCGTAAGGAAACGGTTAACTAAAAAAAGACCGTCGAGAATTTATAATATAAAGGTGATAAGTCGTGTGATATACAAAAGGTTAAAACAAATAAATTTCCCTGAAAAATATATAATTGCCACTGCTTCTTTTCTCTTCAAATGGAAAATAGTTAAAGGGAAGAGAAACTTACTTACTTTCAAAACCTTAAGAAAATAAAGTAATTATATCTGGTATGTATAGAGAAAGATTTTTTAAATTTAAATACAAACATGAACGTCCTATTAACTACGTTCAAAAAATGTGCAAGCATTTAACAGTACCATATCTTTCGAAAATGAAATTTTAGGAGAAAGTTGGATTAATTTGATATTTGTTAGCATAAAACACGAGTCGCTATTCAGTCTTTTCAGTGAAATAAAAAAGTATATTTCAAGGTATTAATTATTCAGATAATGAACCCAAAACAGAATATTACATTCTTTGAGGTACTTAGAAAAGGTGCATCTACTAATTTTTCCCTCGAAATTAATCATACAACAAGGAATGTTTAATTAATGAAAGAAGGCGTTAGTATCAACAATAATTTTGCATCATTAATATTGATTAATTATTTAATATTAATACTTAATTTGCTTTAATTCTCATTTTATCATTTTCTGTTGACTCTTGGCGAAGAATAATGATAGTACGCCGCAAAATATCAAAACTTTAACATTGACTCAGCTGTTATGAAGGTTAAATAATAAGACGGTACATTTTTTTGCCAAATATGGTAATAAAGAGTTTGATTTGGTTTGCGGTTAATTGGCATGAGAATCAATTTAATTTTCACGTATATGAAGCATACAAAGAGAAAGTACTCTAATCGTTACAGACCGAGACCTATTAATCGAAATGTGTTTTTTAATTTTTAATCAAGCCCACGAATTTTTTTCGAAAAGGGTGTTAAATGTTAAATGCCCAGTGTCGCTTTTAAGCAGCATATCCAATTTTGTCTTCTAAAATCTTCAGAATAAGAGTGAAGCTTTAATGCCTGTTGTTGACAATAGGATAGATATTGAAATTATTATTAAATTAATGGACAACATACAGATGATAACCAGAGTGCTGATAAAAAATAAAAAGAATTTGATGGTTTTTCACTTGAGACTGCGTCTTTTTTTTTTGCTTTGTTTGTAGGGGAGAGTGGGGCACGTTGAACATAGGGGCACCTTGAACCATCGTCATTTATTCTTTTTTATTTTCTCACACTAGATATTACCACAGTACTATCAACTAGAACTAAATAGATGATTCATGCAAAGCATTGTTTATTTCCCTTGCTTGCTGCCATTGTAGAAGGTTGTGTTTAAAATCCACATATGAGAGTAAAATTTTACAGGTAAAATAACAGTTTATTTTCACTTTGATGAATGTGCTTTTAATTAGTTTCTTTTACTGAACAGATTGTAATGTCCCAGATGATGATTTGTATCATAGCTTTAAATGTAAGTGTTGCACCATAACTGTGTGAAAGTAAATATTTTAAAATGACGGCGAATGGGGCACATTGAACCACGAAAAACGGGGCAGTTAGAACCCATGTTCAACCTGCCCCATTAGTAAAGTTATGTTTTGTTTAATGTATGGAAGATAATAATATTTATTTATTTATTTGATTTATGAATTTTACATTTCAAGACAGACAGATATATAGCCTATTTGATTTAAATATCAAATAAAAACATTAATAATGAATTGAAATATAAAAATATTAAATTTTAAGTCAGTTTAATTTAGATAAATTTGAATAACAAACCCAAAATTTAAAAAAATGCTCAAATAAATATGATGTTTACACAAAGTTTAAAAATGTTATTATTTTTTCTTTATTAAATGTGTAAGAATAGGCTAGTGTTTCAATTAGAATAAAAAATAATAAACTATTTTTTCGTCATTAACTTTGCTTTTATTGATACAAGGGACTTTTATAGTAATTATTCAAGAATAAATAAACTTTGGATTCTAAACAGAAAACCCATTATTAAGTTGGAAAAATAATTAATCTAACAAGAGAAGATGACGAAGTTGTTATATATGAAGTTGATTTTTACAGACAATATAAACTGACTGGAAAATCTTTTAAACCAGACGTAGAAGATAAAAGTTACATAAGCA
Source organism: Araneus ventricosus (assembly GCA_013235015.1). Taxonomy (NCBI): domain Eukaryota; kingdom Metazoa; phylum Arthropoda; class Arachnida; order Araneae; family Araneidae; genus Araneus; species Araneus ventricosus. The sequence continues at coordinate 372,260 of BGPR01000067.1, forward strand.
GAAATAACATTGTGATGTGCCTTCGGAAACCAACGACAACTGCTTCCATTAAGAGGGTTCGATCGATGTTGCATTTCAGTGTTGACATTAATCATTATAATTGTCAGTATATGTGTTCCTAAGTGTCCAGTGAAAGTGTTCAATGTCAATTATAAGTGGTCAGTGGAAAGGCATTTAACACTTTTGTTAGTTTGTAGTGATATTTCACATGGGTTTAACCTGCCCCTCCTGGAGGTTCAAGCTACCCCACCCAAAGGGGCACACTGATCCATTTCATATAATATTTTAAAAGTTAGTTTTCTCTATTTTCTTGATGCAGTAATTAATTGTATTTCTGGCTTTCATTTACTGATATAATAAAGTTTTTTTTAGAACATAAAATTTTTCATATTTTACATTAGCCTTGAATGCACATGCAATAATATCTAAAACCTGTTCAAGGTGCCCCACTCTCCCCTACTCTTGAGAATACCATATTTCATTCTACAGTGTTGAAGGAAATTCCTTATCCGTATTATTATTTATTAAAATTCATCTGTGTCGGATATTATAGAATTTAATCAATATTTTTTTTTGTGTGTGAAATAAAGCCCAGTGTTGTCAGTTAGTAATAAACTGTTTTTTAGCCATAAACCATACTTAAAACAATATAGGATTTTTAAAGTATTTTTTCCGTGTTTTATTCAAGAAATGAAAGTCAAAAAACATTTTAAAGTCAATTTTTAAAAAATCGGGATTTAAGAGTTAATGAAACATCGGATAAGTGATGAAACAGGGAATGAAAAATGAAACAGGGAAAATCAGTAACGATAACTTTATCAGTAATTTAAGCTTACCAAAATTAATTTTGATAAGGTTAAATTACTGATAAAGTTATTTGAAGAAGTTTGATAATTAATAAAAGAACCGATAGAAATATCAATTTTTATTATTTCAGAAAAACAATTTTGGAAAACCTTTGTCGGAAAAAAAAGAAGTAATGATTTCAAATTTAGTCTCTATTAAGCGAGTTTTCGATTATCCGAGGTCGATCTCAATTTCAGCTCAGATAATTGAAGTTCTAATAATCAAAAATTTGTCCCAACTATTTTCAATTCTCACTTGGTCTGCTTATTCTTATTCTCATTTCGGGTATTTTTTCTTTCTCGAATACTAAGTAAATATGTATAGGAAGTGCTGAAATCATCAAAAAAATTCGAAAGAGAGATTTTGATGAATCTCCCCATTTTAGGCCTCCCTAGGTACGAAAAAAAAATAATTTTTTGGAATTACGTCTGTCCGCGAACATGATGACTGAACCTGGTTATGTGGTCTATACACCAAAACTGAATATCTATATCAAAGTTTGAACGAAATCTGTCAAAAGAAAATCTCCACATGTGAACACGATGGCTCAAAAAGCCCCAAGTGAGATGGATAAAATTTTTCACATGGTTCTATCACTAAGATTGAAGCCCTGTGGCCAATTTTGGACACAATTCATCAAATGGTTAATTATCCATTCGTGAAAGGGATAACCTTAAAGGCAACAAGCTAGAGCAGTGGTGGCGAACCTATGGCCCGCGGGTCAGACGCTGACCCACACGTTGATATTTATAAACTTATTTTTTATATCATAAAAGAGAGAATAGACAATCGAAAATTTAAAAAAAATGAAGTATAAATATCTAATGTCGAATTTATATATATAAAAAAATTCAAGTGGACGTTGCTAACTGATTTTCTGTCGTATCAATGTACCTAATATGACTCATGAAAAGTCGGTCATAAACTTGGCACGCATATTCGTTGCATCATGGAACGGGAATGTACTAGCTCACAATTATTCCAAATTATTGGTACACTTTTTACCCCCCACCCTATTTTCAAGTGACGCCACTGTCTTAGTGACCCACGGTCTAATATTTAAAAAAAATAATGGACAAAATTTGACCCTCTTCTCAAAAAGGTTCGCCATCAAGCACCTATTTACAAAGTTGACTTTTGTAACTGCGTTCTTTCTTTTCTTCCACTCCATAGCTTTAGTAAGAAGTAAGATATTTTAAGCCCGTCTTTTCATGCTTTTTTAAAATACTGTTTTAAATTTCTTCTTTGAGGATAAAAGTTTTTCTTTCCAATATATTGCGGGGTAGGTTCAGGCCTTAAAGGAAAATTCATATTGAATTCAGACATTAAAGTCTTTTTCCTCAACAAAAAACCTATTCTGGTTTTGAGTCTGCATGGATGAATGGCCTCTGATGACGTCATCGACCGGATTCTTACTCCTCATCGTTGTTTGTTATTATTTTTGTATTTTTAACTCTTTCACAATTCCCTTAATTCGTATTTATATCTTCGCCGTCACTAATCTAGAGGAATAAATTTCAATATGTGATTATTTGATGTGATTATTTGGTGCAATTTTAGATATGAATCAAATTTTACATCCCATCAGTCAATGGGAAGAGGTCTAAAATGCATATTTATCTTTACACTGTACAGCGAATCTAAACACAAATCGCGCTGTAAAGTGTAAATATACGTTAAAGTCGACACAATAATTTGTGGACACCCTGCACTACGGAACATTCAAGATGTTTATAAGTTCATCTAATTATCATACTAGAAATTTTTCACCATAAGCGTTTTTTTTTAGAAAACCTGAAGGCTTTAAACACAGTTTCAAAAAAGTCTCCCAAAAACAGATGCATGCATTGACAGCTTATCTAGACAGTTGTGACGAAATGGTTGTAATTAATTCACAGCCAACTTGCCTTTTCACGTCACGTAAAAATTTCCTTGGACTCTTGCCCCACCGCATCTTATCCGCCATCAGGATCGGGAGGGAACATCTGGACCCACAGTCCTTGCGACAGATTAACACACGATCCATCTTTCTCAACACTTGGCGACGTGTCACAGTCAGGCGGTCGACTATATATACAGTCGCCTCACGATATCTTAGTGCATAGATTCAGACACCTGAAATGTCTCCTTTTTTGGGAGGAAGGTTCGCACACGCTAATAGAATTCGTAAAATGATGATTTTTTGCACGAATACGAACTAAATTTTACACGAAAAGTGACAAAAGGAGGGAGAAAAAGTTTCGTGTACTTTTTTATTCTTATCTTTCATTAGGTAAGGAAATGTAATAGATACATCAACGTACAAGGCATCATTATTGGGAGGTGCTTTAACTCAGGGTCATACTAACATATGAAATCGTAAGGAAAGAGAAGAGCAGATACTTGTGAATGCAGAGATATCCATTAAAATATGCAAACACAGCGTAAAATGATAGTTTTCGGACAGGATTCTGATTCAAGAATGAAAATTATACAAAATATGTAGCGTCTCTAAAAAATATTTTCACAACTCAGAAAAATATGTTTTTAAATTTAAATCAGAGTAAGTAAGCCGTAAGCAAATTCAGAAGCATGATAATATTTTATGTTTGATTTGTTTGTCTTGTCTTAGTCTGGCTTAACTGCATCAGCCGTTGCATTCTGTGCGTAGCGATTTTTACATCAAGCAAATAACAGAAAGAATTCCGGCCAAATAAAATTATCAAATTTAAAAAGAGCAAAAGTGAAAATTTCGCTTTGAAGCTAACACCTAAAGAAAGCAAAGCAAATCCAAAAACTTTTCTGCTTTGAATGGGAATACCAAACGCACAGTATTCTAAAAATAATAATAACAGTCTTAATGTACAGGAAAATCATAGAATGAAACCCTGATTTTTATATTCACAAAATCTGTTCTGGTCAAATTGCTCATTCCACAAACAGCATAATTTAGAAGAAACATCGTTATCCCATCATAAATAACAAATTTTACTTAATTTATTCACTATTCTTTAACAGCTATTTCAGTTGCATTTTCTCTCCCAAGCTTTGGTATTCATCTTATTTGCAATTTTAATATATCCACACGAATGAATCGATAGTCGTCTTTGGTCTGCACAGCGCCCTTTTGTAAGGAGTCCAGTGTTCGGGGACGAGCTCCTCCTTCTCCCCTAATCGAATTCACGACCCTTCTACGAACAAGTTAAAGGAGGTGGAGCAAAGAAAACGGATGACCACTCTTGACCAAAGAGGTTCTTTGCCTCAAATAATATTAAGAGGTTACACTGACTTTCGATTGGATCTTCCCACTGAATTTTTCTCCATATTTTACCAGAACTAAAAGAACAGAATACGTAGAGAATTTCATTCATAAAGAGTTGCACGCAAACCTTATTTTTCATTTAAAGAACATAAATATTTTTTATTTGTTTTGTATTTTTATAAATGGAAAACTGACGAGGGGTTCCTGGATGTAGCCGGTTCTTCACTTCCAAAACATAACTGCAGTAAAAACTTTTGAGTGACATGGGAGCAATGCTTTTCAATGTCGTTTCAGCCTAGATTGAATAAGATTTACGAACTTTTGATTATGAATGTCATTTTAAGATTAAGGTGAAGAAAATATAATTAAAATGAATAAATAAGATAAAAGTAAAAAATTTTAAGTTATGCGAGGATTTTGTACAAAAACTCAAAAATGGGTTTCTTCCTGGAGGGGGAAGAAATATTCTCATAACAAAGAAAAAATCGATACATACCAAATATATGAAGATCAAATGTTTCTACAGATGTACCAAGCAGCTGTCTCAAAGCTTTATTTATTTATTTTTACAGTTTAGCTACTTTCTACTAAGAAGTTTTAATACAAAATTTCGTCAAGTAGTTATTTTTAGAAATTGTAAACAGATCAGCCCATCATCTCGAATCGTTTATGTGCGGAACTGTGAAATATCAACGACGACGACAATATTACGAAAAACCATGCTGACTCAATTTTGATTATAATTACACAATACTATTTGACGATGACCATATAAGCTGGATCTCAGTTTATATTGAAGAGAAATGCACAAAATTTGTATATAATACACATAATGTTGATAATAACACAACTACGTTACTTAAATTAATAAAGTATAATAATATAGAAGAATGTTTTGTGATAGTCGCTTTATGTCAGTCATGGATGGCACATGTTAACCTTTCTAGTCAGGCCACGTGTACCATCGATGGTACACAGTAATCGAAAAGTTAAAACTGATCGCCACTTATACCATGAATGGTACACTATGTGATAATTACGCTAAACAAGCTAATTACTTATGAGTTGACGATATACAGAAATATATCAAACTTCAAAAATCTATCATCTAATTAGTCAAAACATCAAATGGCCTGAATGAAAAGTCGAGCAAACACGGCTTGCCACCGAAAATGCTAAAAAAATAACAGCATTGTATATAAGAAAGGTTTACTAGTACTGATAAAAAGTTCTTCAGCTGAAATCTAAATCAGAAAATGTTATTACAAATCGTGCTGTGTTGCATATTACATAATTTTTTTATATTCAAAAATTGAATTGTTCACTGATGAGACTTAAATGATAGGTTTTAGGAAGATATCATTAGGAAATAATTGAAAAACATAGTAAGTAAATTTTAAAACGTATAATTGAGAACTGAAATTCAAGTTCGAAATAATTTTAATTATTAGTAATTATTTAAATTTATTGAGATCTTTGCACTTAAGGCTTGCTGCAAAGAGATTTTATGTTAGATTCAATCTCAAATCTCTCCGCTGTGTTATATACAGCTGATTTTTTTCTTTCCCATTTTCAAATTGCTCCCCTTAACAATAAAACTGCCCCCCCCCATTGGGCGTGGGCCCCACGTTAGGAAACACTGATTAGTGCTTTTATGTATTATAGTATGTTAGTGATATGTATTAAGTGCCATCATTCCGCTTACATAACGGTGGTACATTTCCATATAACTTCAAACAAGATTGCTTGGAGCCTATAAATATGCTTCGTTCATCTAAGGTGACATCTTTACTTGAAAGACTTAAGCACTGAATTGAACTCACAAATGATTATTCATCCAATGAATACAATCCACAAGACGTCACAGTTCCATGATAAACGTAACTGCGCAGGCATCTAACATCAAACTGCACGTTGACTTACTATTTCTTGTGACATCACGCCCCCTTTCTTCGATAAGTCGCGCAATTAACTCCAAAATTGAACTGACACAAAGCATTTGATGTATATCATGTGGACTTGATTTGACTTAGTTCAGATTAACTTGCATTTTCTTAGATATTTGTTCAACGAGCAGGTGGGATAATCGTCTTGAAAAATTAGACTAGGAAATCGAGCATTTGTAAGCGAACAGAAACGGTTTTATTGTGGTTACAGCAGCTTGTTTTTGATCACTAATACTTCATAAGGTGGTTGTTGCCACATCTCTAGTTTTTGAGCACACTTAATTATCCATAAGATATCAAGTGCCCCACTTCATTAGAAGATTCTTAACATGTGACAGATACCACAACAAAATTCCAAAGATTCTTCTCCAGAAGAAAAACAATTCGTACGCTATGATGTGAAGTCACGTCCTTCCACAAGAAGTGCAAAAGATTTCAGAATCAAATGGTCATGGAGCACTTGTCATTTGTCACGTCAGCATAAATTGTATCCATTACTTTTTGGATTTCAAAGTGTTAACTATGCGTCCTGAATATTCCTGAAGTTGCATACAAAAAATTTGAGACTGCATAAACATTGACACCCTGTGCTTCTGCCGAATTTTGGAATTTTGCTTATTGCAAAAGCAATTGAGGAGGCCACGTCGATTTGGAATATCCCGTTTAAATTTTCCATATAAATGAATTTAACCAAATATCATTTTGGTTTACCATCAGATAATGCTTCAATGGCTTATATTTTTCCGGAATAGATTCAAACTCATTCCTTATTTATTATAATTAATTAAGCCCCTACATTTCTCCTCTTTTTGGGTCGGAAATACACGGGAAGGCACCAAAATTTGAGTCGCTTTTTAAAATTCATTAATATAATTATTTTTATTTAAGAATTTGTCGTAACTCCCTTCCCTTGCGTAAGTGAATATCTTTAGACAATTCTTTAGAAAGTTGAAAAGAGCACAGTTGACCAAGAAATAGACTTCAGAATGACATCCACAACTGCACGTCTTCACTGTTCACCGTTTCGGAGTAGTTCTTGAGACACATACAAAAAGACACAATACTTCATATTATAGATAAATCTGTGCGGTAGGAAAAACACGGGAAGACACCAAAATTTGAGTCGCTTTTCGCATTTTCAAACTTCGAATCGCGAAAGATTTTTCTTGCCAAGATGAAGTGGCGACATTTTTTAGCAACCTGAAAGAGGAACGAGTGAAAATGACTCAGAACTCCATAATTTTTTCAAATAGAGGAGAGATGCAGGAAAATAAAGGAATATTAGTAAGAGGCTCTTATAAGATGAAGGATTTTTATTCAATTTAAATAAAAATCAAATATTATAATTCATACAGTTTAAATTAAACTATTTCTAATGCAGGAAATGCATTAGAAATAGTATAAGACGGAAGTCCCATTACAGGAAATGATGCTGTAGCAGTTCTAATGGAATACATTAGTCTGACTCCAAGTTCTCTGGGGAACTTATTAGAGGCAGAAGGTAGTAAAATATCCAATTAGTCGTCTCCCAGACCGAGAAATAGGGCAATTTTTCAAGAAACAGGAATATGCAATATCTCATTCCAGGCAACCGAGACATAATCATATGCAACACCTGCAAATTCGACTCAAGAAATGAGCAAGCCCGACAGGGTATGTCTTCAGGGGATGGACGCAGATCCTTCTCATTAAAAGAGGAACCTGTGTCGAATTGCGCGTGCAGTGCAGGGTGGTTCCCGCGGATTTCCAGGGAATTCAAGAAGTCGGAGTAGAACGTCATTAAAGAGATGGCCCGCTGTGCGCAAGCTCTCGGAAAAATTTCTTATCAAAAACTCCATGCTTTGAAAATACCGTCAGCAGGAAGACACCGACTGTATTAATTATGAGTTTGTGACATTTTTAATTAAAAAAAATTGAAACGCAATAAGGCTGGGATTTTTGATGGTAAACTCTTTCCAGGAAATATTTTTAAATCAGATTCTAATTAGTTATGTAAGGGTTCAAGTCATCAGACATCTGCGTGAACTTGGGATCTGATGTAATTTAAAATTCGTAATAAGCAGCAGATTGATCCAGAATTATCTGGAAGTGGAATAAGGTTACGGTGTTTTCATTTTCTTCCTGTTTGCTGTTAGCATAGCCTGTAGTCGAGAATCCCGTATTAACATCAACAAATATTGATTTTCTTCTGATTATGTCATTAAATTTGCTTACAGAATGTAAAACAAATTATTTGCAAGTCTCTCTTTCACGTAAATCAATTATCAAATCGCAGAAGTATTCCGAATCTTCTCGCACAGCTCTACCATCTCCTCAAAAAGCGTTTTCACTATTTAAGGAACTTGAACGATACAAGAATCAATTGTAGTACTGGCATGCCAATATACAGCAGGCATGAGACATATTCCACCCACTCACAGATCTTTAATTCCACATTTCTTGCCTTTCCTGGCGTGAATATATCATTTTTAGAAAGTAATAGCAGCACTCTATGAAGAAAAGAAGCTACAGGGGATTATGCGCATGCGCATTACGTAGTGATTTCAGTCCCCCGAACGGCACACACTCTTATATTCATGCAAATAACTAGAATTCAAATAGGAAGAGTTTGAACATCCATTTCGGATATTTTAGTAGATCTCCAGCGACTAAAAATTTTTCTTTATTATTTCTTTCATTAACTTTTTATAATTCTTTTCTCATTCTTTTGACGGCTACAATTTGTATTGTTCATTATATATATATATATATATATATTTGACGTGGGCACGTCATTATTTCCTGTTATTTCAGTTGTAAGATGCTTGCTAAAACAAATGAGGAGCAAACATTCAAACCATGCTTTCTCCTTCAGATAAAATTTTTCAGGAAACAGTAAACAAGCTCTGCAGGTAATACTTTTTGATTGAAACCTCAATTTTCTAAGTAGGTTTATAATGGGATAAAACTTGTTTCAGTTGAAAATAAACTAATAAAAATCAGTTGAATACAGTTGTACTATTTAATGTTGAGTTCAAAGAAAAATCACTAACTCATTTTTTCTTTTTTTGGAGAAAACACGGTTTGAATGTTTGCTCTTCAAATATACATAAAAAAAATTGTCCTCAAGGGAATAAACTGATCTTTTCAGGGAAAACGTAAAGTTTTCTGAATTGAATATGCAAACGATAATAGCACAAGAAAATGATCTATTTACAGCTTTGGTTCATTCATTAAACGGAAACTAAGAAAAATATCCATTAATTCGTGGAGAAATACTAGCAATTGTATCTATACTTACTTGCGCATTCACGAAGACAAAATAATATGTATGTGTGTCTAGGACACAGCCTACCCCAGTTTTGTTGATTTACTACATTGCGGTAGCATTAACTCATGCAGCATAACAGAAAAGTCCACATAGTCAAACAGCTAAAAGTTGCATTTTTTTTAAAGATGCTTCGAATAGCACAACTTAATTTTGTTATTGACTAAATTTTATGTGGAAGAGCACCACTTATTGGGTGCAAAGCAGCTTACCTCTATTCCAGAATCGCAGATAATTTTTATGCAATAGCTGCAAGTGAAACTGAAGTAAATATGTCCGAAAGATTTTATGTTACTTAATTTTTTATGTAACATTAGGGCAATTTCAATTTAAATTACTATTAAAATGGCTATTTAATTTATATTTGATACTTAATTGTTATACCTGATGTAGTTTGGACCGTTTGTTTTTTCAGTAACCTGTGGTGCCCTTATATTGGGCGGCTGTCTTGTCATCCACATGGCTTCGGCTAGGGCGGAGCCAGCATGCTAGACATGTGTCCAAAAGATTTTAATGCTACAGGACAAAAAAACTCTTTGGTTGGTGTTTGCGTAGAAAAGCAGCGACAGACGTACGTAAACTTTTCATTTGACATGTAATATTCACTTATTATTTTTTACATAACTTGAGGGGCGGGGGAAATGAAATCGCCGCATATTGTTGTTCTTTATGGGGTATCTGAGGGAAGTATGTGAGACGACAGAAAGAGAAAGAGAGAGAGAAAATAACTAAAAAGATGGTGAATTTGAAATCTTATTAGAAAAAAAAAGGATCTGAGATTTTCAAAAAACATCCTTAAAGATTTTTAAAAAAAATCAGAGCATAATTATTTCATGATATTGGGCATTTACAAATATTTATGCATCCAAAAATGAAATAAAGGAGACTCATTTACAAATAACACTTTTCTTTTATCTTTCTTTCCTTTGCTTAAAAAAAATCTCTTCATAAGCTACGTGACAGATTAAAATTTATTCGGATTAGATTTTTATCGCATATGGTTCAGTTTTCTGATTTGTTTATATCTAAAACAGTAGACTCCGATTTACGTATTAGTCAAACTCTTTGGCTTCAGTTTCGAGTGCCAAGTTTCGTTTTCTTACTCTTGTAAGAAAAGCGTCGAATTCTTTGTCCTTTGTATGGGTAATTAATTTTTGTCTATTAGTTTCTGTAAGCGACTAATTAAAAAATAACATCTGATTCTCAGATTTAGACTGAATAAAAGTGTACTTAGCAATTCTTAGCTTAGGTTTATAAATCGCCGGAAAGAGAAATAACAAAGAAATTCTAGCAGGAAATTCGTTAATTGAGGTTGGTATTTTTGATAAACACTCAAAGGCACAGCAACTAAAACATCCAGTTTGGTATTTTCAAAGTATTATTCCTATAAAACTCAGTGGCGTAACTACAAGAGGGCGGAGTGGGTGCTGAGCCCCGGGCGGCCCTAAAAAGGGGGAAGCAAAATCAGACAGACAATCAAATAATTTTATAACTAAGAGCAGCGGCACTAGCTTAGTCACTGTATACATTAAAAAATGACATAATTAATTCATATTTTTCACCTTTTGTCCGTAAATTGCCAATTTTTTGAAAAAGAAAAAAAGGGCTAGGTGAACGCACGATTTCAGAAACAATAATATCTGCAGGGATCAAACAATACATTACGTTACTAATAAAATGCTTATTGCCCCCGAAATTTATTCCTTTTACTTTGAGGTTTATGGGGCTTACGTATCTTGTAAAGAAGGGCGGCATGTTGCAAGTGCACCCCGGGCGGCAAAAGTTGCAGCTACGCCACTGAATTAACTACTAGCATTTGATTGACTAGTCATTAATATTATAGTATTTTAGCAAGATTTTTAAAGTTATGTTCGGTCTGAACTTTGTGCTGCGAATTTAAAAAATAAAAGTAAGGCGAATTACTTCGCCATAATCATGTCCAATATTACAACAAACATTGGCGGATTAAAGGCAAGGTGCAATAGGTGCATGCCAGGAGCTGAGGAATAAGAATTTTTTAAAAATATATTTATCTTATTTTTATCATTCATAGTTGACACTTCAATTTTTAGTTTTAAATTTGCACATTGAGTATTATGGCTCATTAAATGTTGTGAAGAAAATAACAGTTATTTATCCAATAAGGTTTACGGTTATACAAAACCCTTTCAGCGTAAAGATTAATTATAGAAAGGAGAGAAAAAAATAAAATTAAAACAACAGCAATAATTAACACATAAAGTAAACTGAAAAAGTCTGCAATGAATGCCTCAATTGCTGGTGGAAGCGAGAAAAGTCTTTCCTATTCAATGATGATATCATGTTTTCGTTCATAATAACGATTAAAAGTATTCGAAATTACACTATTTTAAAACTCAAAGACAGACATGTCGAAATGTAAAAGCGCGTATGCATGATGCTTTCAGAGGGCTCCCAAGAAACTTAACGATAGGGACCCAAGCAAGCTTAACCCGCCCTTGAAAATAAAACAAATATTGGGCCATTTTCGACTGCAAACTCCAACTGGATTTTGATTTTCCAAACCAAAATCTCTTTTGCAGAAACTTTTTTTCTTTATGGTAATGGCGAACCTGCCCGAAACGCCTACTCCCTGCCAGTCAATGACCGATAGTTTCGAACGGTTGAAAGAGGTGAACCCTACGGGGACGGAACATTTGCATTTAAAAAAAAGAGAGAGAAAATACCCCTGCGTTTTTGGTGTGCGCCGGTGTGAATTTTCGACTCAACTGCACAACAAAAGATCGTGTTGCGTCTAGACGTCGATTGATCAATTTCTACTTGCTCCGATGAATGCTTTTGATGCCAATGAAATATTATGAAGTCGTGTTTTCATCGCGTCAGCAAAAACAAACAACAAGTAAGAAGTCGGCTTGCTCCCTAGGGAAAACTCATTAGACTGAGAAAGTACTTCATTTATGGAAAAATCAAACGTTTTTTTTTTGGGGGGGGGAGGGGGAAGGAAAGTAAACTGCGAAAATATGGTAGTGGTTAAGAGAGGAATGGTGTGTTTTAGTTTAAAAAGTTTTTTAAATAAATCGATCGTTTAAGAGTAATGAAACCAAGTTTTCCAGTTTTAGTATCATTGCGTATTTAAATACACTGATTAGGTCAGATATATAAAATAAAGTTTTTACCGCAAATTAGAGAAAGATCTCTTAAAAAGCAAGATAGCAATTTGAAGTCTTTAAATGTGATGACTGTATGTAAGTTTATTTATTACTTATTCACCAAATCTGGGGTTAAGAAGATGTTACTTATAGAATAATAACTCGATCGAATAATTAATGATTAGCTTGTTACTAATAAAAAGGCAGTATAGAAAGAAAAAAGTATAAATCAGTATTTCTTAAATAAATTTTTTCTCGCCTTTTTCTACGCGTGTTTTCATTAAATATGCAATTGGTTTCTTCATATGCACATCGGCTTAATATAGGAGTTATTCAGAAGCCAATGCGGTTAAGTCCAGAAAAAAAATCGAGAAAATTAATGTTTTTAATACATTAATTTAAAAAATTTTGGTTTATTAATTTGATCAGCAAAAATATATAAAGTCTTCTAATGCAGCAACGAGTAAATCCTTTATTAATTAAAAAGAATATTATTAATTCCATTAAAATTTACAAAAATCAGAATCAGAATCTTCTGGGCGACTCATATATCTTCCAGTCACTAACAAGCTGGAAGTATTTTTAACCACTTAAAGGACCGGTATTTTGGACGAGTTAACTCGGGATATGTCCTTAAGCGGTTAAAGTTTCAAAGGATGCAATTTCCAGTTACGTGTATTGTTTGCCATTACACATTCCAAAGGACGTCATAAATAATATATAAATGAAAAGAAATATTTTTTTCAGTTTTGAAAACTTTCTTAGAATTTGTAAGAATGCAATATCCACTTATATGGAACAAATGCCATTACACAATACACATTCCTAGAAATGTCATAAATAGTACATACATGAAGTATTCTTAGAATTTCTAAGAACGTAATGCCCGCTTATGTTTATTACTTGTCGTTATACAGTCATAGAAATGTTATAAATGGTACATTTATATATATAAAAAAAAATGTGCTTTCTTTTTTTTCAGTATTGAAAGTATTTTTAGAATTTTTTATTATATATTCTTAGAAACGTCGAAAATAGTTTTGTTGGCTTTTTGGGTATTTAACTGCTTAAACTGGACATTCATAAGACTATTTGAAAGACTAAATAAACATTTATTAAAGGATTAGAAACATACACATTCCGTAGTTTATCATAACTGCGTACATCGTAACTTCGTTCCACCGTACTCGTTTTTAAATGAAATTCAAAGCAAAATAACATCTGGCTGTTGCCACTCATCTGAAAACCTACTCTTGTAAAACAATAAATAAATTAAAATCCTGCTTTTATCAGACATTAATAAAAATATACTTACAGTCAGTGGCGAATCCAGGGGGGGGGATCGGGCTCCCCCCCCCCCCCCTATCTAAACCAGAATTCTTAATTTTATTTAAAATCACTACAACTGTTTGTTCTTAATTTTCCTTTTCCTAAAAAATAATAAAAACGTGACAACATTGCTTTCTGGCTTGACAGGCTTGAAAATTTTCCTACTTTTCTAGTCATTCCACTTGTACTTGTAGTGTTGATGCCGTTGAAAACATTTTTTGTCTAGTTATTTCATTGCATTTTTTATTAACTTATCGAAAGTATTGCACTGTTCTTTATGAATTTTATTGTCAGGTGAGTAAAATCTGTAAAGTTAAAGTGTTTTGGTTTACATAAGCCATGAAGTTTGACATTCGTCACGACGATACAAAATTTTTATGACCTCCCCCCCCCCCAGACCGGAATTCTGGATTCGCCACTGCTTACAGTATATACGTAAAAATAAAATCTTTTTATTTCATAAAGAATCCTGATTAGTTTGGCGCTTAAATATGTATCTGATTTTATTAACTTTTGTTTCTTTATTTAAACGTTTAACTGATTCTCTATAACAAGTAACAATAGAATTTTTGTCCAGAAATGTCTTAAGATACCACCTTCAAACAAGATTTTGAAAAGTTGGACCATAGATTAGCATTAATGACCTTTTATAAAATTATGTAACAAACAGAAACAAGAAGTGCTGAAAAAAGATATTGTTAAAAATAGCTTTTTAGCTTCTATTAAATCAAAATATTTGTATTCAATGTAATTTTTTTGCATTTCAGCAATATCAAATGAGCAGGCTTTAATGCCTATTTAACATGCTATGTTCCAATTAACGCAAAAGCATTAGTATTAAAATGCACCCCAAAATGTGTTTGTTTCTCTCTCTCGAGAATAATTATCTTTATCTGAGTAACGAATAGTAGTAGAGACCCACACCGACCTAGCCTAACCTGAAGGGTGCAAAGTTTTTATCACGTCGGTGGAGAAATATGTTTTGTACAAGTAACCATTTGAATAAAATCGGGACTCTCTGAATAACGAAAATATAAAGAAATTAAGAAAGTAATTAAATATATAATAAGCAGGATGTATCGCGAATATTAAAGCGCAATTATTAAAAAATAAAGCCAATCAGAACAGTTCAGGGGGGCAGAAAGGAAGAATGTGTCAATTTCTGAATTCCTCTATGAGTAGGCAAGGCATATACTGCTCAGGTCTGCACACAGTTTTCCCTGCTTATATGCTTGGTGTGGTGTGGAAGTTTAGAAGAGGGGGGGAGCTCAGGTGTCGTCGTCATCTCACCGCGATTCAAAATTACGAGGTCCATCTCAAAATATCCCGCGTGTTGTTTCAAAACGAGACTATAACTCTAAGAAACTGTATGCTATTTGGACATGCGCACCAACCAGTTTGGCGAGCATTTCTCAAGGTTCAAACAGATTAAACAAAAATTGAATATTAATAGTTAATTAATTAAATACTAAGGTGAAAGAGCTCTTATAGCGAGAAACAGCTATAAGAGTTCTTTCGACTATATTTAAGATTTTAAGAGGTTTTCATCTTTAGTCAATGAAATATAATCTAAGGTAATGTTGGAAAATATTACAAAAAAGAATACATTTATTCTTGCAAGAGGTGTTGTAGTATTGCAACCCAAATGGACAAGCTGGCGTAAGAAACAAACAAAATAAAGAGAGGAGGAAGCCGCGACGATTAAAATACACCTTAGTATTTAATTAATTACCTATTAATATTCAATTTTTAATTGATCTATTTGAACCTTAAACATACATTGGTCAGGCTGTTTCCACAGCATTATTTGAGTCCAGTATTATTCAACAAAAAATGAACTCAATTGCGCCAGACAACGTAGAAATCGCGTCTCAATTTTTAAATACAAATTCGAGAGCTAGGTTATTCAATTATTATATTACATTGTTATAGCGTTGCATTATAAACAAAGATTAAAAATAATCCGGCATTGAGGGTTAATAGCCGCAAAAAACTGAATACAATTGTCTAATAGAGCACATCAAAATTGCATACAGTTCCTTGTACTACTTTTCTTGAAGATGACAGCGAACCATTGGTCATTTTTTTCAAAACAGCGGTCACAATTTTTTTTTTTTTTCTGTATTGCTCATTAATTCAGAACATCACCTTATTTTCTCAGACGATTCGGGCGAAGATACAAACAACAAGCAATTTCCAAAAATAAAAGCAGCAACAATAATAAGCTTTTTAAGTCATATTCTTAAAAATTCCTAAATAAAGCGCCACCAGTTTAACCGTGTTTACCTTTCCTGTTTTTGCAGATATTTAAAGCCAACCCTATCCAAACCTGCCTCAACTTCCTCTGTTTGACATCTGACGGGCTGTTAGCCTCAAGCTGAGATTTATAATAGTGTTTATGAGCAAAAGGCTGGATATTCCCTGCACTTTTAACGAACTTAGCACCTTGCACTGTTTGTAGAAACGATTAAAAACCAGAACGCGGTCCATCCGTGCACATCTCTGCTCAGGGTAAACGCACACAAAAAATGGGTGAAGCGTTTATGAAGATGGATAGGTTTATAAAAGCCCTTTAATCAACTCTAAAAGATTCGCTTCGCGCTATGTGTATTTTCAGACTTTATATTGGATATACTTCAAATATATCTAAATTTTTTTAACCTCGGGTAGAAGATAATTTGATGTTTGTACAATGCATCACCGATTTTTAGATCTTTATGCTTGGTGTAGTTCTCGATCTTTTTCTTCTACATGCGACAGCAGCTGATTTTTTTTCTGTGTATTAACAGGGCCACGATACCTTCGTGGAAACGCCCCGGTTTTAAAACCCGAAGGTCGCAGGTTCGAGACCCGATTCTACCAAAGATCCGCCGTACATACCGGTTTGGAGTGCGTAAAATCCGTCGAAGATCAAACATCCTCCCGTTGGTGTGGCTGGGAAGTTTGGAGATGGGGTTACAGTCTATAAAATTAAATAACTTTCGTTTTAAATATAGAAAATTTAAAACAAAGAATATGGATTATTGGGGTTTAGAACCCAATTCTATTAACGTATATATGAGTTGCTTTTATATAAATTAGGATAGAACATATTCAGGACTAACTAACTGCACGTAATCACACACAGAGAAGACTTTCTGTACTGTCTACTTGAGCTGTCACGGACTACCGACAAAAACATTTTTAATTCCTTTCTTTGATCTCAATTCACGCATAAAAATTTGTTGTTGGGAGAATTCTACTTTGTATAGTATGCCAATATCCAATGTCAGCTGCACTCATTCTCATAGAATGCCCACATTTCAGTCCTCAACGCATTCGCTATTTCTAGTCTTCCTTTAACACTCTTACAGGCATATTTCATGAAGTTCGCCAACCCTATCTTTTCACCTTCTTAAAACTAATTGATTTTAACAATTTAATCTGAATGTTTTTGAACAGGTTTTGAAGTACAGTAAAGCACCATTTATACGTTTCTCATTTATACGTCGTTTATATTTATACGTCTTTTCATCGCAGTGAATTGTGATAAAGATACCACAACTTTGACATTATTCGCAGTAGATGAATTACTAGAAGACATACTGTAATGTTAATTTAAGCGATGATGAAGTCATTCCACCTTCCTTCAAAGACAAAAAGGACTCCATTGAAAAACTTCGAACTTATTTCTTTTGTTAAAAGAATAGTGCATAAACACAGCCAAATCAAAAGCGGTTTTTGTGCCAATGAACTGCATTAAATAAAATAAAATCAAACTTTTCTTTGATTTGCTTCTAAAACTACAGTAATTCGGCACTGCGTCTAGCGTTTTCAGAAGAGAGAGAGGTAAGCAAGAACCAGCGGGAATGGCAACCCGAAACTTTCTCGCATACGACTAACAAGCGTGGGAGAAAAAAGACACCGCGCGACAGAAAGCGTGCGGTATTCCCTAAGGTGGGGAAAACGCTCCAGTGTTCGTGCCCGTTTTTTGCGTCGTAGAATGGGGAAAAAAAAAACCGAATATGCAATTTCAACGCCTTTTTTTAACCGATTTAAACGAAAATTGGAGAAAAATTTACAATTATGGTTTCAAGATTACATTAGAAATTTCATTTATCTAAGCCATTTCTTTTAGAAGATATGGTCTTCGGAAGTATGCGATTATATAGACCGACAGACAGTCAACCCTTTGACGGATTTGGCCGAAAATTTGATACGGACCTACATTTCTGATGATAAATCTATGTACCAAATTTTAGCCATCTAGCTATTCAATTTTTTGAATTATAGAGTTCACAAGAACGCAGACAGACAGGCTTCCCGTAGACCAAAATTTGATAGAAACCTACACATTATGTGTGAAGATCACATACCAGATTTCATCCTTGTGTATCTCTAATACTTTTCGAGTTATCGTGTTCACAGACAGACAGAATTCCAAAATTATGTTTTTCAGACTCAGGGAGGTTAAAAACGTGGAGATTCGTCAAAATCTAGAGTTCGAATTTTTTGACGATTACAATACTTTCTCTTTGTATACTTCGTAAACGAGAAAGTAAAAAGGATAACAAATAGCTGCAAGCGGATTTCAGTGACCTTGGCGGGACGTGAGCGGTAGGGTTTTGAAATATATTTTGTAACATTTATTATATATAGTATAATTATCTTTATAATTTGGTACATTTTGAAATATCTATATATATATAAAACGTTAACTTACGTGGCACAAAAAAGAGGTTAATTTCTCTTTACAAAATAAAAACGGTAGCCTCCTCCATGTTAGGCATAACTTCATAGTCATAGCCTGTTACTATATTCGTTCAGGTGTATAATATATTTTTCTCGAAAAAAAAATGAGTTTAAGATGAAGAATTCACAATATTTCTCACAATACAATGAAACTTTGGATGAAATTATTCAAAAGTGGTCTGTTGGAAATGACGCAGATGGGCTTAGGCGATCCAGAGAGCGTTTAGATCAACGTCCAAATAGTTTAAGTCAGCGAAGATAAAATTGTGTCATTTCACAAATTGAGGTGAACATTATGAAGATTAATAACGTGGACATTGTACATTGGCTACTTTTCTGTTATGCTTACACCACTTGGCGCCTTTTATTTCTTGGCAAATTTTCGTGGCGCGCTGAATCGTCAGTTTGGCTCTATAGAAGCGCCAGGAAAATCATGGTATGCATAAAACCGAGCGCAGATGCTAATTTAACAATAAACTTATGTTTTGCAATTAAAATACGTTTTATGAACTACTACTAATCAGGCACTTTCGCTAATCCAGCAGTCCTCATTTCTGATATCTACCAGATTACTGATAGTCTACAATATATAAAAACAAATGTAGCAATTCTCACAGATCTTAAGTTTTTTCACTGTCCACAGTTTGAACCGTAATCAAACCTGACGCGGTATTTCCTCTTCAGCTTTCTACATTACATAAGCCGGAGAACGTTTGAGCCCTGAGGATTTAACGTGCACCAGGCCCGTGTTCTTTTCACCAGAAACGAAAAAATAGTTTCATTCATATTATACTCTGCTATAAGTTCGCCTTTTCTAAAATAAGCAAGCATAAGCACAAGTAAGCAAAAAAAAAAAAAGCAAGCCCATAATCAGGTGAGAAATCCAAACAAACCATGCAAATTCCGTAGCATTTGACAAAAGTAATAATTATTTATACAGGATCAGTTCTGTGAAACACCTGTAATGGTTATTGCACTCCACATATGCTGCATTAACAAGAAATATAGGAATATTCCTATTAATCACAACAGTTCGACTCGCTATATTTATAGATTGTTATCCCTCTCGTATCAATTAATTTATTCTGAAAGCCATGGCGAATTTTACATATTTAGATTCATATTTCATTCCAGGTGTCGAAGACTTGTTTCTAATTGCTGCTTGGTATTCTTTGTGAGCATTCAGTATGGCTTTATTTCAAAACAATGATTAATGTAAAACGTCTGGAACATTTTAGTTGCGTTTTTTTAACTGAAAAAATGCATGCTATGAAACCTGACAGTTGTTTTTAATAAGAGCTGCTACTCTGTAACGTTATGGAGTTAGTTCCTGACCATCTTAATCCGCCATACCAATTCAGTTTTTGAATGTATTGTACAAGGTGGTCATAAATTATTGGACCCATTTCAAAAATTAATAAAAAAATCTAATAATATTATAACTGCGTTTTTTTTTAAATGAGAGAGCAAATGAAAAAGTTTTTTTTCAGGTAGGTGGCATGCCATTAAGGCGTTCTAAATTTTCTACCGCGAGAGATTTCCATACGCAATGACTACCGACCAGCACAAGCCGGTGCAAGTTTTCTTGTTTCCCTTTTCAGTTTTTCTTGAATATCTCGAAAACTATTCAGTTTTCGAATTACAATTGATTTCACAATTTTAAGAGCGTAAAATTCCCTACAAATACATGCTTGTATTTTTCTTCTAGCTTTTATAGTATTGCAGATAATGGCTGCCAAAAACTCGAGATGTTCAAAAATTTACGACCACCGTAAAGGCGCGTTACCTATCTGAAAAATAACTTTTGGAAATGCGCTCTCGTTTTTTTTTTTTAAAACGTACTTGTAACATTACTTTTTTTATTTTTTGAAATGGGTCCAATAATTTATGAGCACCCTGTATATCTTGCAGGAAAATGAAGGCATGACGTCACAGGACAACGTAAAACAACATGTCGTTAAATGTAACAACGTGTAGTAACAAAATATAGGGGGAAGTGGCATCACGTGAATAATTGATCCCATTCAGTTCTTTATTTCACAAACTTAATCTTTGTCTATTTAGTATAGTTTAGTTAGATCACCCCCTCCCCGCTTATTTTAACGACACAAAGATTATTTGGGAGCGGACGTCATAATTTTGAACTGTGGTCAGATGATGAGGGTGACTATTCTTCTCTCCAAATTACCACACAACACTAGCATAGCCGGATGATGTTTGATTCAGGGAATTTAACGTGCACCATGCATGAGAATCGTTTGTCGAAAACGAAAAATATTTTCATTCATATTATACACCGTTATATGTTCGCCTCTTTTAAAATTTTTCTACAAGTTTAATAATCTCCAAAAAATAAGGTTCTGGGCAAATGTATGACAATGGGTTTAAGCTACAGGTTGCAAGAATTCAAGGCCATGGCTTCTTTTGTCAGGTTCTTTAATGAATAATTCCAAAAATAATCAAGGAAACCATCTTCATAGCAACATTTTGTTGAAACCGAAATAGTTAAATAAAATGAGATTGTTTTAACTGCTTTTATTGACTGCTGCTTTATTTTCTTGTTTAATTTTTTAATTTGGAGCCGGGAAATTTTCTTTCTTTTCGTCCGAAAAGGAGCTGCTGACGAGGAAAAGTTTTAAGAGAGTCACAATACAACGATAGTTAATATAAAGTAAATTCGATCAGATGAGGTGATCAGTTTTCCATTTTTATTCTTTATAAGCAGAGTATTCTTCATCATTGGCTGACACTGAGCAACGTCCTTTTAAAAATAAAATTCTTTTCTTTTGTCCTTTTTTTAAAAAATAAAAACAACCAAAAATTAATTTTTAATAATAAATAACTAATTAAAAATAAGAGCTATTTGTCGTAATATTTCGAACGAATTTGAACATTATTCTACTATACCGAACAAGAATGTGTATTTTACAATGATTGAAGTTGATGCTCCACAACAAAACATTCGAAATCTCCAAATTAAAAAAAAAATCAATTAGCATCCATTAATAGAACTTAGCCGGCAATGTCATTAATATCAAGTTCTTCGAAACAAATCGAACCATCCCAAATCTCTTTACCTCGTTTTTTAAAAAACCTTCTCTCCCTCCCTTAACCAAAAAAAGACCTTTCAATTCCATTGAGTGGTCTTAATGCATATTATCCCATACACGCAAAACGAATTGGGGGAAGAGAAAAAATGCAGTAACAGCATCAGCCACGACCCAAAACCGAATAATAAACAGCCCCTAGCACAAGATATAACGCGGCACCTTTTAATTAAAAAGTTCAAACGGGTTTCAAAACAGAGGAATACATTAAATGGCGAGCACATGTGGCGTTCGAAGACGCGACAAGAACTAAAAATAATAAAAAGGAATTAAATTATGCGAGAACATCTGCTTCGTCTAGATTTCGCGAATGAGTCTCTGAACCAGATGCTGCTTGCTGCCTGCAACTAACTGCAGCAGCAGAGAGCGAACTTGTTATGGATTGCAATGTAAATGAAGTCCACGTATGTTTGAGTTATTTACACAGATAGGATTGGGTTAGTTTCTGCTTCGGCGAAATTATTTCTTAAGTGCATTAGAATTTTTGAACGCGCCGCGTGTGTGTGTCGTTATTTATTCATAAATGTTGCTTTTCCTCAAAGAAAATGAGCATCTGCAGTAATGGAAATGGCGGGAAGATTGTGTGCTGACGGCAGGCACATTTCGACTTTGAAAATAGAAGCATTTCGTTCGGGAAAAGGTGGGTTTGTGTTTGATGGAATTTTGAGGAAAAGGCGGTAAGTTTAGGGATGGTGACACACTGGAATTGAGTTTGTTCCAGATGTTTGTTTCGGAAATTTAACTTCCTTTCCTTTTCGGAGACGGTGCATGTCACCGATTCCAAACAGGATAACGTTATTTGATTTCCACTGCCTGTTTGGCAGCAGACGACAGCTTTCTTTTGTCAATGCCTGGTTTCGCTTTGCAAAATTTATTTTAGGAAGACTGAAACTTTAAAGCACAGGAACAGCCTTATGCGTATCTTTGTCCGTTTCATGAGCTCTCTGAATTCTAGCATTATTTTTGCTGGTCAACGAATACATTAAAAATCGTTAACTGTTTAAAAAGACGAATTTTTATATCATTCATTTGCAAAATGTGCTTTTTTGTACGTACATTAATATTGTCT